>VZTN01021973.1:6196-17028 GCA_013400515.1 Erpornis zantholeuca
CCACCAGTTCCAGAAACAGAAAATTCATAGTTCTTACAGAGTATGTGAAAAAAATGTAGAACCTTAAGAGGCCCTCTAAGAAAGGGCATGTCAAACACGCTTCTGGATTCAGTAGACAGGATCTGGTTCTACATCTTTTCCACTGTTCTAAAGCTCCCTTTGTAATTTATGCCTAGCAGTTAAAATGAGCCAGAAATGAATGAATAGCTAAACCAGATTAAGCTGATTTGCAGTGGGGGTTAGAATAGGTTCTGTGCCTCTCTGAATTTCCTAAGACAGCAGCTACTATAGAGATGGAATCAGAGAATGCCAAAGGATGCCTGTAAGGGAAACAACTTTCTAAATTCCTGTGATCTGGTCTCCCTTGCTGTAAACTGGAAACATTTGGTTTAGGAACAGTCCTTTTCCAGAATCAACTTATTTAACTGCCAACCCCCATAGGCTTGGGAAAGGGAGTTCTCTTTCCGTTCTCATCCCTCAGGCCCCCAGCAGAACCCAATCTCTTCAGAAGCACACGCTGCAGAGAGAGAAAAAACTAACTGTCTGGCAAGAAACTTTTTATTTCCAGCCTGTCTCCCCAGACGAATTTGGTCTTCACCACAGAATGAGTTTGACAGCTCTGCCCTACACCATGAATGATTAATTTGTTATGGGTGTCTAGTTTAACCAAAGATGGATTTGAACAGAAAAAGCCCTTGTATGCTTGCTATTTGGTACAGCTGCTTTAATGTTGGTGGAACCTCCTTCATTAAATCACAGAAAGCAAGAGAACCAAGTCTCATTTTTAAACGTCATTTTTCTCATTATAGTAGTCCTCCTGTGAATATCAAAACTGATCATGTGAAAATAGCTATGACAAGTATTTCATATTTATATTTTGAATGCTAATTGGAACTCTGAACTCTTTTTATTACCTGAAATTGCTTTAAACCTATACAAACTGTAAGGTAGATATATATATATATATTCAGTATTCTTGAATTAAGTTTTTGAAAAGTTGAGGTATCTGATAAAACCAAGAAGATGAAGTAAGACAGTAACAGCTTATTGCTCAAAACACAGGCATGCATATGGTTGATAAGGAATTTGAATTGTGTGTACAGACAAGTTTTACAATTTTTTTTTTTTTTTTAAGAAAGATGTGTATGGAGAGAGACACAGATGGGGGGGAAGAGAAGCACCATATGA
The DNA here is from genome assembly GCA_013400515.1 of Erpornis zantholeuca. Lineage (NCBI taxonomy): Eukaryota > Metazoa > Chordata > Aves > Passeriformes > Timaliidae > Erpornis > Erpornis zantholeuca. Next base: position 7,385 of record VZTN01021973.1, read on the forward strand.
AGCTGACAGAGAAGGCAGGAGGAAGCATATGTTGTGACATGAAAACTATAACCCTGAAAAAAGCTAAGGGTAAGTGGTGGCTTAAAGAAGCTTGGAATGCTAAGCTATGAAACATCCTGTTTGATTCTTCCTGATATTGCATATTGCCTCTGAACAAGTGGCAATGCATCAAGGAAATAACCAGATCATTTCTTATCTGGATGGGAAAAACCTGCAGAACTTTAATTTTGGTATAATACTGAAACTAAAAAAGGGAAAAGAAGTATGTTCAGGGTAAGCTATTACGAAGATACTTAAAAACGTCATATTGCCCAAATGCAGGAATTAGTTTTGTTTAAGGGCACAAACAGGATTTATAAAAAACTAAAGGGATTTATTTTGAAATCTATTATGCTTTGTCTGAGATTCAGTAAATTTCCAATTGTTATAGAGGATTTGATGCTCACACATGGAAGAAACTGAGAAAAAGAACTTTGGGTTTCACTTTAAGATATAAAGGGAAAACATTTGTGAAGGAGGAAAGAATCTAACACTGAAAAACAATCAAAATGAAAGTTTTTTCTCAACACTGTTATTTACTACTTTTAGTCAGAAGGAGATGAAAGAGTAAAGAGGTTCTCTCTGATTGATTAACATATAGACAGGAATTTGTTGTACGGTGTTACTGTGTTTCTAGGCATTTATTCAAGTTGTGGAGTACTTGTCTATAATTAATTTTACCTTCATAAATTAATATATAATTAGGAAGCTAATTAAAATGCAAGTCACCTATGATTTTATTATATATTCAGTTAAGCTATGTATATATAACTATAATCTAAATCAGAATTTCAAGTCTCATATGGTATTTTGTTGGCTCATACCATTGAACTTCATTATTGTTTTTTCAGATATTTTGTGAAGATTTTATGATAATATATTTAAAATTCATAATTTACAAATAGGAGGTAGAATACATCAGAACATCAGACCTCTTGCTTTTCCTCTCAGTACTAACCTTCTGTGGTTCTTAATAGTGTCTTAATGAACAGAGTAAGGTTTGTGGCACCTATAGATTAAATAGTAAATTCTGGTTGCTGCTCTCTGCAAAGACATTATGCAAAGACACAAAAGCTGGGGAGGCTTAGAAGCTCATTGTGTTGAACTGCAAACATCAGGAATAATTTTCTTTACAGTTGGGTTATATTTGACAAAATGAAACTATACTATATTGTAACACGAGTATCTATGTTAAAGAACTTGAAAATTCTTTGTCTATCTTGAGAAGAGAGAAACAAAACCTTACAGGACAAGATAGGACAAGATGACATGGCCTCAAGTTAGGCCAGGAGAGGTTTAGGCTGGATATTGGGAAAAATTTCATCACCAAAAGGGTTGTGAAACATTGGAAAAAATTGCCCAGAGAGGTGGTTTGAGTTACCGTCCCTGGGAGTGTCTAAAAGACATGTGGATGTGGCACTTAGGGACATCATTTATTGGTGGATTCGGCAGTGTTAGGTTAATAGTTGGATTCAATGATCTTATAGCTCCTTCTCTGTCTAAATGCTCCTATGATTCTATACAGATTTGTACAATATGCTGCAACTGACAGTAAATTTGCAGCTGCTACTGTGCAGATAGAGAACGGAAGCTTTGTAGAATCACACTCAAGTCTGCCCAAATATTTTCCTACTTATCTTACCCATTTTGGATGTCAAAAGGCATTGCTATTACCCAAGTATTTATTGTGCAGAAGTGAAAACCTTTTTCTTACCCTGCCCTATCTGGGCCAGAAAAGGATCTCCCTAACCTCATTATTTCAATGAAGGGTCTCCAGCTCTCCAGCTGAACAGCAGTGTGCCTTCAGAACTCGGAACACTTTTCCAATAGAAATTACAGAAACACTACAGAAGTGTAGAGGTCTGGAGTGACAACCTGGTTTCTGTGTATTTTAAAAGTAACTCTGTATTCCAGTCAGGCTGTATCTCTCATGGCACAGAGAAGCATGAGTTTAGAAAGATGCTAATGCTGTAACTATTTGTCAGGAACTAAAACCAGAGACCAGTCCTGTTTTGTCTTGTGTGTATGGTTTTGGAAGCCATCTCAATTTCCATCATATAAAAAGTATCAGAGTACCTATCTAATTAACACAAGTTTTTGCATTCTGTGGCTGAGGAGTTCAGTAAGACCCCTCTCCATCTTCTGCCCTTAAAGACTTTCAGATCTGCCCACTGAGTAACATTGGTCCCTAACAAGCCTCTGAGGCTCTTCCACTGGGCATCTCCCTCTCCCTGCTGTCATCCCAAACCTTCCCATTCACAGCCCACTAGCCCCATGACAGAAGGTGCACTTGTGTGCTGGATCACAAAGCTACCACGGCACACACAGCCAAACCTGCAGTGCAAGGTCATTTCCCAACTGGCTCCTGAAAATGGGGAATCCCACTTGGAGACCTTGTACTGTCACCATGTCCCCCTTCTCCAGGTGAAGCCCCTGCCTGCAGCTAAAACACAACCAAGCCAACGACTGCCCCTAGCACTGCAAGCACCAAAATGGGAAAGCAGCTCTGCCAGTAATTGAGAGGCAGACAACACTGGGCAAGTTGCATGACAGAGATAAAACAGGAGTCTTTTGTTCAGTGTAAGAAATTTCATAGGTTTTTCACAGGTGCCAAGCTACTTTATGGCCCATCAGAAACTATCATGGACTCAAGAGAATAAAAGTTGCGGCAAAGGACAGTTGCCATTTAGGATGCCATCAACAATCCAGGAGATAAAAGTTATTTGGCCCCTAAGAAGACACAGTCTCCTGCAAAAGGTAGGAACCTTAAATCAGGAACTGATTTAAATCTGCAAAGTGTCTGCAGCCATTCACAAAGTTGAGCAAGAATATTATTCAAAAATTGTTATTCATTTTCAAAGACGTTAAAAGAAACTGAAAATTGCATTTATTTTCAGCATGTTCAAGTCTCCAGACACACAGCTTTAAGCCTCAACTAGAGATAACATGAGCATCCTTTATGGACTAAGCCTGTTTTGAACTAACCAAATCACAATTTTCTACTTGTCGTTTTTGTAATTTCCGCTAGAACCTCTCTGGTGTCAGACAACAGTTTCTGTAAGACTGAATTTCCACAATCTCTACCATTTAAAAAAATAAATACATCTCCATCATCATCCAGGAGAGAGTGATTTCTTTAGAAGAAACAGTGATAATGAACATGAAAAAATTTCTTTTTATTTTAAACATGGTATAACTTTAAGAACAAACTAGATAAATTACAAAAACAATGAACAGTATATGTGCTATTTATTAAACCTTACTGCTGACATGTCAAATTTATTACTCGGCAACTTTTCTAATAGGCTTGAATTCTAACTATGTAGTCAATATAAATGCAAATATATTTTTAAAGAATATTTATCTAGAAAAAAGTTTTTGTATTACCCATCTCAGCTATGTTTTTACTGAAAAGGTTTATCAGAGCTAAAATGGAACTTTCTGTTCTCTTTGTGATTCAGAGCAGACAAATAGGAATATAAATGGAAAATCAAGCTGTAAAATTTTGGTTATCTGGGAGCAGGACTTCCCTGATTTCATTTGTTTGAGTTGTTTCACTCTGAATCAATAATCGAGTGTTTGCGGCCAGAACGCACAAACAAGAGAGAAACTTGGCAGTCTCTGCTTTCACAGGCAGGGCACTCACATGGCAGACCCAGGTTCAAGACCTTGCTCTGAATGAAGGAAAGAAGCAATTTCAGCTCAAATCTTCCACATGAGGGTCAGCACCTTAGCCACTGGCTATTTTTGTGATTCAAAAGAGAAAGAGCAAGGCTCTTATTTTTGGCATGATGTATAAAAACACTTAATTTCACTTCTATGCTGAATAGAATGAACTTGTTTTAAAAGTACTCTCTAGAGCTCTGAATAAAACCTCATATATCGTATCAGTTATGTGGAGAAGAAATTACATGTTTGGTTTTTTTTTAATTAATTTTTTAACAGGAATACCCATGTAATTAAGCTGCACTTTGGTTATGTTCAGCTTTGCACATGATACACTTAAGTACTTTAAACTCTTAATAAAATCATATTTCAGTTATCCAATGCCTGCTTCTCTCGAACTTTGAAAGTAATGTTTAAAGCCCCACACTTTTTACATTTGCAGCTTACCTGTGAGAAACAGCTCCCCAGGCACCATGTTTATTTGTAAGTATGTTGAGTATCTTCTGTTTGAGCTGGTTGGCTGTAACGTGATCTCGATGCTTAGCAGCACTGATGAGGTGATCACACATCTTCTCCTCCTCTCTGCGGTCAGCAGCATACTGAGCACACTGAGACTGGGAATGAAAGAACATCCACTTGATTAAAGAACGGCTATTCATGATCGCCTTAAAATTGTTATTTATTAAACTCTTTGAATACGAAAAGAACTCATTAAAATACTTTTCAGAAGAATAGGACATGTCACTTGTCCTAGTTTCAACCAGGACAGAGCTAATTTTTTACAGAAGCTGGAAGGGAGGCAAGTTCAAGCCCTAGTGTTATTCGATACTATCTCATGTCACTTGCCAGGGGCAGGGGTAAGGAAGACTCTCTGGTCACGGAGAAAGTGTGGAAGGTGAAATGGGGTCCAGTCTTGTTTCATTTACTGTGTAAACCACTTTGTCTTATACCTTTTGTTATTAATATTGTTGCTGTCACTGTTCTCTTTCTTATCTCATTGCTGTTTCCAGTAAATTGTTCTTATTTCAGCTTGTGATTTTCACCTTTTGTGCTTCCAGTTCTCAACTCCACCATGGAAGGGGAGGGGGAGTGACGGGGATGCTGAATTGTTCTGTGGCACTATTTCTAAACCACGACACCATTCAATTGAAATGGTTCTACTACTATATATTATCCATAAAAAACCACTCAGACCATGTAAAAATTGAAATACCAAGGACAAAGACAACAGAATTGCAATTAAAACCATTAAGCCATACACCTGTGTGTGTGTATATGTGTGGCCATGGAAGGCTAACCTTAGAAGTTAGCCTTTCTTTGTAAATGTTTCAGGTGTTGTCAGGTATAAAACACAGCTCTAACATACACAGCATAATATACAAGGAAAAAAAATATGTACACTGGTTTTGATCTTTAGATTACATTAAGACCTAACATTAAAAAGTTATTTGATTACTTTATTACTATGGATGCTAAACTACAAAACTACAGAGTATATTTTGTATTTCATACAATATTTTGATAACATACTATGTCTTCTAAAAACTGAATGGATAAAAAAATCACTCATCCTTTAAACTGAATAAGATTTCCATCACGTTTCCTTTGAGGGAAGACTCCCTCTAAAACAAGTGCTGTGGTTCTTGACCTTCTTGCAAATTTGTTTCTGAACTGCCAGAATTCTATAGTGTATTTTTGTTTTCATAAATCCTTTCTTTAAGGACAGTATTTTTCCATTTCTTTTCTCAAAATCATGCTAAGTTCAAACTCAATTTATCCTCCTCGTAAAAATTCTTTCATAATGTCTAAAGAAAAGGAAAGCAGACTGAGTAACCAAAATAAATCTACTAAAAGTATAATTTTCTAGGTATAAATTACAAAGGATAGATTATTCTCAAAATAGCTAATTTAAAAAAATACCTTTTAAGACAGATTTTTGGACTTAGTTTTTGTGCACCATTTTAGAACATGTAGCCATTTACACAACGCAGTAATAGTGCTGAATAGAATCCAATTTTCTAGTATTCAAAAGAGCAATTAAAATTAAGCTAACCTCATACTTTATATTTTATTCTCCATATTTCTGCATTCTCCCTTTTAGTACAGACCACATTAGCATTCAGTAAGATTTTTACAGTGGTCTTTCCATTGTGTTTACAGACATTATTTCAAGTAGTCTATCTGGGAAATAACAATGGTTACACTAATTCATAAAGGGTTAATTCATTTTTCAATTTATCTTCTTGTACAGAGAGGCACCAATTAGTACAATGATCTGCCTTAGTAATGAGGTTAATATTTCACCAGCTCATTGGACAGTAAAATTAAATTTTCATTTTTTTTCCCTGAACAATTACAAAGGTTAACAAAATGAAAGTTAACTGTGAAATATCCATTCTGGGAGGAATTTTCCTGGCTGTGACTCCAACTGGAGTCACAGAGTAAAATTTAGACGCTGGTCCACGGCCTCCCCTCTATGCAGGAGACACAGTAACTTGGTGCAGTTGGACCAAATAATTTCACCCATAATGATTCAATTAAAGTTTAAAGGGCAGAAATAAAATAGCCATGCACTTCTCAAGCTGAGAGCAATGATTAACATGTATTAAACCCCAGAATATATACCTATACAGTTTATTAAAACAAAATGACGGATATACAATCATGTAGCAGAAAACTACCAAAAAACTTTGTCCCTACTGGCTTTCAAGTAGGATGAATAATAAAATGTTGTAATATTCCCATCATTATTAAAGACAATATATAAAGCATTCTTTCAGACTTTAACCATCATCTTACTTAAGTACTTATGAATTTCACATTTAAAACAGCCTATATTTTACTATTTTCTTTTAGGATTTGCAGTTTTAAACGTACTTGCCTGAAATGTGTATCTCAGTCTTTTCCTACAAGAAATGTAATGAAAATGTTCATATATGAAAAATGTGTTGGTTTCTCTACCAGACAATAAGACAGACTTGAGGCTATTCCTTTAGGGAATTTAGTTAATATTCTAAATCCTATTTGCTAACAGAAGCTGGAAGTTAATTGAATATTCTCATTTTGTCTAGAGTTCTGACAGATCTTATACCTCAATGTATTCTTCAAAGAACAGATAACTCAATCTTCCATTGTCATCTTAGGTTACTGCATGATGCTCTGATAGATATCAAATGTTATTTATTGTTGAGGCAATATGAAACTTCACTCTGACATACACTTAATTGTAAATGCAATTTTATCTATGTTCAAAATATCCAGTATAAGCTTGGTAATAAAGTTGTTGCAATCCCCCATGACAAGTGTCTGCTGTCTGCTCTGACAAAATGAAGTAAAGGTTATGTGTATTCAAAATGACAACAAATATCTCTGTGTCTCACAGTTTTCAGCTAGGTCAAGAAGCACAAAAACTAGTACATCAAAGTGCACATTTAAGAGAGCTGTTTCAAGCAGATAAAAACCTCATCAAGACTAAGATTACTGGATCCTATTTCTAGCCACCAGGTGCTTGTTGACATTTTCTGACAGATTAATAAAATGATATAGCTATTTATTATTATCAATACTAAGTCAGTCTATCTCAATCCTAATGCTGGGTCACTTGAGCAGTAAAGCATGTGGAAATATATGACTGCACATATATACCTACATCTACACAAATGTATGCAAACAAAAGGCAGGTTTGGAAATGATAAAAACAGTGATGAAATATTGTATGAAACACTATAAAAATGCAAACCCATATTTGATAAAGTCATGTCAGAAATGAAGTCTTAGTTTTACACCATTAATTTTGCATTTTTTTAAAATAGGAACAAAATTAATCCTGTATAAATTGAAATTGAAATCCTATTAAAGTGAAGACATTTTAAAAACAGGGGGGTTTAACATCTAGATCACTTTCAAGCAATGCAATTAAATTGTATACTGTACCACTCATTGATGAAAAAGCAACTGAGTGTTGATTCCTTTTCAGAATAAGAATTATAGGTATTTAAGAGTTATGGGAGTCAGCTACTCTGTTACATCTTCCAATACTCAATCTTACTTTCAATGGTTAATGATTCCTAACTACAAGAAAGATATACAGCATTGAATTTCACTATTTAAATTATAAAAAGTAAATGTTCTAAAGGGCTCGAAAATTCAAAATGTTCAAAGAAAATGACCTTAAAATATTAAATCTGTTTAACAAAACATTTTTCTTATTTTTTGTGAAATACCTTAAGTGTATAATTGCTTTGTTTTATTACTGAACTCATACATACTGTTGAAAAAAATCAACAAAAATAATTAGTAAGGTGATTTGCATTACTATTTTCAACAAATCAGAAAAGTTCTTTGTGAACCGAAGGGTCTACCATATCAGATTAGACATTCTGATTAAGGCATTTCTTCAAGCTGTAAATGCTTTTATGAATTTCAGTGACAAGATGAGAAATTAAACCCATTCCTTGTGCTTGACATTTACCAAAGCTTTTAAAAACCAGTTTTGAAATGCTTTCAATGTAAATTTCTTCCTTGGAAGAAAAATATAAAATCTTTATTGCATGGAGTTACAGTGTAGGCGACAACTGAGTGAAAACAGAGAACCAGAAATGCAGCAGCTCTCGGGCTTACCTCAAACTCCGCATGCTTGTGGACATCTTCAGCTCTTTGTCGGTTTAAAATAAATTCTGCTTCGTTGGCAACACGCACTATATGGTCTTTCATTGCATGACACAATAATCTAAGAAGAATCAGAATCAGCCTTTTTATTTGATGCACTTCAAATAAACTATTTTAGCAGATTTACTTACAACGGAAAAAATTAAAATCAATGAAACTTCTGTAATTCAATTTTCAAATTAGTTGAAATGAAAAAATAATTTTATCCAAATTTTTCTGCATTGTGAAAGCAGAAAGAAATCACATATAAATGGAAAAAGGTTTTCCATTTATTATTGAAAAGTTCTTTACAGAAGAATATATTTTGAGTATGTTTTTAACAGTATCAATATGAATACTGCACTAGACAACTGCTTAAACTCTTATTTGCACCACTGAAAACACTAAATGGAGGTATTCAATTTTCAGTCTTAAAAAGTCATGCCACTACTGAAGATTTAAAATTCTATTAAAATTGCAAATTAATATCAACACTGCTCACGTTTTTTCAAACACTAGAGTGAAAAGTGTATCATGTTTCCAAGTTTTCAAGGTATCAGGAATAGACAAATCTTACTTAAAAAGGAGGAAAAACAGATTAAGACTGGACTGAGACTGAGGATGTCAGTCAGACACATTAACTTAAGACTTTTATAAAGACCACAAAATATCATGAAGTGCATAATAAAACTGCAGCATAAACAACACTGTGTTAAAAATGCTCACATCTTTTTGGGCAGCAAGAATGGAACCAACTGCTTTTTTGTCCCTATAGTCCATATCTAGGGTTGGCCGTCATATTAAAAATTAATCTGCTCTTATCAGCAAGGAAGAAAAATCTTTCAGGATGCAATGATCTGACAGGTCTGTTTAGGATCAAGAAGAACCATTTCTTTTTCTGTGAAAGTAGAACATGGTCTGGGATTCTCTTTCTTGCAGCATCAGGGAAAGAATTTCAGAGTTCCTTATATTAAAGCTGTGAAAATTCTAGCAAACTCAGCCCTAATGTGCTAAGTAATTCTAGTAAACTCAGCCCTAATGACTTTATGATTAGAAGAACCATAAATAAAGTTCATTATTATTAGAAGTGAAAGTCATTATTCCTAGGCCTTATGCCTGTAAGATGGAAAGATCTGAACTCTGTTCTTGTCTCCTTTGGTGTATTCTACCATCTGTGAAGGAAGGAAATCACTTACCCTGAGCTAATATTTAATATGTGTGCACGGCAAGGGAAACCATAAATGTTGGGGTCTCTGTTTTAGCGATAAAGAGAAAAAAACTTGGATCAAAGT
>VZTN01021978.1:1431-15375 GCA_013400515.1 Erpornis zantholeuca
AGGGTAAGTTAGAGGTTTTGTTATGTCTGTCTTAGCACAGAGAAAAGCATAGAGAACAGCATTTAGTAGTACAGAATTTGAAAAATATAAAAGTTAAAACCTAAGGCATCAACTGAAGCTAGCTAAAACTGCAGAAAAGATTAGCACAAAATAGTCATTACAGGGAAAAATGCCTTTCCTGTCTGAAAATCTAGTACTATATTGTCATACAACTACCAAAAATCAGACCTAATGGCTCTGAAGTCTTTCAAGTTATTAGTACAATTATATAGACTGTATTATTATTTATGGATATGTATTTTATAGAAACATTTCTGGTTGGTAAAATGTGGATTGTAATATTAAAACTTAACATTTATCAGATCATGGAATGTGTTCATTGATGAGGTATAGATGGTCACTTTCCTGTGTTTCCTGAATCTCAGTGTCTATCTAAACCATACTGGGCTTTAGAGTTCAGCAGAAAATTACTTAGGAACCTGAACAGCTTTCTTCCATGTTACTGGAGAGAGGAGACTATAACTGTCAGTGTTCTCAGATCACTGGCATTATAGCACCTCCTCTTTCTCCTGTTATTGTGTATACAACTGACACTGTATTAATTAAATGCTAATTTTTTATTTGCAGATATTTGGCTACAAAAATTTCCTTGCTGAATATTTACTGCTTATTTCCTGAATCTAAGTTATTCTTGCGTGGTTATTTTTTGAAGAATGTGTTTGGGGCCTTTAGAGTGCCGCTGCAAACATACAGAAATGCAAACATTTGGAAACATAGTCTTAGACCGGTTTGCACTATGATATGTTATTTGGGTTTATATACTTAGGGATTTACTGAATTTCATTATCACTTAGCATGTAGTTATTTCCAGTTTTGAAATAAAGCCAGATGATCTGTGGATGCAGAAAAACATCATGCAAGTAAACAGAGTTTTGCCATGCTACTAAATGAAACTCAGTGATTTTGATTGATTTTCATTTTGCATTTCTTACTTTTCTCTGAACCAGAAGCTCAAAGTAAACCTTGAAGAAGTGGTGGGATAGGAGGTGCCAACCCACATGGATCAGACCTGAAGAAAATATTCACACCAACATCTGTGAAAGAAAACTGTGAAGTTTCACATGCAGCTGTCTGCAGAATACATTTTGTCAGGGCACTGAAGCATCAAAATTTTATCTTTTCTTGTGGACAACATTTACCATCTCTGTATCATCTTTGACATTCCTGTTATCCACTCCAGAAAGTTAGGCAGCCTCAGAGGATCCTTGACGTAGTTTTGAGAACACTCTTTTATGAAAAGTAATTACATCTGATCAAGTTCAATCTGCATCTTTTAAAGAAAACTTGGGTAAAAGCTAATAATTGTGATATATTTTTGAAATTCAGATGCCATTATTGTATTTTCATTCACTAAATCCTTTCTCTAACATAGAAGCATTGAAATATCTTAAGTGAATAATATGTAGCATAATCATATTTTCAAATAAGCATAGATACTTCTCTGAAGACTCTTGGAAGGTTGAAATTGCATGTATCATATATATCACATATTGCTTACACAAGGACATTGTCATATGCAAGCAAGTAGGTGTATTTACAGATACTGCAGATAAAGCCAGTCAGAGTGGTGGGGTGTGAGCAAAGGCAGAAAACACCCTTTCACAGATTGAATTCAGATGTAAGAAAGAAAGGATGTGAACTACAAATCACAGAGCTTTGGTAATCAAGGAGCAACAGGAATCTTACATGCAGAAAATCTTGCCATCTTAAAAAAAAAAGATTTGTTCTCAAAAAATAAAGAAAAATCAAAGACAACTAGTTTTATCAAACAGTAACTGAGATAATAAAAAGAAGTTGACTGCCTGCTGCTGATAATTATGAGTTTTAATTGATTGCTAAACAAAGGCTCCAGTTTCTTGCTTTTTGCCACTTGATATATGATTTGATCAATTAGATAAAATTTTCTTTAGAGAATTTTTAATTTTTAATTTTTAATTTTAATTTTTTAATGCAAGATTCTTGAGTTGAGAATAATTCCGTATTCTGTAAGTGAATACAGCATAAAAAGTTTCCTATTTAGCAGTATGTTGAGATTGTTTTTATTCCTTTTCCTTAGTAATGTTATAATCTATGCATTTTCTTTGCCATTGTACTGATTTATTTATCAAAGTACCAGAACTTAGATCCACTGCAAAACGATAAATAAGTAAAAAAACCCACTTTAATTGTTCCAATGTTACTTTTGTTCATACATGACAAGAATGTGATGAGTTTCACCACAGATGTGTTGCACCTTGTTGCAGACATTTCCAATAAATATTTTTAAAGTCTTTTTTAGCAGTTTTATTACATGCATATATACATACATACATAATATTTTCTTAACAAATACTACATTTGGGAACCAAGTAAGCTCACAATATGCTCTTGGTAACAGTGTGCAAGTTTAGAACACCTCTTTATAGGACTCAGACTTATTAAAGTTTAATTAGTTGGTTTTTTTTTTTTCCAATTGTTCCAATCCAATCAAAAGGGGTATTTATGTGTCATAATCCTGACCCCTGAAATGTTTATCTTCTAAAATAGTACACAGATTTCAGTAAAGCCTTTAACATGGCCTGATTAAAGCCTAGTGCCAAAGTTTGAACTTGAGAAACAAACAAGATAGAAGCCAACAACATTAAGACAAGAGCCATGCAAGCTCTCTTCACATAAAGAGTAATCATGCAAATAATTAGTTTTCTGAGTGTTCACTAGGAAGGCAATGTGAAATACTGTGGTTTAGATCTTTCTTCTACCCTTGTTTTAATTTGTCTGTATGGAAAAGTCATTACCATTTACTCATTATCATCAGAAGTTAGAGAGAAAGAAGGAGTCTCTCAGGAAGACTAGAGACATGTGTTACTTTCTTTCTGAAAGGATTATATCCTCCACTTGTCATCTGCAAACTGTTGTCTTAAAAGGAATTCTAGGTTAATTTGTTGAGATATGTAGGCCTGACACCAAGGATCATCTTCAGGCTTAGTAACTGGATCTTTGGTCAGCAGCATGAGGGCAGCAGTATTCTAATCCATAGACTACTGGGCATTTTACTTTAAAACAGCATTAAATTAATTCAATACAAGTATTCAGAACTGGAATTGTTATCATTACCTTCTCTTTCAGAGAAATTTTAAAAGAATTTGACAGCTACCATTGCATTTTTCATGGGTCCACCTCATTAGGTTAACCTGAAAACTCTTCACATCAAATGTTTTAGAAAATACAGATAGAGAGCTACTTTTCAAAAATTCAAGGAATATTTTACATGAACAAAGCACTATGTTTGCTGAAGTGTCTTAATCTGTTCACAAGCAGAATCTTTCATGACTAGTATCTTTGTACATGAAAACATCCCTTTGTAAGTACAGAACCTCCCAAGGTAAACGTAGCTGGGTCTCCAAAATTGGGTATTTGGGAGATCATAGTTTTTAAATTAGGTGTCCATGTCTCCTTATGAAATATGTTCTGCCCTTCTCCTATAAAATCAAATCTGTTTAAAACAGGACATATCTATTTTAAAACATGGCTACTTTTATCACCTCCCAAATGTAATACTTTTTTTTCAAAAACGGAGACTCAGTGTAATTGTAGTTAGCCTAATCATAGCTAACTTGAATTTTTCAGCACCACCATTCTTTTAAACATTTTATCCTATGCTTCTAGTTACACTGTAAGAAAAGCAAAAAAGAGCCCCTAGGCACTTATGTCTATTTCTGTGAATAAGGCAATCACCATTTAAAAGTTCCTGCTCGAGTCTACCAAGGACTGTAATGAAAAAAAGAATCATTCAAGTTTGAAATCTACAAAGGTCACTAAATAAATTAAATCTAGGTTTTTCTCTTTGAGTAAACTAAGAGAGGAGCATTCAGATCACAGCTCCCTCCTAAAGCTAATGCTAATTTAGGTGAATTATCCCTGAGAGATTCAAAGGAAAGTGATTTCACAAACTTTAAAACTAATGGGATGCATTCTTAATGCTGATATAAATGCACCATCTTCCTGGTTCAGCTTTGTCCTTTTGCAATAGAAAGGTCCTTTTACCACCTTTTGGTCTCATAATCCCAAATCATGCTGAACACTTAAATTATTCCATTAATTCCTGCTGTCCTTTAAAAAACCTAAAATTGCTGATTCCTAGTGTCCTTCAAACTCTTTACTAAAAAATTAAATAGGAAGTAGGATGATTTGCCGTTTTAGATGTTGGGTGGTTTTGTGTGTTTGTGTCTTTTGTTTTGGTTTGGTATTGTCTCTGTTCTTGTTGATTATTGGTTGGCTATATTGTTTACTTTATTTGTCTGGCTAGAAAGTGGTAGATCTCCGTTCTGTCAATTAAAAAAATAAATTCACAAAAAATATTGTTGTCTATTCAACCAATAAGAATTAATAAAAACTAGGAGATCTTGAAATTATACAAATTCCTTGGTGAAAAAAATTTACTCTTCTAAAAAAAATGTATTTCCCTAAGAAAGCAGACTCAGATTCTTTATCAAACCTAGTTAAATTAAAACTCATAGAACATATGGTTGATATAACTGCTCTTACCAACCTTCATGATTTCTCACAAAATCAGTGTTTTCAAAATGAAATATTTCATTATTTCATTATTAATCCCTAAAAAAGGGGTAATTTTTTTTTAAAATTTCAGACTTATTTATCTTTAATTATTGAAGTTTTAATAAATTCAGTGACTACATGCTCTTACTCAGGCTGAAATGCTTTGGTAAATTTCAGCAAGATTTAAATTTTATGGAAGTATCAAACGTCCTCTCATGATAGTTTTATAATGGAAGTACTGTCAGATGCTGAATTATTATGGTGTTGTTTGACTCATAATTAATGCATTCTGGAAACTAAGTAATGACAAATAGACTAGGTAATGGAAGTTTCTATAGAGACTATGGTATACATATAACCTCTACTGAATAGCTATAAGTACAATGAAATTTAGATTACAAAATATACTTAATCACCCTTTCTTACAGTGAAATCTCATTGACCTGTGACCTCCTTAAACAAAGCTAATAAAAAATCCATGATAAAAAGTATAAAAAATCCCAATACATACAGAACTAATGCAGTTTTTGGAGTTTTCCATACTATTAGCAGTAATTTAGCAGCATCTTGTAACCCATTTTCAGTGTTACAAGTTTCTGGGAGGGGAAGGAGGTGTAGGGAATAAAAAAACCCTTTTTTTTTTCTTTATATCTCTGAGGCTGCTCAGCTATATAAAGAAAGATACAGAGAAGTTTCCCATAAAGACCACAGCTTGTAGAAGTTTGCCACAAAGAGAATAAAGGTCTAAAAGCCTTAAACTGAGGTAATTCACTTACCATCTTTCTAAAGAGTGTGGTGACAGACTAAGTCTGTCTTCCAAGAGTTCAGGGGTGAATGCTAGATGGTCTCTCTGTATTGGTCTTAGTTTTTTCATAGGTGGTGTGAAAATGAAGATGCTTGTAAGGTAATCAGATGAAAACTGTTTTTTCTCCATGAATCCAGTTAGCTAACAGTAAGCTTGAACTTCTTTACACCAGACTAATGTATTCCTGAAACTTAGTCACAACATTTCATCATTATTATTATTATTATTATCATTATTATCATTATTATCATTATTATCATTTATTTTATTAAGGGAAGTATGCTAGTACTTGCTTACCAATACATTTATCCTAAATTTCTTTAAAGAAGGATAAGAGATGAACAGATGCTTAAAATAGAATGGGTTTTTCATGAACCTGTGTTAAACTGGGAGAACATTCAAAAGAATATATACAGCCCAATATCCCACTTACATAATCTAAATAATTTTATTCAGAAATACAGCGCTTGTATGGTAGGCTTTGTGATAACACAGCTTTTCTAAAATACTTAAGTTCCCACATGAGAAAAAATGGTGTGGAGTTTTAAAAATAGTCTTAGCAAGCAACCATTGAACTGAACACATGAAATATATGACATATACTTTTTCAGAGATACAATCTGAGAGTACTGTAGCCAGTGACCTAGGGATTTTCTGAGCTTAAGGTTTCACAGCTGTTAAATGAGATATTGCCATTGATTTTTATATAATTATCTGTAACAAGCAGTTCCCAGTTCAGAATACTTCTTATTTTAAAATTTATTTCTAACCTAATTTATGATAACTTCACTAAACAGAAATGGTTTTTAACTAGTTCTGGACAGATTTTTTTTATTTAGCTCCTTTGCATAGTTTTATGCTCTTTATCATTTTCACAATGTGAAGAGTACAAATTTACTTAGTTTCTCCTAATCTGAAAGGCATTCCTGTGGGAATACTTTATAGAAATGTGTATTCTCAGTTGCACTGTTATTTGTTATTATTATTTCAGAGCTTGCTGACAAAATCGCACATAAAAAAAGAAAACTATAATGGATTTATAATTTCCCTCCCACTTTTCTTAAGAATGTTGTTTTACAGATAATTATTTAAAAAAATTCTTTTCTTTGATCCACTGTTTCCTCTTTGCCCTTTGGTTCATTTTTTGTGTATGTCTTGCAGTGTCAGTGAGGATACAATAGGGCCCACTTCCACACCCCATTCCCTAACACATTTCAGAATGGGAATTGAAAAAGCAAAGAAAGCATTTAGTTCACTGAGTACAGTAAATTAGAACCGAAATTTCATTCACAATGAAACTCTTCCTAAGATGACCAAAAATATGGAAATGATAATTTTGTTGTATTAAAAATATCAGTGCATTAAATGAATGAAAACAATGCTGGAAAGATCATGCAAGCTGTTCAAACACATACAAAACAAAACAAACAAAAACAGAAAAGAGAGCTAAATGTGTCATGCTTCTTTCTTTATTCTCCTTTTGCACGGGCAGTTTACAAAGATGCAGTCATAATGCAAAGAGGATATAAGTTTAAATATGCCATCTGGAAACAAGTTTTTTAAAAATAGTAAACCTAAATTCAAACAGAACAGATGCCAGAATGCTGCAATTAAATTAATAACTTTAAATTATGTTCATTAATCCACAGCCTTGATTTAGACTGGGATAATCCCAGGTTTTGTACTTAAACCCAAAGAGGCTTTGGAGATTCATATTAACCTTCTGAAGGGCATTTCACAAGGTCAGAGCTCTGTCACAAAATGAATATTAATGTAAGCGGAAGCTGTGGAATGGAGCATTGCTCCCCACTGATTTCTTGAGAACACCACTTAAAGGAGGACTTACGGGAAGAGATATGGCAAATATTTGTCAGGAGGAGCTACAGGCTCCCTGGGAGCTATGGGGGATGCTCCTGAGGATGGCAGGGCAGGGTCTCACCAGCCAGGGCTGGTCCCACAGCCTCGGCCAGGAGCATGCCTGGCCTCCATGGGCAGGGGTTAGTCCCACAGGCTAACACACTGGGCACCTGGAAGCCTCTCCCCTCAGCAATCAGCACAACAGGACTCTCCATGGCCACGCTGATACTGAGTTGGCTCCAGCATAAGAGCTCTCAAGACCCTTCCAATAACAAATATAACTTTTTACACGAACTGCCTCATCCTACATCATAGATGATGCATAGGAGAATTTGTCACAGAGACTAAAAAAGAACTTATTGTCCTCTCTACAGCTTTATGGATGTTAGTGGTTCTTTCACAGAACAATATCCCACACATCAGAAGTAGGAAAACAACAAAAACTGAGATTTCTGGAAAAGTAAAAGATAATTCCAGTGATAATTCCAGTGAAGATTTAATATATGCAACATCCCCTTCTATAAATGTTGCCATTATTCTATCACTGGAAGTTTCCTGTCATCAAGAACTTGTCAAAAAACCCCTGAGTTATGTAGGTATTTAAGTGAATGCTAGAACATTCAGAAAAAACTGCTTATAAACTTGGGTTGTGAATATTCAAGACCTCCTATTTAAAGATTTACAGAAAAACCTTTGCACAGTCTTTGTATCATCAGGTCTCTTGGTTATCTGGCACTCATTTGACAAAATACTTGTAATTATCTAGAAACCTGCAGAAAACAACTGTGGAAATTCATGAAGTTTGACAGTAGTCTTGAAACTTGAAAGCAGTGTTAACACAACCAAGGGTGAAATCCTGAGAAGGCATGTATTTTAAGACATGTTGTAGGGCCAGATTTCTTACAGAAAAAAGTACACTGCAACAAAAGTAAAACAACAATAAAGTACATTTTTCTATTAGCAGCTTGTTAAACCTTGGTAATTTTAAATGGGCTGGGAACCTCAGTACTTTTTAAGATTTTTCATCTTAGCTTCTTTTCCGGTGTCTCATCCCGTTGTAAAAGGGGAGTCGGGGAGGATTCTTTTTGATAGCTTTCGCAGAAGAAAATAAAGTGCAAACGAGGCAATAATATATCCGAGAACTGTTTAATGATAAAGATAAGTGTTCCAACCAAAGGGGGGATAGAAAGGGAGCAAAGAGGAGAAAAGCGAGACAGAGCACCAGGACAGATGGTCACCGCGGTACCCCGGGCGCCCTGTCAGCACCAGCTCGGCAGAGGAGCGCGTGTGCCGCAAGCGGCGATGAGTGCGCCTGGCTCCCGGGGCGGGCAGGGCGCGATTTCCGAGCAGCAGCCGCTGCGTGTCCCTCCCGTGGCTCAGGAACAGGCTGCCCTGGCCACTCGGGCAGCAGCTGCGGCTCTCAGGGTCGGCAAACAGCGGAGCCCTGCGCTGCCCTGGGGTCGAGCTGCCTGGGGAAGCGGCGAACCAGGGCAGGACGGGTGCGGACAGGACAGACAGCCAGGGGAAAAGGGGCACCGCAGGGAGAAAAAGGCCAGCGGGGGAAGGAGGTCCAAGCTGACCCTCCGGGCGAGCCCCCGCTCCCTGCAGGACACCCAAATGAAATGACCCCGGGTTGTGGTGCAGTTCACTGCTTTTATGTGCTAAGGCCCCTGCCATAGCCCGATTTCCCGGGCATTTGTTCCCGGGCGTGCGGGGATCAGCCCCAGCAGCAGGGAGGGCTCGCTCGCAGCCCGGGGGCGGAAGGTTCCTCTGCCCTGATCGGCTGCCAGGCGAAGCTCCCTGGGGACAGGGCTCCCAGCACGGGCACAGCCCCTACAGGAGTGTTTCATCTCATCTATAACATATGTTCAGGCATAATGAAAAGTCAGATTGGTCCCTCCATCCAGTTCCCTCCATCCAGTTTCTGCTGTGAAATTTGGTTCTGCTGAAAATAAATGAGAGTACCAGGAAGCATGAACGGGCTCTATCAGTTCTTTGCTTTTATTCTTCACTACAGTAGAAAATCAATTACAAATACTGCTATACTATCAGTTCCATTTCCTTTCACCTCTGAGTGGGTGGATCACTGGATATTTTGACATATCCTTCCTATTAATTTGTGTTTCAAAGGAAAATTGCTCATTTTTCAGGTTGTTAAAATCGAATCAAAATCCAATAATTTCAAATATTTATTAAAACTTGATAATTAAGCAATAATCAATGAATCACATGAGAAGGAGCAGTATCAGCTGTCAAAGATATTCCACAACTCTACCAAGCTACAAAATGTTAATAAACACCTACAGATGTCTAAGCAGCCTTCTGTAAACAATCCCAGTGAATGCTGATCCTGAACAAATATTCATTCACAGCTATGTAGCCATGTACACGTTCTCGTGGGACATTCAGGCTAAAGGCTGGTATCCCTCTCCTGACACTCTGGGGCACCCTAGTAGCACACACCTGTCTTGGAGACATGGATGCTCCAGTTTTGTATGTACCTGTGCTCCTCCCTAAACATGATGATACCAGTGACTGTGACAAGCACCCTACAAGGCCACATACACTCCTCCAAGAGTCTAAGCCCCACATGACACAGCCAGTATTGTCACTCCAGGAAGAGGTTCAGGCTGTCTATAGTATCTAATGGACAGGCTGCTCTCTCCAGTTTAAACAGACGTTTTGGCAGGAGTAAACCAGCTTCCCTCTAGAGCTCTTTCCTCTATATGGTCTTTACTCCCATGTTACTGATGTTCATATTTCTTCTATACTGCCTCTCAGGTATACTTGTCATTTGCTTCATTAGTCTCCTCAGTCTCCTCATGGGTTTTTGTTTAATTTTGATTGTCATTTCCCTCTTTATCAATTGTTTTTTAATCTGATCAGCACTACATACACTCAGATTCCTACTTTTACAGACTTTTTCTGAAAGATATTTTAAATTGCAAGGGTCAGATTCTCAGCAATTTTAAAGCTATATCATTGGGGATTAAAGGCAGCTTGTTTTAGGAGAAGACCATTCCTTAAGATTTAATGTTATTAATTTCTCCTTCTTAGTAATAGTTTCCTTAAGATTTAATGTTATTAATTTCTCCTTCTTAGTAATAGTTTCCAGTTAAACTTACACCCCTCATCCTTATTTGTGGTCAAGTGGTAGAATAAAGCCTTACTTAGAGAAATATCCACCAATATAAGTAATAGGTGAAATGTCTTACTTCATAAGTGAGTATTTTTAGGATTTGTAAGTTTAGTCTTCCAGGAATGGATGTGCTGTTGCTCTTTAATTCACAGCTCCAGCTGTAGCAACCTGTCCTTCATGTGCAAGCCTATATCAGTGTTTCATGGAAATATTGAATATAGATCCATTAAAAATCTCATTAATCTGCCAAATAAATATATTAAAGGAAGATTTTTTTTTTACATTGTTAAGTACAAGAAATATTTTGTGAATCCATTTTGAGACAAGCTGCATATTTTTAAGTGTTCATAGGTCCTGTCCCTTAAAACAAATCAGTGGCTTTTTCCTTTAAACAGCAATTTCATACAGCATCATCAAAAAAATTTTGATTAAGTTGGATGACATGTTGAGAGTCATGACAGAGGTGCACTGGTAAGCACTCCTAGCTACCAAATAAGCATAGCTGCCATATCAGATAAAGGTTTGACTCCTTTAGCTGGTGATTGGTATCATATGTTAACATAAAGAAAAGCATTGTAATCTCTGTAATTTTTTTTAATATTCTTGCAAATGCTGAGGGAAAATATATATTGCGATAATAATTCATAATAGATAAATGTTTTTTATATTAAATATTTTTTGAAAATGAAAACCTAGATTTATAATGACTATGTCCCAAACTACTTGTGAAATAGTAGGAAAAAACTTCTGTTTGAGCAATTTTTTGCAATCTTGCCAATAAATTCTTGCATTAATTTTTACTCTGTGTTCTGTATCAGATAAAAAACACCAAAATGGCAGGGGAGATTCTAGTTATCATTATATTTCTAGAGCATGAACTCTTAAAGGTTCAGATATTGTAGCTTTATATATTTAATAGTAAGATCTTTTTAGTGCTTGCTACCTATGGCATTATTATTATTGCAGTCCCCAAGAAAAAAAAACACTTGTGTTTCAATGAGGGAAAAATGATCAGCTTAAAAATTAGGCATATAGATTGATTGCTTTAAATTCGTGTATAATGTCTCTTTTTGTTATTAATTTTTCTTTTATTCTTTCTTATTATTTCATTCTGTGTTTTGATATTTTCTTTTTTTGCACTTCAGTACATTATGTCAAAGGCATTATTGTTTGGTTTTGATCTTCACAAGTAAATGACCTTGTTTTATGGGTTTAATTTTCTCCCTCCATTGATTCCTTAGCCAAGTCTGTAAGACTAGATAAAAAAGGACACTTCAGAGTTTTCACTGTAGTTGGAATTTAAGTCACATTTAAAAATTGACATCAGTGCTGCGGAACTGCCTGTGCACCTGAGAGTCTATAAGCATAAGAGTTTTGACTGTAAAGTTACTTTAGCATTGGAAGTGCTGTCATTTTTTGAAGTCATTTTGTCAGAGTAAGGCATCTTTAGATCTATATTTCATCTAAAGCCAACTAAGATTCATTGGTTTAAATAAAAATGAGGTCATGTCATGCCAAATGCCTGCTGCAAAATACATACCTCTTTGCTTCCAAGACATGAATAGAAAGGATAGAAACTATCTGACTATGCTAAATCAATAACTATTTACTCAACAGCTTGAACTTTGAGATTCTTTTTGGTCTGAAATGATATCAGTGCATACCTCCTAAAAAAACACTTAATCAAAAATAGGCGAGGCTGAAGCAAAAAGTGTTCTTTATTATTCCTGTTGAAGTTGTTTCACTGTGCATGTGGAAATGGTAAGATTTCTGTGACAGCTGGAAACCTAAGTGTCCATAACTGGCTTTGAGAATTTGCCGAGCCAGGCAGAGGATTAATCATTATGAGACTGATCATCTTCATGCCTGAGAGTCTTTGTGAACCTAATCTCATAGGCTTTTACAAAATCACTCACCTATCCTTATGTATTCAAGCCTGTCTTTTTGAAGAAAATAAAAAAGATTGTGCACTGCATAAATGTAAGTTTGGAAGAAAAAGCGCAAAACTACTTAGCAGAGTGTTCTGTACTAAGTCTGCTTCAAATAGTGTGGTTAAAACATCAGATAATTACTTGATTCAACCCATGCTAGAATGGGATGTTCTTTGTTTTGTGGGGATTGATTTCTTTAAGTTTTTACTTCTAGCCTGTGTGGTCATCAATTAAAATCATGTTTTGTTAGGTTTTGTATTTCAGCCTTGTTGACTCCTCCCTTAAATAATGTTGTGCTTGAACTTTTGTCTTCTTGTGGAGACTACAGACATCTTAGGAAAACTGATTCCAAAAGTCCTTGGTAACTGTACACTCTGTACAGCTTACTCAGCTCTGTGCTGTGATAGTCACAATACTTTATAGGAGGAAGCTTACCAGTCATTTCAGATACATCCATAGAGACTTTTGTAGAACAGTCCTCTGAAACTATCCTTGGGGAGAAAGACAATATATTTCCGCAGTGTCATTATCTTTACAGTTTGATTATAATGACTACAGCTATAGTTCTATTACTACTGACACTACTATTACAACTGTAATATACCACAGCAGAGTGTGACATTTCCTAGGCTATTGTAAAGCCTCTAGAAGCCATCAAGGATTTGCTTAGTGTACTACAGAACATGTCTGAGCAATTAATTTTATGAGACAAGGCACCACTGTGAATAAAACCATCTCCAGCTCTCAAAGTGACTGCTTTGTACCCAGTATGATAAAGTAAGAATTTAGCTTAAGCCAAAAGACTATCTGGAATACTTTCTTTTCCCATATTTTATTACAATAGGCAAGAACAAACCAAATAAACTGATAATAAAAATTTCTGGTGTGTATTATGGCTATGCCAAGATTTTCTGTCTGGAGAAGAGATTTGAGGGAGGAAAAGAAACTGTTATGACATCCACTTTTGTGCATGCATCTGCTGAAATCATATTGGACTTTTATCAGTACCTGGTTCACATTTCTTTTAGAAGAATGTAAAAATAAATATTCTTTTAGAAGAATTTCTAAAAAAAACCTATGTATTAAATGGACTGAGAAAATACTAGTTTAAAAACTATCAAAAAATATAAAAGCAGAAAGGACAAAAAAAAAGTTCATAACAGAAAAATTGAGGCAAGGACAGAGAAACAGTGACATAATCCACCTAATTCAAACCTAGGCACACTTGCAGTTCTCTGTAGTTTCTAGGTACCTCCTTTATACTTGTGTGCTTATGATACCTTAGGTTTTAACTTTTATATTTTTCAAATCCTGTACTGCTAGTGTAACTCTGAAGTTTCCTGTAGCTTGTTCAGTGCTGTTCTCTCATACTAAGACAGACATAACAAAGCCTCTCTAGTTTGCTCTCCATCCTAAACAAAAAACCTGTAAATCATCATCCTGGGGAGAGGGGGGCAAGTTTGGGGAAATTCCATCATTGGCTGGGTTCTGGCTGGTGAGTTTATGCTGATATAAAAGTGTGAAGAACTCGTGACCTGTCATTGTCCATTTTGGGATCCACTGAGGCAGGATTCTCTGGAGCCCAGAGTGTACCTCTGAAGGCCTTTCAAGTAAAT
>VZTN01021986.1:1518-12116 GCA_013400515.1 Erpornis zantholeuca
CACCCTGCCCACCTCCCATTTTCTGTACTACAGCCATGAGGAGAGATTGCGTACTGGCTTCTCTACCTAGCAAGAAAATTTAGGGAAACTAGGTTTATGTGTTAAGGATTGAGATTTTGTTTCACTTTTAATAAAATGGCATCATGATAATCTTAACATCTATAATATATGCAGTTTGCCCTCTCAGACAAAGCCTACCACCAAAACAAAAACTGATTTTCATTAAACAGAAGCTGTTCTTCAAAAACACTGTATACAAATCATTACATGACAACTCAAGGTGCCATCTCATCTCTGATGATATATATATATATTTAATGAAATACCATAAATTATCTATTTTGCATTCTTAGAATCTCTTAATTTAACTTCTTTTACATAATAGAAGATAAACTACTTGCTATCCGTAATTTTTAAAGCAGTTCCATTACAATGAATTTTTGTAGAATTACTGAGTTCTACAAAAAAAAAAAAATAAAAAGAAAACAGAAATTCCATCAAATCCTCATGGAACTGCCAAGTCCTTTCTTTCCTACTTCAAGAAGTTTTAGTTACTCTGCTAAATACTCAGAACAATGAAAAAATGTCCTCATTATAATCAGTCTCCTGCTTAAATATGTATGCAAACACCATGACCAAGTCTCTGTAGAAGTTCTGAGATTACCCTATCACTGTACAAGAGAACAGTGCTGCACCTTTCCAAGACAGTCAGAATGGAGTCAGTCCAGTTTCTCATAGAGTCAGATCCTGAGATCTGAGAGTTTGTCAAACCCACATCAACTACACAAACTCCAGGAGAAAGTAGTAAAGGCATTTCTTTTCTTCCTTCTGTCATCAACTTTACTTCCCCTCCTCCAAGAATAACTGCTGGACCCAGTTTCTTGTGCTAAAAAGAGAATGCAAATAATAAAAAAAAATCTTAATTTGCAGTCAGTTTAGAGGTATCAGAATACAGAACTATCAGTGTAGTACTTGTCACTGACGCACTACTGCGGATGTAATGCATTCTGTTTCTCCTCTGTATTTTATCTTGCTTAGGTCACTGTATTGTAAGATAAAGACACAGAAATCCTCCTTTCCTGATGAACCCAGAATGAGTGTGATTTCAGAGTGAACAAATCTGTGCTTAGCTACCCCTGCAATATTTTTGCAACATAAAGCCTGATTACCTGCTTGGCAGTTAGAAATACAAAAGTTTTTCCACTGAATATTTTTTTCCTTTCATGATGCTCAGATAAATCCAGGTTTTCAGTGCCAATGGAAGGCTCATCAACTGGAGGATAAAAGCTGCAAGAACAGAAAATGAAAGTTAAAAAATTCAGATTCACTTATCAGTACAGGGCAGAGGACAGGGGGCCCAGGCAATTGACAGACTACGGCAGTTCTGACAGAGCAAGGGATAGGCACACGTCAGAAAAAAGGGAAACTACAGATCAATTTTAACCAAACTATACCACATCTGTACCCAAATAACTGTTTTTGTACATAGTTTGGCTAATCACAGAACTGCTTATTTTTATTCTGACTGCTGATTATACATCCTTCTCACACTCTTATGCAGGGAAAAAAAGATGCTGAAACACACCGAAGAAATTCAGTTTAACAGCAAAGATTGTCAGATTCTAAGCAAGAAACATATTCCATGAAATGCTGAAAAATACTGACGTTTTGGAATTAAAATCGAGTATCTGTAAACAAAAAGACATTCCTCAAACACTGTGAATATTCACATATTTCAAGCTGAACACAAGACTAAGCACATAAATTTTGTCCTTCATCCAAATATGCAATTCAATTTTGATAGGCTAAAATGTGCTATATAGTTACAGGCTTTTAAATAATCTTCGTTCTTATGTGTTCTTCACAATCAATTCTTGAAGCTTTACGTACTAAATGAAAATTAAGGAACCTAAATCCGCCAGATTTTGAAAGATGAGTATTTGATCAGTTTCAGCAGCCTGTTCAAATCTGTTTATATAAATATTGTTGCATTGAAATTGAATAGATATGATAAAGCCTACTAACTTAAGGTAGAAATAGGGCAATTCAGACTTTAGTTATTAAGCCAGAAGACTTCTGACACCAGGTCCCATAGAGACAGTGATTAACCTAAGATAAATACAGGGGACAAAGTCATCTTTAAAGATGAAAAGATGAGTAAAAACAGAAAAACAGCAGTTTTCACTGCTTTGAAATTGGAGTGTAGTCTCATTATATTTTAAAGTCTCCATTTTTTAATTTCAACAAAAAACTTTTACTTATGATTCTCTCAAAAAAAACCCCACAAACCACCAAACCCACCAACCTTCAATTTTCCTTATAAACCCTTATCCAATGCTGATCTAAGCTCAAAAGGCAAGTCTTTTTCAGTCAGGATTATGAAGTGCTCCTCATATTCTGGCCTCATAAGCTTTTAATAGTAACACCATTATCCAGAAAAGATCTTCTACAACCTTGAATCTCTCAATAAATAGATTTTAATTCTTGGTGAACTTCTGCTAAAAACTCTGTTACTTTTCTTCTTTTTCAAAGTCCTATACTATTGATACTGGACTGCAGTAATAAAACACTTTATTTCATACAGGACTGCACTTAGGCAGCCATTTGTGAAATATTTAGCTACTGTTCTTCCCTGCATAGGTTGTCAGAGAGTACCAGAGGACTGGGGTAACACCACAATAAACCTCAAGTAAAAAATCCCACATTCACATGGGAACTACAGGTTTGCAATTACAAGAAGTCTTAGTATAAACAAAAAAGACACTTTAATATTTTTTTTAAGATAGTGTTTCCCTAAATTTTTTGGGAAGTATGAGCTCTATAATAATAGCAGAGATTTAACTAATAGTGTCACCTGGTATTGCCATCTCAATATAATTTTCCTATTTCACACCCAAACTACTATTGCCCCAAGCTGCCTTGTGTCCTGTGAATATACCAGCTCAGGTCAGCTCTAGTTACAATGCACAGTATAGAGATTCCCTGTCACAACTGGACATATTTTTTGAAATTTAATGAAAACAACTGCTAAGTNTGAATGAATATACACAGTGGAAAATTCTCACCTGCAAAAATCATGTGTTCATACAATAAAAAACCAACAACCACAACCCCCAAACAAAATACCACTTCCTCCCTTTTCAAGGTAACATGAGCAGCAATATGGGCTCAGATTAAATTGTCATATACAATATTGAGACTATTTTATGCTTTCTCACATCAAGAAAATAACCAGAGCTATTCTGCAGTATTTACTGATTTCAAATTAAGAATTCCCTTTTGAAGTTAATTTAACCATGAAAACAATAATTATTTTATTCTCATTTAGTCAAGGCCAATGCATATTACTATTACTTCATCTCTTAATAGATATTTAAAAACCTCTTCTATTTCAGGCAATTCAATGGTCAGGCTAACTCTGTCTGACCAAAGTTTACTGTAAACTCAGTAACTAACTAACTCCACTCTGGGAAAATACATCTATGAATGAAATTAACTTGATACAATTTCTTTTCTAAAAGTATCATTTCTTTATTTTTATGTATCAATTCCCAGAAGTGTTTGAAGCAAGATTTAAATATCAACAAAACAAGTTCCTTTTTAGAGACAGTAACATCTCCAAGCATATAGTCAATTCCAAGGGCTCATTTTATAACTCTAGGGATGAGAACAATAAAATTGCTGGAATATTAAAATGTTAATCATATTAAGAATTCCTCCACAAATAAAATTAACATGAATGGCATATTATGACAAAAATTATCAGATAAATGTTTAGTTATTTGATAATCTAACTCCCATAAATTTCATTCTCCAACACAGTAAATATGATGATTTGGCAACTTACCTTCCATGATTTGGCAACTGTTGCCTGGACTGAATAGCTCTGATTAATTCAGAAAAAAACTCCGGTTTTATAATTGGTCGAGCACAAATCAAAGCACATATAGTCTGAAAAGCCAGAAAATATAAATTTACTGCATGGAAAAAGTTCAGATAGAATATGGTTCAAACGACATTAGCTCTTTAAGATCTGACATGTGGAAAATGTTACACAAACAAATAAAACAATACTGATTTTTGCTTCTGGGATTGTTTTGCTTCTAACGGCCTAGCTTTTAATTGGTGTCTTGACTAAAGTTATGAAAATGTAGAAGGCAACTGATAAAAATCACTAAGTCTTCAAAATTGGCTTTTTAAATTTTCTTTCCCTTCAACCTCTAATTGACATACACATCTTCTAAACTTGGAAAAAGAAGAGTTGTCTACTGTTTTGTAGAGAAAAATCTTGAACAGGGCTAGAATTTAATTAGCATTAGTGGGAAAACTCTCAACATACCTTAACAGTGACTTTTACTGATACCATTACAAGGTGGGTACATTCTTTTGTCCATTCATTCACTACAAGTCCACCAAGCTGCTGGATGGCTTGATTTAAAGCAGTTTTCTGAGCTACATCTAAACATGAGGAGCAGACAACCAAAGGTTCATACTCCACTCTGCAAAGAACAAGTAAGAGAGAATTGTTTAAGTTAATTCAATCATTACAATGAACAGAGCTGATTCAACTATCACATTTATGTCTCAAGGTAAAATCTTCCTTCTTTAAAATTTCCTGAAGAAACAAAATACTAATTTTTATTCAGAAAAACTAATGACAATTTGACTTGATGTCTGAAATATTTCTCTGAACTTTACAGATGTCACACAGAATTAGTGCTTCAAGAATAGCGCAAGGTCTGGGAATAGCAAAAGAAATTTGAGTCTGTGCCCCCAAAAGCAAAAGTATGCTCAATAGTGTTCAAAGTATGCTCAAAAGTATGCTCAAGTATGTTCAGCAACAGATTATTACTTAAAATATACATGTGTCATAGATGGCAATTTCAAGTAACATTTTCCTAACATTGCTATTATCCTTGACAATAAGCCTTTATATATGTTTTAGATCTTCCATATAAAGTTCGAAACATATCAAATGCCATGATTTTATTTTTAGATTATTTAAATTTCTTTCTACTTTGTAGACTTTCTAGTACAACAGTCTTGATGTATCTGGTCTCATGGTATGATTCCTGTATCATGTTTCAGGTATGTTTACCTAAAATATAAAAAAACTATTTACTGTCGTATTTGGAGGAGAATGCCAAGTTCTTTCTAATAAATAATAGCAGCAATAGTGATAAACTGAATAAAATTTTAAGGCACAAAGCCAGCTTCTGGTTACTCTAACATTGATTTTAACGGTCACTAGACTTTTTCTATTTATCTGCCACTTCATTTCCAGAAGTGCTTCCTATAAATAAACATATAGCACTGGCTACTGGTTAGATTTGGAAAAAAATAGCAAGTTGGGTTCACATCCTCCTGCAATGCCAGTTCTTTTCTCACTACACTATGAACAGCTAACAAGGGCTGAGACAAACTCTAAACCTTTCTCCCTTCTTCTCATTTGGTGCAGGATTTTGATCTTTGCCTAAGTGATGCCTGAAGTGGCCACCTAAAAAACAGAGACTAGACAGGAATAAGGCAATAAAAGTAGGTGTTTATTTGCAGGGCCTTCAAAGGTACACCCTGGGGAGTCCAGAGGCTACTGCCAAGATGGACCCCAAGTCACGAGTTCTTTACACTTTCGTAAGTTTGGTTCATTTGCATATCAGGGTTAATTCTGCAATTAAAGCTTCAGTTAATGATGTAATTTCCCCAAGCTTTCCCCCCGCCTTTAGAGGCTTTTGGTTTATACTTTTTGGGCCTAGGATGGTCTGGGTGTCCTTGAAGAGCAAAGCCTGGAAGCTTTGTTACGTCTACCTAGCATGAGAGAGCAGAAGTTAACAGGCTACAAGAAACTTCAGAGTAACACACTAGGCAATACAGGATTTGAAAAAATAAAAGTTAAAACCCAAGGCATCGTAAGAGAGCCTGAAAATATTCACTGTACATGGCACATCATCTTCTAAAATGCCAGTGCTTTTCTAACTACAATTTTAACCTCCCAGTGTCAAAATAAATTATATAAAAATATAATGCAAAACTATTTCAGAAACAGGTTTTGGAACAAAATACTACTAATATCATTGCTACATCACTTGCAAAGTTGTATGATGTGCTAAAACACTCTTCTAAAATAATCTTTTACTTGATACTTTAAAATCACTTACCTAAACTTGCTCTCAAAGACTCCAAAGTTGATTCTGTCACCAGACTGCAAAGACTTTGAAGTACCATTGAGTTTTGATCCATTAACAAAGGTACCATACTTAGAGGTATCTCTTACTGTTAACATAGGTACTGAGAGAGACTGACTCTGAAAATAAAACATAAATAAGCCATTATAGCTTATCAGAATGAGACAGCTTTATCAGAAACAAGTTACTATCATTGTGGATCAAAGCAATGGATAAATAAGAAGCAGCCCACAAAATAGCATCTTAAATAAAGACTTTGAACAATGACGCTTGCTATATGTAATTATTCATCTTCTTTTCACTGTGAAGGAAGGAGAGAAAATATACATGTTTTTAGCTTTAGAATTTTTGTGCTTCTTACACGCAGTCTTTTTGAAGATTACACTTTTTCTTTCTGGAGACTGTGCATGGTAGTCCTTCACTGGCCCAAAGCCTGAGCTAGAGAGATTTAGCAAGGCTCAGAGATTTATTATTTATGTTTTTACCTACCACTCAGTCCTATCCTGGGCATTGGGCTGAATAATAAGTAAAAGCCTAAAGTCACCTGATGGCACTTTCTTGTACTTCCTTTCATGAGGAATGCTAGTTTTCCCCAAACTGCAGGACATGGAGACACCAGCCTCTCTTGAGAGGAGGTTAGACACTATCAGATTTCCCCAGGGGTTCACAAGCCAATGAGAACATCGATACTTTTTTAGAAAATTCTGCCATGCAGTTGTAATGCTATTTCACGAAATGGATGTTGGAAGGGACCACTGGAGGTGATCTAATCCAACCTGCCTGTTGAAGCAGGTTTCCTTACAGCACGTTACTCAGGATTGTCTCCAGGTTCCTTTGGAGTATCTCTAGGGATAGACTCCACAATCTCACTGGGCAATCTGTTTCAGTGCTGAGTGCTGTGGTTTGACACTGGTCAAACACCAGGCACCCATGAAAGTCGCTCACTCGCCCTCCCCTGCCACAGCTGGGCAGAGGAGAGAAAAAAATTAATGAAGCATTTCTGAGTTGAGAAAAGAATCCCAAGGGCAAAACAGGCTTAGCTTAAAGGTACAAAGTGAATTTATTACTAACAAAATCAGAGGAGGATAATGAGAAGTAAAATAAGCCCTTAAAAACACCTTTTCTTCCCCTAACCCCTCTCTCCTTTCCACCGACAGTGCAAGGGAGACAGGGCATCGGGGTTTTGGTAAGTTCCTCAGCCTACATTTTCTTTTGTTGCTCAGGGAGTGGAGTCCTTTCCCTGTGAGACGATGGGGAGACAGTTCTCCACAAACTTCTCCAGCAGGGCTCCAACCTCATGAGCAGCAGTCCTCCCAAAACTGCTGCAACATGGGTGACTCTTTCCACGGGGTGCAGTCCTCCAAGGACAGGGTGCTCCTACCTGGAAGCAAGGGCCCTGTCTCTGCACTGGGTCTCCCACTTGACTATAGCCTCCTCCAGGCATCCGTCTGCTCCAACTTGGGCATCTTCCCACCATGGGCTGTGGGTGGATCTCTGCATCCCCCGTGGCTGCAGGGGGACAACCTGCTTCACCATGATCTTCACCACGGCCTGCAGAGGCACCGCGGCTCCGCCTGGAGCACCTCCTCCCCTTCCTTCTTCACTGGTCTTGGTGTCTTCATGTTGTTTCCCTCACATGTTCTCACCCACTCCTCTTCCCTGGCTAGAAAAACTGTGCCCCCTTTGTTTTGATTTTCTTCTTAAATATGTTATCACAGAAGCATTACCAACCTCTCTAACTGGCGCAGCCTTGGCCAGCATCATGTCCATCTTCAGAGCCATCAGGGATTGGCTCTGCTGGACATGGTGGAAGCTTCTAGCAGCTTCTCACAGAAGCCACCTTTGTGGCCCTACCACTACCAAAACCCAAGCCATGCAAAACCAGCATACTGAGTCACCCTCACAAATAAAGTTCTTACTTATGTTCTGGTAGAACTTTCTGTGTTCCAGCTTCTGCCATTGTCTCTTGTCCTATTGCTTAGCACCACTGAGAAGAGGCTGGCCCCATCCTCTTGACACCCTCCCTTCAGATACTGATAGACACTGATGAGGTCCTCTCTCGGTCATCTCTTCTCGAGGCTGAACAGGCCCAGACCCTTCAGCCGTTCCCCACAACTGAGATGCTCCAGTCCCCTCATCATCTCCATAGCCCTCTGCCAGACTCACTCAATATTTACAGTATTAAAAGGACGAATACATTTTAAGTATTTTATTTTAAACAGTATATAAGATTACATAATGAAATTTCTGCCAACTGGCTTCAAAACATCCATAAATGTCACAACATTTAGTGACAGTAAATTGTTCATTGCTAATTCTCCTCGGTACATTTTTCTTCTTCATGCCCTAAGCAAATACAGAATTAACAATGTGAAATGAAACAGAAGCTAAGTCTGCAGTAAAACAACTGAAGCACTTCCCAGAACCTAAAATTGTTTATGTAATGAACATTAATTGCATCATTTTCCTGCTATAATTATTTTAATACCAATTCCTAGTGTATCTTTGCTCTGGGATAAAAGAAAGCTTGGACCACTAAAATTATGCCACTAAATTCCTCAACAAAAGCGCACAAAGCCACGGGGGAAAAAAAAATTCAAGATAAAAGAAAGAAATGACAGGTGATCAATGGTTCTACTCCAAGCATAAAACTGGTGAGAGCAAAATGAGAATATGCATGGTCATAGCAGCCTGAATTATCCCCACAATGCATTGATAATGCAGTAAAATGGTGGCTACTTACCGGGCTTGTTTCAGGCTGACTTACGGTCAGAACTGCATGACTTCGACTGATAGACTGATCATCCTGAATTAAAATTGTGCAGTTTTTGCGTCCAACAACATATTCTACACCGCTTAAAAGCCGATATGGCTCTCCTGGAAATAAACAAGAGATAGAAAAATATCGATTTAGAAAATACACCAAAATACCTGAAGCACATAGGAGAGACACTGAGAAGCTTGCAGTACCTCTGAGCCACAGCTTTGCCACGCATCATTTATGGTCAGAGCATGGTGTTAATAATGCCAGGCTGCAGGTTTTATCCCTGTGTGGGCCATTCACTCAAGAGCTGGACTCAATGATCCATGTGGTCCCTTCCAAGTCAGAATATTCTGTGACTCAGAATTCTGTGATTCTGATTAGGCTGATTAAAATTATGCATTTAGCTATAGACAAAACATCTTTCTTTCTTGTTCCCTTTGCTCTGTCCATTATAAAAGGATACATTTTACAATAAACAAAGCAGTTTCAAAAGTGGCATCACACTTTTTTCAAGAACAATATATTTTTATCAATACTTTCTTGAAGATTAAGTGTAACATTTAGAAGAAAAAAAAACCAACACAATATAAGACAAGTTTTCTACAACAACTTTGCAAGGATACACCATTTTTTGAGGTTGCATTATTTATTCACATAACTGATTAAGAGGTTCAGAGGAAAATGTCCTCCTAATGAATGTAAGGATATTTGCATGTAAATCAAATTGATACTTAGTAAGTTCAGCCTCTGACCAATGCTTTAGCTTATGCTTTGTACCTGTCACCTGAGCCCCACAGTAGCTTCCCAGTCAATGGCTTGACTCCCTCCCAAGGGTGTGCTACCACTGGCCAACAGAACCAAAAATGTTTCTTGATGAAAATGATTACATACAGATAAATTCCAGATATCAGCCCTGGGCAAATAGCTTTCCAAATATGAACTGTGCAGAAATTATATTTCATTAATAGAATGAAGAGTGTTTTGATTCACTCAAGAGCTCTGAGGGCAGTAAGAGGTAAGTCAGATCATTTGAACAGGATTAGGTGCTGTTGCCACCAGGAAATAAATCAAACATCCAAAATTTCCTCCCCAGTGAACCAGGAAATACAGAGTGGACGCAGTTGTGTTACGTCTGTTCCTTATAAACGCTTAGGTAGGAATGTATGTATTATAGGATACCTATTACTAAAGCTCTTATAGACAAAGAATCGTGAAAAATAGTATAGGGGCGATTTAGTTTCAAAATTCTGCATCCAAGAAACACCACGAAGTTAAACACTTTGTTTTTAAAACCTCAATACAATGGTTAAACATCGTTTCTGAGGTTGACTGCTGCTTCACAGCTCAACTCTCCACATATTTCAAAGCAGGACTCTAACCTGCAGCACTCTAAGACATCCCAAACAGTTTCAAAACGAAACTCCAACTAGATTTAACAAGCGCTGTGGTCTGCAGTGCTCCAGGGAAATACGGAGGCTTCGCCGTGGTCGAATGCCCAGAGCAACGAGAACTTAGATCACCACTGGCCACGGCAGCACGGACACGCAAGCCCGCCTGGAGCCAGCCCTGTGGAAGCCAAGGCGCCGGCACAGCCGGGGAGCCGCGCAGGCGCCGCTCGGGGCGGTGAGGGGGCCCGCGGTGCCTGGGCTGGG
>VZTN01021986.1:12338-23103 GCA_013400515.1 Erpornis zantholeuca
GGCCACGGCCACGGCCACGGCCACGGTCACCTCCGTGCCCGTGTCCCAGCTTTTCCCCTCAGCCTCGTGTCAGCGTGGGTCGGGGCTGGCATCTCCGGCCCCGGGGGCAGCTGTGGGCTCCAGATGAGCTGTGTCCCCCTGTGCTGCCCTTCTCAGTGCGCTAACATCCCTAACAAAATGCCTTGCATGTAGAACAGGAAATGTTCTAGACGTTTATCTCTTAACTGAAAGAGACTTTTGGATTAAAAGGAGAAATAAATAGGATTTTAAATAAAAGAAAAAAACACCTGGGATTTCAGAGGCCATTTGGCAGCTTACCAGAGACTTGTCTTAGGTTGAGTTTTCTGGAAAGGAACAGCAGAGGACAGGTATGGGGATGCCACACGTGCGTGACTGCATTTGCACACATCTGAGGTATGGCTCAAAATACCCATTTCTCCTTGTGCTAGGCAGCTCACAGGAAGCATTCCTGATGTCCATGATAACATCAGCCACAGCTGGAGAGCAAATTTCTTTCTACCGGGCGGTGGGCTTATTCTCAAGTAATGAATATTGGTAATTATTTGCCCCTTAACTTTGTAAAACAGTGAAATCTTTTGGAGTTATGTCCACAGTAAAGACGTTTTAGCATCAAAAAACCTGTGGAGTGGAAATGGGTTGAAGAAACTCGGAACAACTTTTTTTCTAATAGAAAATACTAATCTAAAACATACAGAAATGTAAATATGAACTGTTGGAAATGTACTTTCTGTAGGATCATAATCTGTTTAATCTCTGTGTGTTCTATGACGTCCTTAAATGTTCACTTAGATACATTTTTTTATTTTCCTTCCTATGCTTCTAAGGTAAATGGTCAATCTCCTTAATCTCTTTTCTGCTATTATCTGTCTTCTTTGCTTCTTTGTTTTGTCCCTCACAATTTTGTCATTTCGATTTTGAGCTAAGGTGACCATAAATATACAGCCTATCTTAAATGAGACTATTTCTCTACTTTATACAACTGTACTTAAATATTCTCTGTATTGTTGTCGTTATTCTGTCTTACTTATCCTATTGTCTTGACTTATGTGATAATTCACGTGACAAATCACAATCATCAGAAACTGTATGAATCATATAAACCTCTTTATAATGTTTACATTGTAAATTGTCTTGCATTTATCCAATTTTATTTTATTTTTCATTTAAATGTATTTAAATAAATTTATTTTTTCATTAATTTATTTAAATAAATATTATTTTTTATTTTATTTTATTTATTTATTTTTCTAGTATTGTGGTTTCCCATTCATTTACCTTTCAGACTTTGTGAGTACTTGCTGTCTCTCTGATCCTGACTGACCAAGCTGTTTGTCCTCTAATATTTGTTGGTTTTCTACTTGTTCCCTTTTTCAGTTCACAAATAAATGAGTCCAAAACTTAGAGACTATAAGAACACTAACAGTATCTAAACTAACTATCAGGTGTTCTATCATTGAACTTTTGCTCTTAACAGAAATTTATATGTGCATTATGTCCATATTTTATTCCTGACATAGGATTTTTTTTGTCTCAGTGGTCTTTTGTATCATAACTCTCTTGTACTATTTTTAAACTTTATCATCAGGTGCTGTGCATTTCTTTTGACAAGGTAGTTGGAGTGACAGAAACAGCATCAGCATGCCAGTATATGATGAGGACTCGGACTGAGCTCTATGCTATGCCACCTGGCTAAATCCTTGAAAGTCAAATTATACTTGCCAGCTCTTAGATATTCATTACCTCTTAGGCATTTCCATATGAGATGATTAAGACATCATTACCTTTGCAGAAGACTAGCTCTAGACAGACACTTTCAGATCTTTTCCCCTTTTCTAGATGTTTCATTTTTTAATTACTTTTTCTCCCACAGATATTACATTTACAGTCTAATAATATCTCGTGTTATCCTGGAAGATTTTTTTTAAAAACCCAGGTATTTTCTGCACTTTAAACATCCTGACATACCTTGAACTAGAGACTGGATGCTTCAATATTTCAGTTAGGCTGCTTTTAAACTCCCCCTAAGCTTGTAATAATGCACCACCCAAACCAAAGTGGGATTTTATAAAGAGAAAGAGCCTACTAAGCCTATTATTTTCCTGTGCAAATGAGTGGGTATGAATAAGGTGTGGGTAGTCTGCCTTCAATAATATGTTTTGATTGTATGGCATTAAAGTGTTATTGCTGTTTTAAAAAATTGTCCAGTTCCTAGTCTTGGAGACCATTTTCTTCTTATTACTGAAAAATAACAAGTATGGGATAGGAATTGCACCTCATAAATGAAAGCTGCTGGAAAACATTTTCTGAAATTTAGTTCAGTCACATCATCTTGTACACTCTCACCATAGAAATACAATTATAATACAATTATTATTTCAGAGGTAGCTGTTTGGCCCATTTCCAGTGTGTAGTTTGTAGTTTGTTTCCCCTTGTTAGCATCGTTCCAGTGAAGCTTTTTAAATTCTGTAGTATTTGGCAATTTAAAAGCTTATCTTGGACAATATTCACTCTATATCTCCAACTTTTGTTGGGGTTTGTTTGGGTTTTTTTGTTTGGTTTTTTGGTTTTTTTGGGTTTTTTTTTGTTTTGTTTTGTTTTTTGTTTTTTTCTGGTGGTTTATTTCTTGGGGTTCTTTGTTTGTTGTTGTGTTTTGTTTTGTTTTTCTGTTCAGTGATTACAGATCCCTTGAGACTCAGTGTGTTTGATTTAAGTGATTGTAATGGAATGTTACTATGTAAATCTTAGAGCAACTCTTTAACACCCAACACATATTCCACGTGCTGCTTTAATGATAAAGGTGGCAACTATTGCCCAGCAGTGTGGCAGCATTGCTTCAATGCCTGCCAGACAGTGTGCAGAAATTAACGAAGATGTTACCTACTCTAGAGCTTACTGTACCAACAGAGCATCAACAATTTTTTTTTTTCCTAAATTTAGAGAACATTTAGAGAAAATGGCTGTTTGGCCATTTTTATACAGGACAATGATGACTAAGCCATAGGATTTAAATTCTGCTTCCTCTGAACTCCCACAGCAGTGTGTAATAAGCTTGCCTGGAATTCAAATGTTGATAGTATAGACGCACTGACAGATTTGTTGTCTTTCATGCCAAGTTTTGTAACCGCATAGATTCATGAAATATGGTGTCCACCCCTCAAAACCTGCAGCTTTATTAAATCTGTTCTAACGGCTACTATGCTACTCCCTCACCCCCTTACCCTCTCCTTCCTTATGAGCAGATACAGCTCTGCAGGTTTCTTTGTCTTATTACCAAGGCTGTGCAAATGGGTGGGTATCAGTCAGTCACTACTTTTTCCATCAGCCAGTCTCTGTGCTCAGTACAGATAAATCAAGTGTCTTGTTATCTCAACATAATCCCCTGTAGCTGAATATGGTCTGATGTTCACAAACTGCTTAGGCTGTTTCTGAACTTCATTATCAGTGAGGAACTTGAAATGAGGACTCTTGATCTTTCTGGTAAACCTTGTTTCACGGCAGCCAGCCACTGTTGGTGTGTGCACTGGAGCTATCATGGAGCTTCAGTCTGCTGCCCAGGAGTGATCTGTGAATGCACAATTTCTCCTCAAATCAGGACCTGTGTCACCCACTCCATTTGAATTCCTAATTAGCAGAAGCTAATATTCTCAGCCACCTCTTTTCTCATATTTCTTAAACAAACAATTCCTCTTCCCCCAAAACATATGCCAAGAACTGGCTGCCATGCAGGTGGTATGGGTAAAGGCATACAGTAATTCCTTAGATCGGGTTTAGATACCCCAAGGAAAGAAAACAAACAAACAAACAAAACTGCCAAAACCCCTATCAAAGAAGATAATAATTTAGTATCCTTTTAATAGCATTTAGTTAGTCACTTGCAATAATAAAATTCCAGCCCAGTGAAGCAGGTAGACTGAACCAAGTATGCTTCAACACTCACAGCTGGAACTGGAGGCACCAGGGTGGTGGCAGTGGCCAAGAAGGTGCACCTGTGTTGTTCCAAAATAGGTTCTTTCACTTAGTGTGCAGGAGGCCAATCCACTCTTTACTCTTTAAACATTTTAGCAAACAAGGGCATTTATGTTCATTGCCTACCACTCACCTAGTTCTGTTGTTAATTAGTATTCTTTCTTCTACTGGTTAATGATTCTCTCTCTTCTCATGCTGTTTAGTCCATATGCTCAGTCGTTCTCTTCTTTTAGGTTAGTGGGCGATTTCCTCCTGTCAGAAATACCTTTTACCCAGTCAGAGCTGACTTGAGCGAAGTTGCTGAGTTGCCTTTATTAGTTTTTTCCTTATCTTGGGGATTCTGCCAAATGCTCTTGTAACTCATAAATTCTGTATTGTGTCCACTGTCAGTGGTACATCCTTCTTCCCAAATTTTAATCTCCCTCTAGGTCTGAGATCATTGAAAATCTGAGAATCATTGAAATCTGAGATCATGTCAAGCCATAAACCTTAACAAGACATTTCCACTGATAATTTTTCTTTCACCNGGCCCCCGTGTGTCCGGCGCCGGGCGGGTAAGGCGCTCCCCGTGCTGTCGGTGCTGAGGGCGGACGGACGGTGCCGCGGGGGTGTTCTGCCACCCTCCGCCCCGCCGCGCCCACTCTGCCCGGGTGTCGTTGTCCCGTCAGAGGGACGGCACGGCGGGTCTCTGCGGTTCGGGCTGCCGGGGTTGGGGGAGCAGCCAGGAAGGGGACGACACTCCTCGCTGCTCCTCCGCTCCAGGCCCTGTCCGCCGCGGAGCCCCCGCAGAGGTGCGGGCTGAGCTCCCCGGCACACGGCCTCCTGCCGCACCGCCGGGCGCTGCCGTGGCTCCCTCCCACTTGCGTGGTCTCGCCCTTTGGCCTCGATAGCACAGCTGAGCAGGGCCATGTGGGAATGTTGCTTGCCAGTGGCTTGGCTTGACTTGTGACCGAGTTGGCCTTATTGCAGCTTTCCAGTGCTTGAAGGGAGCATACAAGAAATCTGGGGGGGAACTTTTTGCAATGGCATGTAGTGACAGGACAAGGGAGAATGGATTCAGACTGAAAGATGGTACTTTAGATTAGATATGGACATGTTGCTCAGAGGAGTTTTGGATGCCTCATCTCTATCAGTGTTCAGTGCTAAGTTGGATGGATCTCTGGGCAACCTGTTGTAATGGAAGGTGTCCCTACACATGGCAGAGGGGTTGGAACAAGATGATCTTTAAGGTTCTTTCGAATCCAAATAATTCTATGATTTGGTGACTGTGCGGATATTGCTGGAGGCCATTCCTAGTGAGTTCTCCCCAAACATGGTGCTTATTGCCATTGACTGCTTGTGTGTTTCTGAGATGGCTTTCTGCAGTAATTATACAGTTCACATCCACCCCCTGGGTAAGGCTTGTTTTTTTTGGTTTGTCAGTGATTTCTGTCTTTGTTATTTGATTATTAGGTTTTTTAAAGCTGTTTACTGGCTTCTTTATATCTCTGTTTACACCTGAGATTTCATTTAAACCTGAGCCTTAAGCAGTGGAATGATTAAATTTCATGGATGCTGTCATAGAAGCCTCTTGTGCAAGCCAGTAAGGAGATGATAGCAGTCTGACTAAAAGAATGCTCAGTCATGCCAACTTTACAGGCTGGTTGTCATTATCATACTTTATTTGTCTTGGTGCAGCCTTCTGCTTTGCTGTGGCATGTCCTAATCTTCCCCCCTCGAGCACAAGTAAAGCTGCTTGCAGTGTTTCTTTCATGGAGAGCAAGAAAGCTGGGCTGTGTCTGTCACTAACAGAGCACCTGATCAGGGAGTTTCAGTACTCATAAGGGTTATCTCCATATCCTGAAGGAAGGGGGAGTCCAAATGAAGTCTTGATTTGCAGTCTCTGCTGTGAGCTGAAATTCTCCAGAGGGAGCATTTTTCCTGAAGAGAGATGAGTTAGGGGACTACTCAGAAAGTCTCAAAAGAGAACCTTCAGATTTCCCTTTCCTGGAGGCTTAATAGTATTCTGGTACTCTGTGAAAGTATGCAAATTTTATTTTCACTGGGACAATAAAAAAACAACAGTGTTGTACAAATGTGATAATTGTAGCTTTAGTTCAAGCTCTGCTTTTTGAATTTTGTTTTATGTAGTGGCTCCAACTCTTCTTCAATTTTAGTTTTTCACAGAACATCCTGAGTTGGAAGGGACTCACAAGGATCATCAAGTCCAGTTCCTTAGTGAATGTCCCATACAGGGATTCAGCCTGTGATCCTGGTGTTACTAGCACCATGCTTTAAGATGCATTAAATTGTCAGTGTAATTCCATGATTGTTCTCTCTGTTTTCACCTAAATTACTTATGCATATGTATTACCACACGGGAAAATGCACATGTGAACTTTTGCAAGCCAGCTTTAAGTTCTGTGAAACTCCCAATGCCTTGTAACTGTTGGATGTACAGATTAATCATCTACCACTAAAAATGTTGTGTCTTAATTTTAGTGTTCAAAATGTGAATTAGTAAACAGAACAATAAGTTGTAATATTTTCACTAGTTTAAAACTGCTTTAATTTCTCATGTCAGTCTAGTAAATAATTGCATGGTTTTATTAACAGCATAATACAGGAGTAACCATTCAGTCTTCTTTCACAAAATTTTATTAGATTTTTTTTGTATTAAAATAAACATTAAAGGCTCAAGTGCAAGTTAAAATCAGAGAAAGTAAGTATAACTTACAGCTTTATTTTTTTTGCATATCAAAAATTAAGCAAACCTAGTTTTTCATACTTGGAAGTGTTTGGAGCTTCAGGTTAAGGTAACTTTTGTATTTTAAATAATAAGGGAATTTCTGAATTATTACTGTAATGCTGCTGTCCCAAGGCATTTAATTGAGTATTTAGATTAGGGCTTGAGTTAGCGTGGTGTATTAGGACACTAGCTGTTGGCTATTTTTGCTGCAATTTTCTTGGTGACATCACAAATTTCTCATTACATTAGTGGGGTGTTTTCTTCCTAGAATAGTTCACTAGATGTAATGCTGAATTTTGTTCTTTTTTGATGAGTGTTTTTAAAGATGTTGAAAGCATGTGTATTTTTGCAGGGTCCAATCCTTCAGAGGCTAATTCACTGTAGATGGTATTTCTGCTGGGACAGAGTGTGATGCTGATAACCTAACCTTGCCCAGTTTTGTCTGGGAAATGGCATTGGTTTTCTTAACAGCTCCAGTGGCTATTAGGGCAGGTCATGAAATTTGATTCTGTCCTGTTCTCCACTAAGGAAGGTTTGGTTGGATGCAGTGGTAAAGGATCAAAATCATGAATGTATTACTGAAGATTTAAAATTTGTAAATACACACATATGTAACCTGAAATCACATGGATTTGTTTATGCATAAATTACAGTGCGTATATGAATCTCAAACCCAAGTTCTTCTCTAATTAGTTGTTAATGGTTTCCCACATGCTTCACAGTAAAAGTGATAGATACAAAAAATGCACAAAGTAGCAAGAGTCGTGACTGAAGTATTTTTTCAGTAGGTCTCTAGTTGCAGTAGAGTATCTAAAAATAGCTCAAGTGCTTTCCTAATCTAGTGTTTGCATTTAAGTAAAGACCCATGTGCGTTGCTATAATGCAATCTAGTCATTCCTATATTCATATATATTTACTTATTAAAAGGTAGTTATGATTGTTACCTCCACTGTCATAGGAAAATCTGATCTTGCGTAACAGTCCTGCATAAAGAAAGAAGAAAAAGCTAACTTTTCTGGGTTTTTTTCTTTCAGTTTTTCAGCCGTGGGCCAAATGTGCTGCATCAAGACAGCAGTGCACCACAAGCTGCATTCTTCTCACCTCTTCAAAAAGTGATGTTGCCACCAAATGCCTTCCAAGGGAAAGTGGCCTTTATAACTGGTGGAGGTACTGGAATTGGCAAAGGGATGACAACAACTTTGTCCAGTTTAGGTGCCACATGTGTTATAGCAAGCCGGTAAATATTAATGAGGGTGTTTTAGAACTTTCATTTAGTACTGACTGCTGAATAGATCCGTTTTCTTCTTTATAAACCAAAAAAAATTTATTCTATTTGTTCTGTTGCAGTACGCTTTTAAATTACAGTGTCATATTGAAGATTCTAAAAAACTTGCAGATTTATCTGCAAATGTTTAATGGTGTAAAAATCAGTAGGAAGAAATTAACATTTTCATGAAATGTGGCAGCAAAATAAATGACCTCAAATGTTAGGCATAAATTCAACTAAAACCTTAAAGAGAACAAAAACTTGAAGTGGGCATTATTGAAAATTATTAATATATTATTACAGATGTTCTTGATACAGATTTGAATTACAATAAAGAATAAAATCCGTTCCTCTTCTGACTTTCAACAAGAGCCCTGATTTTCCTTTAAAGACGATTTTCTACAGCTCTCTTAAGTACTGCGGTAGAATCTAAAAGCGCTTCAATAAAGTTTAGAAAAACAACCTCATTTTAAATCAAAATAAACAGAAATGTGGTGACATTCATCCTGACAGTAGTTTAATTGTTTAGTTTTAAATGTGAATATGCATGTCTCTTATTAATACTAGTAGAGTAGTAGCTAAAACAAAGTTTTTTATAGTTGTGTGCTTTTTTCTGGCTTATCACAT
This sequence comes from Erpornis zantholeuca, assembly GCA_013400515.1. Taxonomy (NCBI): domain Eukaryota; kingdom Metazoa; phylum Chordata; class Aves; order Passeriformes; family Timaliidae; genus Erpornis; species Erpornis zantholeuca. The sequence goes on from VZTN01021986.1 coordinate 20,948, forward strand.
GTTGATTAGCTTTAGAGTCTCTTACCATTGTCACTTCCGAGTTGCTTTAAAGTAGCACTAACCATAAATTAACGTTTTCTTTCAGAAAGTTAGTGGTTAAACTGTTAATCTTAAAGCTCAATTTTCATGAAAATCAGCAACATGCATGTATATAACGCACATATTTTAAGTCTTAGTTCATATTTGCTCAGAAAAAACCCAAGATTTTAGTAATCTGAATTGTAATTGCTGACATAAGGGATGTTAATACTTATTTCTAGGAAGCTGGATGTTTTGAAAGGAACAGCAGATGAAATTTCTTCTAAAACAGGGAATAAGGTAATTTTTTGCAGAATCATGAACTGTTATGTATTATGCTCTACAATTTATTGGATTTTTTTTTTTTGCATTTGCATGTTTCTATGGTCTTGTTAATTTTTTTTAAGTCTTACAACTGCCTTTCCATTATTATTTAGGTTCATGCCATCCAGTGTGATGTGAGAGATCCGATTTCAGTTAAGAATGCTGTTGCCGAAACAATCCAAGTGGCAGGACATCCTGATGTAAGTCTTCTAGGGAAAGGAAAGAACTCATTCTTCATTACTGAAAATACTTTGCATAGTAGGTATGAAGAAAGTTACTAAGGTAGAAAGTTAATGGAATCTAAAAAGATACCAGACAGAGCAGTACTTCAAGGTAAAGCTAACAGTAAAGTTACTCTATTCCTGTGCTTCTTAAAATATTTAGTGGCCAAGTAGGCAAAACATCTTTTATCCTTTCTCTGAGGACTAACATCTTCTTTTAAATAGTGGGAGAATTCTGTAGGGATTATTTGAATTAAGGGAAAGGAATATTGCCCTTAAATCCTGCTGAAAAGGTGACTTACCTGTGTGCACTGAATTACATCTTAGCACAATGTCTCACAAAATAGGAATGCAAGTAATAATAAATGTCTTCTCTGGTCCTTGTTTAGCTTATTAATATACACAAAGAAGGTTCCAAACTGAATATTAAGTTCTCATAAAATGAAGAAAAAAGTCTTAAGTCAAGCATCTGTTTGTTATTAGTTTGGCAGAAAACAACAGTTCTTTACATCAGATTGTGAGGAGGGTGATCTGGTAGAGTCTGAAGGGTGATAATCACCAAATCCTTATTTGATAGTGAGATAACTTGGATTCTGCTAGCTGATAGAAAGTATGATGATGTAGCATTGGGGTAAAGGACAGTCAGATTTAAAACTGTTTACTATAAATCTAAAACTGTTGTGTGTGTATTGTAGACAATTTGCACTCACCAGGAGCTTCCTACAGATGTGGTAGAAAACCTACTGAATTTTAAATATTGTAAAAATTAGAGAAATTGTATGCTACATAGTTGTATAGCTGTATGCTATAACAATGGTAGAAATAAGACAACTCACTGTCCTGATTTGTAAACAAGATTCTCTGGATATTATTTTGACTGTTATTTATTGCAGTTTTTGGCCAGAGTCAAAATCACGATCTTCAGGTTTTATGTGTGTGCAGAGAGGGAAGAGATTTCTTCCTGTGTAGTACATTTTTAGAACACAAATAATTTTCTGAATAAATGTTTCCCATGACTTGTTCTTTACAAGCATTTGCCTTCTCTTTAATTTCACATATTTTGTGTGTTTAAGGTAGACTGCAGAGTAAATTGAATAGTCAGTTCTTTTTGTCCAGTTTTTCTCTTAGCTGTAGATGTGAGATGTCAGTTTATGAATCCTGGGTATCACTCACTGCCACCCTGCACGTGAGGTGAGATCTCAAAGACAGAAGTAAATGGCAGTTACTTGAAAGCCCTTCTGGCTTATTTTTGTACATTCCATTCCCAAGGGTGTTACTCCCAATTAGAAAGCAATCAATCTTTTGTCATGGCTTATTTTAGCAGTCCTATGTACCTCAAAGATTATATTGTGCAGTCCCTAGTTCATTAGTTTTATTATTGTGTTTTTCCTGTATTTATTCAGTGATCCAAGTAACCTCCTCAGTATCTCAAGGTGTTTGGATTTTGTTTTTCCTTCAGATTTCAGGGAGGCCTTTAAACTGAATTTGCTGTCCATATGTATATGTTTTATATTATTAGTTTTACATTCATGTAATAGGTACTGTGCTCTGTTTTGTTATTGAAAATTCTAATATCTTAGAATTAGTATTAGG
>VZTN01021987.1:3296-19447 GCA_013400515.1 Erpornis zantholeuca
CTGACTTACCCTCTAAGTCCAAATGAAAGTTTTCTGAAGTATTTGACTTTGCCACAGGACAATGAGCTGGCAATTGATCTGAGACAAACAGCTGTGGTGATCATGGCCCATTTAGACCGACTTGCTACCCCATGCATGCCTCCACAGTGTAGCTCTCCTACATCTCATAAGGTAATTCTTTGCAATATCAAATACAGTAATTTGTATGTTTTCCCTAAAAGCGTAACTGAATTTCAGAATGCAAGGAAAAGAGCTCCTAAGATTCCTCAAATTCCTTAATGATTTTCACAGTATAACCTTAAGTTCCAAAATTCGTCTTACTAGGATAACTTTTATTACATCAGCCCTTTTTCAGTCAGCCTTGGAGTGCAGTTTTGTGGTTTATGAACCATTCTGTCTATGGCTAATTCTTCTGTATTTTGAGCTGTTCCTTGTGCTTCTCAGAGTAAATTCTCAAGACCAGACTTTATAAATGTTGGGGTCTGACGTACTAAAAAAATAAAAGAAAGAAAAAAGTAAGTGCCAAACTTTCCAACTTGAAAAATCTCTGAATTTCTTACAGTAGATACTTACATCTCATTTAGTACCAGACTGAACTGACTATAATGCATGCAAGTCTTTATTTTGGTATCTTCTAATTAGGTACTTTTTATTGACTATTGGCAGGAATGATGGTCTCAGATTTGAATATATTTGGCATAAAAAGATTTAAGAAATAATTTGCTCTGTGGATTTTATTAAGTTGCGTATTTCAAAAATTAGTACTTACAGAATTTCTTTTTTCCTAGGGATCACTGCAAGAGGTCATTGCTTGGGGATTAATAGGTTGGAAATATTATGCTAATGTGAGCGGTCCAATTCAATGTGAAGGACTGGCCAACCTTGGTGTTGTACAGGTTGCTTGTGCAGAGAAACGTTTTCTGATATTATCCAGAAATGGAAGAGTTTATACACAAGCATATAACAGCGATACTCTGGTGAGAGTTTTTTACGTGTTTTTAAAAATTTGCTCTGTATTACTCCGTAAGTCTGCTCTTCTAAATATTTACAACTCCTTAGGAGAGTAGCTGGAGACATGCTAGTTTTGTGAGCTTTCTGTACTTTTGTATTTGAACTTTCAGGAATAGTGGGTTTTGTCTCTTGTGTTGATCTGATGAAATGCATATGGATTCTGTAATTTCTGGCAGGTGAGAGGTTATAGATAATTGCTCTTATTGGTATGCTGGCCTTGGTAGCTTCCAAAATTGGCAGATATGAAATGGATTTTACTTTAGTGATATAACTGTATCCAAGCTGTGTAGTTTCTCAAACAAAAATACACTGTAATAGAAGCCTTTGTCACGAAGGTAGTCTATAATATGAAGATAAACACCATTTTCATATGTACTGAAGACTGATAAGGATGAGAACAAATAACTTCAAAGCATTGCTTTTGTCATATTTGACCATTTTTTTCTTCATGCCTTCACCTCATTAGTTTGGGAGCAAAGTTTTGATAAAACTGGAAATAGGAAAACTGTACCCATTTATGTGGTGGAAAATACCAGCAGTTTTTGTAAGCATATTACTTTTGCTTGATTTGCAGGGACCACAGCTGGTGCAGAGTCTAGCTTCCAGAAATATTGTGAAGATAGCAGCACATTCGGATGGGCATCACTATCTGGCTTTGTCAGCAAATGGTGAAGTTTTCTCTTGGGGCTGTGGAGATGGTGGAAGACTAGGTCATGGGGATACAGTGTATGTATTAAAAATAATCATAACCTTTATTTACAAGTGTTCTGAATTCACAGTAATACTTATTTTGTTGTGTATATAAACAGTGTTCAGCATTTGACATTTGGCTCTGAACAGAATTTGCATTCTCCTTGTGTGTTTTCTCTGTCTGGAATATTCCCAGCTGTCATATTAATGCTACTTTTAGAAATACTTGTAGGTAGAGGGTGTAGTAGTGAGCACTATTATTAGGCCTTTTATTAATGTTTTTATGAATCCAGAGCACATTTTCTCTGAAACGTTGACTCACATGTTGGAGCAGGGTCATCATTTTTTATGCAGTTGTGTTGTACATTATTCCATTTTTCCCAGAGATTATTGTCCTGCTTTTGTGTAGAAGCATTCTACAACAGTACTGTATAGGGGGTGTACCTCAATACATTTGAGATATATTAAGTGTCTTCCCCCAGTGCAGAATTCCCTTTGAAGCAAGAGAGAGACTACACAAGGGTCATCAGTGTCATGAAATTAATTGTTCGTATACAGTAATTAAAGGTAGTATTTTTAACAATAGACAAATATTTAAAAAAAAACATTTCATGAACTCAACTGGAAACAGAAATCAAAATGTTCCTTCAGTGGTTTGTATGTTGTTGAACAATTTGAACTTAATTTTGGCTTGTAACTCTATTTATATTTTGTCACTTCAGGTTAATAATAAGACTTGCAGGTAGAATTGCAGCAGTTCTGATGAGTGTGTCACACCTTTTATCAACTACTCATCAAATCACCTTTTGTGAAATATGTCACCTTTTCTTTAAATAGCCCTCTGGAGGAACCTAAGATGATATCTGCTTTATCTGGGAAGCAAGCTGGGAAACATGTTGTTCATATTGCGTGTGGAAGCACCTATAGTGCAGCCATTACTGCTGAGGGAGAGCTGTATACATGGGGCCGAGGAAACTATGGCAGGCTTGGTCATGGTGAGTTAGTTGATATCTTCAAATAAAATGTTAAAGAATTGTTTAGTGCCTGTCGCAAATGATCTTTCATCCCACCTAAAGCTGTTTTGAGAACCTTACGTAGCTTGATGTGAATTGAAATAATTATGGGAGGGATTGTCTCAAACCCACTAAATTCCTATGAGTTATCAGGAAATAAGCAATTGGATGGAGAAGAAAAATCTGTGGTGTTCTCTGTTCCTTTCCTCGTGAAGCTAAGACTCTTTCATGGGTTAAATCCTTGTTAGAGCTCTCAGAAACGATGGGAGCTTAGTCATGATACTCAAAGCTAAAAACAAAACTTAACACCACCACCCTACACCCACATAACAAAATGTCCAAAAGCAAACAAGCAAAAAAAAAACCAAACAAAAGAACCTGTCAGGCCTTCTGGGTTTTGCTTCTCAGAGAATTACTTTGTTTTGAAGGTTCCAGTGAAGATCAGACCATCCCAATGCTGGTCACGGGGCTGAAAGGACTCAAAGTTATTGATGTGTCGTGTGGGAGTGGAGATGCTCAGACTCTTGCAGTTACTGAAAATGGTTAGTAGTAAACAAAACTTAAAATTTTAAGTAAGCTTACCTTTCCTTCCTTTTACTCTGAAGATATTTATACTGCAGATATGCTTATTTCTAGTGGCTTGAATTCTGTAAGAATTTGAAGCTGAAATTCCTTCTGGGGAAGTGATATACGTTTATACATTTTGCATATAATGTTGCAGAGGTATTTCCATGCATAGATATGCAGTATGTTCCTTGTGAATATGCAAATATATTGATTTATGGTGTATATATATTTCATGTAAATGTATAATGGAAACACAATACATATATGTGCATGTGTCTAAATTTTATTCATTACTATGTAAGTCCAAATATCTCATGTTGCCACAAGAGCCAGAATTGAGAGTAGGAGAGCTGTCTCTGTTAATCCTTTGGAACTGTGAAAGAGAAGCTGCATGGAAGTTCATCTTTCCAACATCCCTGACCAAGGTGCCTAGGATGAGACAGATTCAAAACTTGCATTTCATTGTGTGAGGTTAAGCCTCAAAGTCATCTCTTAGAAAGCATATAGTTCTTGGAAGCTAGTTGTTCCTTTGAAATAATAGCTGGTTAATATGATGTGCATTATTTAAAAACTGAAATGTTTGCTCATGCAGGAAATGGAAACCCAGATTTTATCTTTTTTTTTTTTCTCTTGGTCTCTGCCTTGCATGCTTCCACTGCTTATCAGAGTACCTTAGGGACTACCTTATGCAAGTAGGGAACACAAAGGCATCAGAATGTAAAACAAGACTTTCTGTTTGAACATGCATGGGTTTACCATTCTTGAACTGTAATTTTCTTTACTGCAGATGCAGAATGACTTGACTGTTTCTAAGTTCCTACATCAGGACTTAGATTTAGTAGTGTATTTCAAAAGAACACGATAGAGATGTGTTGATTTCATTTCATTTTGAGAAATGCTTGAATGATACAAACCGAAAATTGAAATAGGCTTCACAGACAATTTGGCCATTTGTTGTGGAAAACATTTTTGTAAGTTCTTATAAATAATAAAAGAAAGCAGTTTTTAATTTGCTTGATTTACAGTAAATCCAGTGCTTCATATATTTTTAAGGACTTTCCATACACAAATAGATTTTCAGTGCGTGTTCTATGTTGCCCTTTTTATGTTCAGTTTTCTCAGCATGAAACTTCAAGTATTATTCTTTCTTACTGTCACAAACAATTCAAAATTAAATTGGAACTGCTTTTCTTAAAATACAATTTAAAATTTATGCTTGTTATAGAATCTTGGGTTTTTAAGAACTTATTTGTTAAAACATGAAAAAGCAGTGTAATTATTTTTTGTTTTCTTTCTCCTGGTTTAAAGGCCAGGTGTGGTCTTGGGGTGATGGAGACTATGGAAAACTGGGAAGAGGAGGCAGTGATGGTTGCAAAACTCCCAAGCTGATAGAAAAACTTCAAGATCTGGACATTGTGAAAGTACACTGTGGGAGTCAGTTTTCTATTGCTTTAACCAAAGATGGCCAGGTCTACACCTGGGGAAAAGGTGACAATCAGAGACTTGGGCATGGGACAGAAGAGCATGTTCGATATCCCAAACTGCTGGAAGGCTTGAAAGGTAATTAACAGAGCTGGAAATATTCCAAAGTTCCTTTTGTTGCTGTTGGAGTTTTTTATGGGAAACAAATGAACTCAATTTTAAGAGTGATGATACCATGTACTGTGTCATATTTTATGCTGGTAGCACTGAAAAAGGTAATAATGTGCATTTCTCATCAATTCTGCATTTACACCTACAAGATTTTAGCAGACTTAAAGACACTGTATTATGACTGCTTTAAATGCTGCGTGTCTTGTGTTCTCATTATTCATACTGCTTTTCTTTTATTGGGTTCACAGAAATGCTTATTTAAAGCATGTATTTTTGCACTGTCATGCAAATATATATTTATATTATATATTATTAGATTAAGGCAGGTGAATGGAATAAATGAAAATAAAAGACAACAAATAATGTCATTGAAGTTGTATGTGACTTTTGACTAGTTTGTAACAGAGTGAAAATGACTTCTTTCATTTGTGAGAAATCCGAGGTTCTGTAGGAGAAGATGAGGAAGAAACCTTTTTTATCTCTCTGTCTTTCTTTTAAATTGTTATTCATATATTTTAAATTATCTAAATGACAATAACTTCTGAATTAATGACAACAAATAACTTTATGGTCTCTCATCATAGATTGGAGTTCTTTTACAAAATCGTCCCTGAAAAAGTTTCTAAGTAGAAGGGACATAACGTAGAATTTCCTGAAAAAGTTGTAAACTTTCATACTTATCTGTCTTTTAGTTTATGCTTTGCTGTGCTCTTCTAAGCCACTACTGAAGCAAGAATGACACCCTTGACATCCATAATATCTTCCTAGTTAAGCATGGTTGTATTTAGCATTGTTTTCCTTATCTCTGCTGTTTTTCTGTCAATGATTGTAATATCTAAATTATATTTTCAATATCTAACTTTCCTATCAGGAAAGAAAGTGATAGATGTGGCAGCTGGATCTACCCATTGTTTAGCACTGACTGAAGATAGTGAAGTGCACAGCTGGGGAAGCAATGATCAGTGTCAGCATTTTGATACTTTGCGTATCACTAAGCCAGAGCCTGCAGCTCTCCCGGGGTTAGACACAAAGCATATTGTTGGAATTGCTTGTGGACCTGCTCAGGTAGGTTTTATTTTTGAATGATTTGGTTTTACCTCCCACTGAGGCTAGTTCTGTATTCTAATTCTGGTCCTTCTTTCTGTGCTTGCATGACTTTTTGTATTTGTATTTCTTATTCTGAGTAAATGAAGGCTTTGAAAAAAAAATTCTTGTGCAGTTGTTCTGCCGAAAAGGGGTGATTAGCTTGCCCTCTGTTGGGTATTCTGAGAAGTAGCTATTTACCTGTTTTGTTTTGTGTGGTACAGCAATTGAGGAGTTGTCAGCATAATGTTTCCTGGGGCACAAATAGTGAGGTATCTAGACTGGGTATGACAGCACATTGGAAAATGTGGTGAAAGAGTTTTGGATCAGTAGGGTTTTATGTATGTTTACAAGGATGCAAGTAGAGCATTCTCTTCAACAGTTGTGCTGGTATTATTTCCACATGAACTATTACTGCTTGAATGCAGATGTAGCTTTACACTCCTATCTGTAATCAGTGTCATATTTAGGAAATAACTGACTGTGGAACTTTGTGTATTGTTTCCATTTATAGAGTTTTGCTTGGTCATCATGTTCAGAATGGTCAATAGGCTTACGGGTACCTTTTGTGGTGGATGTTTGCCCCATGACATTTGAGCAGCTGGATCTGTTACTGAGACAAGTGACCGAGGGAATGGATGGATCCTCTGACTGGCCCCCTCCTCAGGAAAAGGAGTGTATGGCTGTGGCAACATTAAACCTTTTGAGACTTCAGGTACCTTCAATTTCATACAGTTTGAGCAGTCATTGAGCTGAATGCTTTCACTAAATTGCTTGGATGGAAACAATGACCTTTAATGGGCCTTATAACACTTTTATTGACTTTAGAAAGTGAAAAAACAACACTATCGTTTTATAATTTGGCACCTAGTGTTTAGGTTTTTTTTTTTCTGACAGCTTCTGTGTTTCATTAAGAATGAACTATAAAAACAATACCTAAATGGATTAAGCCTTGTATACTCACTCAGAGATTCTGAGCATTTTTATGGATTTTAAATAGCATTTTTAAAAGTGAATGGCCTTTTTAATTGGTGTCTGACAGTCACTGAAAATGCACTATTTTTTCTAGCATAATAGTGAGGCAGAAACAATTTAGGTGATTCTTTAGGTTTACTTCAGAACTTGGGGGCTTATAGCTACTGTTTGTAATCGTTGAGTATTGGTTTAAATTGAGTATGTAGGCAAGCCAGCATTTCCCTTTAATTTCACAGATTTGCAGGTAAAAGTTTGTATCTTGGTCACTGAACTTACTCATTTGCCCCAGGATTGACTTCCTTCCATCCACACCAAGTTCATATCCCTTCTTAATTAAAATTTGCCTCCCCCCCCCACCCCCACCTTGTTTTTCAGCTTCATGCTGCCATTAGTCATCAGGTGGATCCAGAATGCCTTGGCTTAGGTTTGGGCAGCATCCTGCTCAACAGCCTGAAGCAGACAGTGGTAACACTGGCAAGCAACGCTGGGGTTCTTAACACGGTGCAGTCGGCGGCTCAGGCGGTGCTGCAGAGCGGCTGGTCCGTGCTGCTGCCCACGGCGGAGGAGCGCGCCAGGGCGCTCTCAGCGCTCCTGCCCAGCGCAGGTTGGTCCTCAAGTTGAAGCCTGTTTGTTTAAGCCTCGCTTTTTGACTTTGCTAATGGACTTCTTCCATTCTTAGTTTCAGGAAATGAAATGAATGTAAGCCCAGGACGTAGATTTATGATTGACCTCTTGGTGGGCAGCTTGATGGCTGATGGAGGCTTAGAGTCTGCACTGAACGCTGCTATTACTGCAGAAATTCAGGTATGGTCCATCAGCTTTGCAGTTCAGGTTTTTCTGCAGCACATTGGATTTGTTACTTTTATAAACACAGAGTAAATGTGCCTTCAGTTGTGAACTGTGCAGCAGCTACTGGCATGTGTTCACCATGATTTTGTGGAGTTTCTCTACTCTTTTTTTTACCTTCACCACCCTCATCCCTCTCTTCGCCTTTCTTTTCATATTATAATTTTTAATAAAATGTGTCTATGTGGTTGTTACAGAATATACAATACGCATTTTGTGTGGTAGGAATTGTTTCATTTTTGCCATAGGTAAAAGTAACTTGATTTTGTTATTGTGAATACTTGTTAACAAAATTTTTCATAATCGTAGTGGAGGTTTGTGTGTTTTCTTTAACTTCATTTACTTTTTTAGGATATTGAAGCAAAGAAAGAAGCACAGAAAGAAAAAGAAATTGATGAACAAGAAGCAAATGCATCAACACTTCATAGGAGCAGAACTCCATTGGACAAAGATCTTATTAACACTGGAATCTATGAATCTGCAGGAAAACAAAGTTTACCATTAGTTCAGTTAATTCAGCAGTTACTAAGGTAATTGCTTTGAATTTGTCTTTTGCTTTTGTACAGAAGATATATTTAGATGTTCTATGAGCTAGTCAGCTAAAGGATGGTAATTTTGGTTAGCAAATAAAGTCTTCTTTTAGCATTTTTAGCTCCTCAGAATTCAAAGTATTGAACATTCTCCTAGCTTATCTGTGGTTCTGCTATGTTATGTTTGCTGAGGAGCAATGTTCATACTTAATAACCCAATTTTAGAAAGACTGCCTTGCTTTTGTGGATTTTGATACTTCTTCTCTGGAAGAAGTATCTGAAAGGTTTTGTACCAAATATAGGATAAATGTTTAGAAGACTGTCCTTGGAAAGGGTGAGAGTCACCCCAAATATGTTTAGAACTGAATATTTTGTCTTACTTATGTAGAACTGCCTCATAGAGACTGTAAGTGGGAAAGAAACCTGAATTTTAAATTCTTGACTGAGAGTTGTGAATACATGGCCAATTAGGGTGCTGAGAATAAAGCTGCTTTATATCAGCCAGAGGAGCTACAGGAGTATTTAACATATAGCATTAATAGCAAGAAATAATTATGAGTTTACAAAGAAATTTATTGCACTTTTTCACTTAATTGTGATGGCAACCATGTAATTTAATCAATACTATTTTATCATAACTCTTTTGAGCTACGTAGTGTCATGACTTTCACAGCAGCCTCTCAGTAAAGATTGTCAGATTGTGTTTTGTAGTGAGTGATGACAAAAACCACAAACTTGAGGTATTTTACAAATCCTGTTAACCAAAATGTATCCACAAAGCCATTGCCTTTTTGAGTACTGTGGTGCAAAGGAGTCAAAGTTCTTCATAGAAACTTTGCATAGGTCTTTCATATTTTTATGCAAGATTTTACAAAATCTTAACCCATGGACTGTGGACTGTCTTCACTCTGAGCTCCCCTGAAGTACTTTGTGGTACTTTTATACCACTTAGGAACATCGCTTCACAGACGATAGCCAAACTAAAAGATGTTGCTCGTCGCATTTCTTCCTGCATGGACCAAGAACTTTATAGCAAGGAGAGATCTGCTTCTCTGGACCTGCTGCTCCGTTTTCAGCGTCTGCTTGTTAGCAAACTTTACCCAGCAGATTGTGTTGGCCAGGTCCCTAATACATACAGTAAGTCGTGGTTTTAAATATAAAAGCAAACCTCCTCTGATCCCTCCCCAAGTATTTCTGTAATAACATTTACAAAATAGCATTTCTTATTTTAATTTATCTTCTTGTCTCATTTATCAGCCTAGTTGCTGAGTCTGTCTGAACAGTGTTTGAAAGTAGTTTATTTACATTGTTTTCTGTAAGTGAATTTTTCTTTTGGTTGGGCAATAGGATCTGGAGAATAAACTTTTTATAATTTTTTAAAAATACATGATTTCTTAAATTAGTGTTAATACTGAGTGGCATAATTTTCAAAAGAGTTTGTCAGCTTTTGAAGTCTGTTTCTTAAATATGACTATGTGGTGGTTTTCTGTGCTCTTTCTCTATTTTTATACAGGTCCTGACCTCTTAGGTGTTGGTTCTTTACTGAAGAAGTACACTGCTCTTCTGTGCACGCACATTGGTGATATACTTCCTGTGGCAACCAGCATTGCTTGTACTAGTCATAGGCATTTTGCAGAAGTATCTCGTGTCGTGGATGGAGATTTAACAGGTGGGTTTTTACTTGTTGTCCTCCTTTCTTCCCCTTCCATGGAATTTTAAGACATTCTTCAAAGTTCTAAGTGGCTAAGAAGGAGTTAGTTTAATTTTTTGGTTAATGGGAGAGAAGGAGGGAAAATTCAATGAGGAAGGCAAGAGCTTTGTACTCAACACTAATCAAAGGCAGAATATATTAATGGTAGAACTTGAACCAAATGTGAGTATCTTCTGTGGTTTTTTTTTCAGGCATTCTTCTTCCAGAACTGGTGGTTTCGGTGGTGCTACTCCTCAGTAAAAATGCTGGATTAATGCAGGAAGCTGGTGCTATCCCTCTGTTGGCTGGCTTGCTGGAACATCTAGACAGATTTAACCACTTAGCCCCTGGAAAGGAAAGGGATGACAATGAGGATTTAGCATGGCCAGGAATAATGGGTATGTACTTAGTAGCATCTGGACTGCTTTCATAAAATAGCTGTATAAAAATGGTGGCTGTTCATGAACTACTCTCTGGAAGAGAATTCTGCTTCACAGTACAGAGTTTTATGAACCAATTTATATGGCAGTCCTATGGCAGTATTTGTTTCTGTCAGTACATTCTTAAGGAAGTTACATATAGAGGTAGGATTAAGCAGAGTACAGTTTTTCAAGAAGTAGTTCACATCATTTCGATTTTGACTGTGAAAAGTTGCAGTGAAAACTGGAGTAGTACACCTAGGCATTTTGTTATTAAATTGTGTCTGTAACACAAAAGATGAGTAATGGGAAAGCTTTGAAATAAGGAATTTTTCATTTTCTCAGGGCACTTTGTAATATGAGCTGTGTCTGTGGTCACAAAAGAAGCATCTTTTATATTAAAAAAATCTGAATTTAGACTGAAATGAAATATACAGCAAATTCCTTGCAGGCAAGTGAGTAATAAAACCAAACTAATTTGGAGGAAGAAGCGATTAGAGCAGTGATTTGCCAGAAAACTGATTGTTCTACTCCACCTCCACAGAAAACAGCCATATAGATGGGCAATGCTAGGTGACATTAGAGATTAGTGCATAAAAGAACACAGTATACAGACAATTTCATTGCATAATATGTAGACAGGAACGTATTAATAGCCATTTTTACTTTTGAGCATATAAGAAAATAAGCAGCCTTTGAATAGAATTGAAGAATTGGATTAATCAACTATTAAAAGAATGTTCAGAAAAAAAACCCCTTACTTTCTGAATTTCTGATGATAAATTCTCTTTTCTGTTTTATATATATAGGTTCATTTTTTACTGGCCAGAGTTGCAGAAATAATGAGGAGGTGACACTTATACGTAAGGCTGATCTGGAGAACCACAACAAAGATGGAGGATTTTGGACAGTGATCGATGGGAAAGTGTATGATATAAAGGACTTCCAAACCCAGTCTTTAACAGGCAGTAGCATACTTGGTGAGAATTTTCATCTGACTTACAGACACAAGCTACTTTTGTTTCAAAACAAGGTGGAATTACCACATTTTTAGATAATGTATTGACTACCTCATTCTTCCATTAGCTCAGTTTGCTGGTGAGGACCCAGTTGTTGCCTTGGAAGCTGCTTTGCAATTTGAGGACACACGGGAATCAATGCATGCCTTCTGTGTTGGCCAATATATAGAGGTAAAAATGTTACTAATGGGTAACATTCTAAAGTAAAGCATTACTTTGCTGCAGAATTCTTGTTGGAGCTCAGTTCTAGCTTGCAATTGCTGTTTCTTTTGTACAGCCTGACCAGGAGGTGATTACAACACCAGATCTCAGTACTTTGTCATCACCTCTGATAGACACAGAGCGGAATTTGGGTCTTCTCCTCGGACTGCACGCTTCCTACCTGGCAATGAGCACGCCACTTTCTCCTCTGGAAATTGAATGTGCCAGTAAGCAGGATGACATTTTGAGCTTTAAAAAGTGATAAATACTTGTCAAAGCATGCAAGAAAAAGGATGAATAAATTAACTGAAAATTTAGAACTGTGTTAGTCTTGGTATCTTCTGCAGGAGTTCTTTATTCTTAATGTTAGCTACCACACTCATCAAGATCCCAATAATTTAATGAGATTTAAATAGGGATTAGATAATTTTGAGCACTTGAATTCAGAATTTTGTAATATGCAACGTAAAATAGGAAATGATGCTACACAGTCTCCTATCTCACCAATTTACTGTCAGTTAAGAGTGCCTGGGTCATGTGGTATTGGAATTTTTCTTATTGGATGTCTTGGTTTGGTTACTAGAAAGTACAGTTCAATATTAATAGCAGAAAAATTGCTAAGACCCTATATCTCTAAAGAGATGATGGCTGCCCTGTTACTTAATTGTTTCTCAGTTGCAGAACCTTTTTTTTTTCCTGTGAAAAAGCTTCAGCAACTGAAAGATTTGGCAAATCTTGTTGAAGTTGTGAATGCATTTTGTTACAGGAAATTGAGTCTTGATAGCTTAGTCTTTGACCAGAATATTCTCTCATGTTTTCTTCATTTTAGAATGGTTGAAGTCATCGATCTTTTCTGGGGGCTTGCAAACTAGTCAGATTCATTACAGTTACAATGAGGAAAAAGATGAAGACCATTGCAGTTCACCTGGTAACACTACCCCAAATAAATCAAAACTGTATGCACATCGATTAACTTTGAGTGACCATTCACAACCCTTTCTCCAAGCTATTGCGGATAATAATATTCAGGATCACACCGTGAAGGTAGGCCCTCAGTAGTTCTGTGCACAGAAACTGTTTCTGAAGGGTGATAGTGGTGGTGAAAATTCTCCAAAAGTTATAGCAAAACAATTGAAAAAGTTATTTCAGAATTACTTTTTGTGAAAGGAATGGTTGAGTGCTACTGATGGATAAAATATATTTCACTTAATAGCACAACAGTACATTTTTTCCTTAGGATTTTTGAGTGGGAGAGCTAAAAATGTGAATATTCTTGGAAAAAAATTAGTAATGCATTACTTCTCATGTCAAGTTTCAGTAGCATTGAGAGATCCTGCTCACTTCCAGTTGAACTAAGAGTTTTTTCTGTCAAGCTGCAAATGTGTTTTATGTTTCAGATTCACATATGCTTTTGTCTTAAAATTCCTTTGGGGCTTGAGGTTCAGGTTTCACACAGTTAGTGTTATGGATTATGAAAAACCCTATGGTTTACATTGATCACTAACTTCTGTAATATCTTCAGGTTTTCTAACCCTCTGAGTTCAGCTCCCTTATGAAAAAAACCCCAGATAAGTCTTTGGGGATAGCGATAATGATGAATAATGATTAATCAGAAGACAATTGAAAATTGTGTTAGGTGACCTGACTATCTCATGAAGAGATAAAAACCATAGTAGCTTTGTTCCTTGAGCCACGTTGCTTTTTGTACAGGAAGAAGGCTATAGGGTATTTGTAGTATTGGGCTGTAGTTGCTGTGTTTTATCTCAGGAATGTTAGTTCAGATTGTGGAGATTACTCAGTGTTATTTAAATGCTGCCAGTGGTATTTTCAGACCTTTCATTGTACTTTAAAACTGCAGTTAAACAGAGGCTGTTGTGTGTTTTCTTAGGACTTCTTGTGTCAAATAGAGAGATACTGTAAACAGTGTCACTTAACAACACCAATCACATTCCCTCCTGAGCATCCTGTGGAAGAAGTAGGCCGTCTGTTACTATGCTGTCTTCTGAAGCATGAAGATTTGGGTAGGTAGGCTTGTGGTGTGTTTGTTTGGACCAGTTTAAACTCTGCTATGGATGATTTTGAGAAATGCATATTCAAAGATTGTCTTTTCCTGTTAAGGTCATGTAGCACTGTCTCTTGTTCATCCTGGTACCCTTGGAGTTGACCAGGTAAAGCACAAAACCTTACCAAAATCTGTAGTGGATGTGTGTCGTGTTGTCTACCAAGCAAAATGCTCACTGATTAAGGTAAGCATCTTCTCTGCTGATGCTAAGATTAATTTTCATTTGAAGTGTTTTATTAAAAAGTTACATCCTGTTCATTTTACTGTGCATTACAGAGTAATTTAATCTTTCAATGTCTTTTCTAGACCCATCAGGAACAAGGGCGTTCTTACAAGGAAGTTTGTGCTCCTGTCATTGAGCGTTTGAGGTTCCTATTCAATGAACTGCGTCCCGCGGTTTGCAATGATCTCTCTATAATGTCCAAATTTAAACTTCTTAGTTCCTTGCCCCGGTGGCGAAGGGTAGCTCAGAAAATCATTAGAGAAAAAAGGAAGAAAAGAGGTAAGGCAGCTTTAATGTTGTATTCTCTTTGAAACAGTGAAAATCCATCTTCTTTCAAGGTTTGCTGCTATTTGAGACTCTCCTTAGATAAAGCATCAAAGCCATTTGCTTTCCGCTGCATTTTCATGAAGTTTTCTAAACCTGTGGTTGCATGTCATATCCTACAGCAAGAACTGGAAAGCAAGTGTGTCTAGTTTAGGCATGTTTCTTCATGTTCCAGTGGATTAAAAATGATCCTTCAGTATCAGACCCTCTGAATTTGTTTTAGTAGCGCTTCTCTGGAAGTGACATCTTTTTAGAAATCATATTTTACTAAAGTGTACTCAAAGAATGGTTTAACTGGAAATAAATTAATGTGGTGAACAGACACCAAAGTGCTTTTCAAGTTTGTATTTAAAGATAAAAGCACATTGCAGGTAATACCAGAGTTAATTTGATCATAGTTGGACATAGAGTCCACCAAGAACACATTCCCATTTTATTATGGACAGGTTTTAAGCATTTTGAATGCTTAGGTTATCATGCAAACCTAAATATGTGATGCTGCAACATCTAATCAGACTGCATGAAATAATACTTTTTTGTCTATAGTGCCAAAAAAATCTGAATCTGCTGATGTAGAGGAATCCAAAATTGGAAACGAAGAGAGTGATTTAGAAGAATCTTGTGTGGTACCTCACAGTCCCGTCCCTATCGATAAAAAGCCCATACCAATCAAATCACCCAAGGTAGGATATCAGATTTTGTATCAAGCTTGTGAATAAAAATAATAAGAGAAAAAAGTATGAGCTAAAGCATGATTGCAATAACTTGGCATTATTTTTGTCAAGTTTACTGTTCTGATAATGGTATTTGGGATGTGTAATTAAGTGTGACATGTTGTTACAGTGAAGCCTGGAATAATTTTTAAAAATAAGCTTGTGCTATACATTTAGCATATGTAAATATACCTTCTCTGCTTTTTAAATTATTCATAATCTTAGATAAAGCTTCATTTCAAAATAAAATGTTGTGACGGGTTGCTTCCTCTTTTTTGAACATGAATGCATTTGAAATTTTATGTAGCAATAGTAGAAAAGATACTGAGTTAAAATAAAACTAAGCTCTTTCCTGACTTTGAAAATGTTTTTATTTGCACCTCCCCCCCCCACCCCAGTATTTTAAGTTTGGAAATTGTTTTGCATGAAATAATTTGTATTTTCAATAATATAAAATTTTTGCAGAAGTTTTAACATGCTACCTTCTTCTTTTGCAGGATAAGTGGCAGCCAATTTTGAGTACAGTTACAGGTGTCCACAAATACAAATGGCTGAAGCAAAATGTTCAGGGCTTGTATCCACAGTCTGCCCTCCTTAACACCATTGTTGAATTTGCACTTAAAGAAGAGCCGGTGGATGTAGAAAAAATGAGAAAATGTTTATTAAAACAGGTAAAATGAATGAAAATGGGCCATTTACATAATTGTGACAATTATTAAGAGTTTACATAAGTATGACAATTTGTTTTTTCTCTTTGACAGTTGGAAAGAGCGGAAGTTCGTCTGGAGGGAATAGACACTATTCTGAAATTGTCAGCTAAAAATTTTTTGCTCCCATCTGTGCAGTATGCTATGTTCTGTGGATGGCAGAGGCTTATTCCAGAAGGAGCCAATATAGGGTAAAACTTCTTGTTTCTTTAGCTTCCACAATTCTTCAGTGAGAAAATAATACTTATTTTTGTTGTTGTTTTCCTCTGAAGGGAGCCTCTTACCGACTGCTTGAAGGATGTCGATCTGATCCCACCGTTTAACAGAATGCTGCTGGAAGTAACTTTTGGAAAGTTGTACGCGTGGGCTATTCAGAACGTCCGGAACATCTTGCTGGATGCTAATGCAAAGTTTAAAGAGCTAGGTGAATCTCATCTTGTTGCTGTTGTCTGTGGAGAAAACTGTTTTACATTAATATTGTTGCT
>VZTN01021995.1:0-29873 GCA_013400515.1 Erpornis zantholeuca
AATTTCCAATACGGGGTTTGCAAAAGAAACAGAGAAGGAATTCTCCCTACCTGTAAAAACTGTGAAAAACACTGGGGCTTATTTGCTACAAGGGTAGAGGACATTATGTGATGCCGGAGAAAGAACATTCTAGAATTGTTTTAAAGAAACGGTGGCCATATGTCATGTTTGTTATGAGATGTTTAGGAGGAGGACCAATGGAAAGGAAAGAGACTGATCAGAGTGTACTGGGGAGGAAGAAGAACAGGAAAAGATGCAAAAGATCCCTTGTAGGGCTTATATAAGAAAACTGTTTAACATAGATTATTGATTTGTTAACCAGATGTACAGACCGGAATACTAAGCAACAGATTTTAATTTCAGGCTGGAAGTAATTTCAGAAAATGTGTACACATCTGAAAGCAGATAAGCCCTTTATTTTAATTATTAAGAGAAAAACTGATATAGAAATGTTTTAGTTGAACAACAGGAACTTGACTGAAATTCATATGATGAAAATTAGATTAACAGCAGCAAATTCAACACATTTTACTCTAGAAGCACTGTCCAGTCTTACAGTTTCAAGTTGCAACCAGTCAACCTAGAATTGCAGTATTATTTGAACTCCAGTAATACTTTAAGCTACAATTCTTGGACTTTGAATCTATCTTGCTACTAAACAAAGAGAAAATGTTAAAAAATTGCACAATGCCAAGAATATGGTGACATACTTACTGTTATTATTAAGTAATGAAAAAACTTTATGAGTCTTATACAAGGATTTGGGGGTGGAAGAAAAATAAAATAAAAAAAGAGGAGAGAACGATTCTGTAAGCAAACCTGAATTTTTAATATTACTATTTTTTTAAACATGAAAGTTGTAGTATTTAGTTTATAATAGTTTGTAGGTATTTTATCAACTGTTTGCATAGAATCTTTTTGCAAGGATTGAACAGAGCACTTACTTATTTTAACTGAACATTAACTTATTTTAGTCTTATCAGAGTTTTAATAAAATTATTACAATGTGTTAAGCAACATCACTATCCAATGAAAGCATAAACATGTGCTTCACTTTAATTTTTGTGGCTTTAACCACTTGCTGGTCTGGGAACCCTCCATGAATCCTGAAAGGAATGCAGTGAAAATTGTGCAACTGAAACAAGGGACTTTGTTAAATTTAAAGCACTGCCTTTTTGTTTTCTTTTAAAATATACTTATTTTCTCCAAATATTTGACACTTTAGGGAAAAGACAGGTGGATTAGACACTCAATTTTGCAATAATTTGGTTTGTTTCCTTGAATAAGCTATGAAAGACAAGACGTGACCTTCATGATATTTTGAATTTACAAACTTGGATGCCTTATGCTTTAATTTCAAATTAATTCTACATAAATCAAGCACATGTTTTTTTCTCACTGTTAAAACTGTTTGGCACTCAAGTATTTTCTCTCTGTATGTTAAATAAATAAAAATTAGCATGTTTCACTGTATAGCCAAATTCTGGAAATAGTAATATTCAAAACTACATTTAGAACATATTTAGAAAAAAGTTTAGTGGAACCTTCTTAGATGTTTTACTTATATTTACTGCAGTTGCTTCTGCTAATATTTTGTGTGGTTTTCTGTTATGCCTATGAGTACATTGCTAAGAGATACTTCTGTATACTCATGGTATGAATATGTAATTTTTCCCTGTTTGATGCCATTCATTTATATGGTAAAAGTATGAGCTACTTCATCTCTTGCTTTGTTCTTCTGATCTGATCTAGGGGGATGAATCAGAAGTACTGGGCAAACTTAAATGCCACAGTAAACAGTGTTTTGGGGTATTTACTGGATCGGGCACAACAATGTCAGAAAATAGCTGTGCTCTTTTAAGGATCATCCTGGCCATGAAAAAAGTGCAGCTTTTATTATGTGTCAGGTCATGCCAAAGAGCAGATTCATGACAGAACCCCCTAAATCACACTTGGGTTTGGGTTATGTTTGGGGAAAGTTTGGGTTAATGATGAGCTTGATGTGATTTAGGGTACAACAGAATTTAAATTTCTATGATTAATATATTTTTTAGTTTACTACACTCACATAGTTTATATCAGTATATCAAACTATCTCTGTGACCTTGATCAGACAGAGCATGGAGTAACTGGATGGTCAGATATAAAGGTAGGACATCTGTCTTAGGTTACATTGCATGTAACCAAAAGTATGTATTCTATTCCCATCTCCATGAGCTGTTAAAACCAGGTGTGGCAGTGTTCTTTATCTTTTCCATGCTTGATGCCTGATGACCTCCTCTGGGGGATATCTTCTGTTAGTGAGCCATCTCGCCTCACTGCATTGACTGATAAAATTACATCATCCCATTGTGAGGTGCTCCACCCAATGGGAAGAACCAAGCATTCCATCCTGGATATAATCTGAGGTTTGGAACACCACAGGCAGCCCTTACCTACTGGATTCCCAGAGGATAAGAACTACATAACCACCACTGGAAATTCAGAGGAAAACCAGACAGGATCACTGCTTCAACAGAACCACACCCATCACTTCAAGAGGACTGAAGCCACCATTTAATTTGACTGCTACCACCACCCTGACAGACAGGGTGTCAGGTTGTATCCTGACTCTGTCAGTGTTTCTGTACTATTGTATTTATTTTAATTTTCCTATTAAATTGTAGTTGACTTGGAATCTCTCACTGGTTTGTTTTCAAACTAGTACAAGGGCTCAAAAAAACCCCAACAAAAAGCTGCTATACAACTTTCAAGAGAGCACACAGAGCTCATGATTGCAAACAGATGGGATGCTTCTCATGGTCTTTCTCATTTCACATGCATAACGGGATCAGCCTTATTTTGTGATTGCTTAGAACATTTATTTATAGCAAATTAGAGCTTTTGCAGAGATTGTCAGTGTTGTTCTTGGGTGTTATTTTCAGTAAATTGGAAAGTTGTATGTAATCTCGTCATACTTATCCTACATGGGGTTTAGTGGCTTTTCCTAGAACAATTTCACATAATATGGCAAACAGGATATTGGACTGAATGGGCCATGTGATGGATTCACTTATCCTGTATTTAATCTCCTTTTGTTAAGAAAAAATCGGTCCTTTGCATTTTCTTTTTCTTCAAGTGCTCTCACTTCGAACATTTATTTTGCAAATACATGAAGAGAAGACAGCATCTAATTCTGATATATTCTGGGTATGACATTTGTTTATTTAAAGTGTGTTCTGTCAAAAAAAAAAGGTCACAATTGTTTATCTTTCCTTCTTGTTTTGAGATGAATGCAAACAGGAGAAATGAGGGTTTTGCCATGTTTCTTTGTGCGACTTGTGAATAGAAGGGTGACAAAGGATTCTTTCATGCATTAATGTGAAACTGGACCAATTAGAGCCATACACATAGAACATTCCTGACAGAAATATCTCATTCACCAAAAGCATAAGTGTTCCAATTGAAATATCCGAAGTTCAGGATGAAATGCCTAATTTACTCTGACAGAGTTGATGATTTATCTGAAAACAAATTCTATCAAACCTACAGACTTCTCTCCTTAATTACATTTTAGTAAACAAGCACAACAAGGTCCTATGAATACTAAGAGCTTTCCAAATATTCAGCAGAGATTCTGAAAAAGGACAATAATAAATGGTTTTCACATAAATCAAAGGAGGTGAAGATATCCAGAATTAAAAATAAATAAAGCAAAACAAGTACCTTTTTTTTTGTCTGACTTGGTTGAGAGGAATTGATGTAAAAGGACAAATCTGTCACAAAATATATAAAAATAGTTTCAATCGGGTAAAATTAAGCTTGTAACAGTTAACTATTTATTTCAAACTTCATTATTTAAAATACCTCCTTTATGAGGTATTTTAAAAGTTCCTTTGGAAAAAATATTCAGAACTGAGCTCTGAAATCCATGAGAGATTTGCTTGAGTGATGAAACCAAGATTTCAAATTTATTAGATTTTTGCAGAAAAATACCCATATTATCTTTTTCTGCGTTTTTAAGAAAACGTCTTGATAAATTCTTCTTGTCAGTAGACTAGAGATAACAGATATTTCACAAAATTAAAGTAATGTCAGAACAGAGAGTGAAAGTGTTGTAGGCTTAAAACGCTGACAACAGCTATCCTCGGAGTGATAAGGGTCATAGAGACATTTAAACAAATTGATAGGATATACATGGAAATTAATGGGTCCTATATTTAGGAAATAAAAAAGTTCAGGTGTTCTGACAGGTTTCAGGCATATATTTTAAATAAGTTCTCAAGAGTTATAGTAGTAGTAGAATCTGAATGATTCAAACAGGAATAAAAATCAAATGTGCCTTTTCAATCAGGTTTGGAGGTTAAAGAGCTACAAAAACCATCAATGCTTTTTTTCATTAGTGACCCTGTCATTCTTTCTCAAATGTCGTCGCAGCATGTATTTGCCTATTTTCATCAACAGTGTTTCTGAACAAGGTTTGTCATTATGAATCTCACACAAGATGCCCTTTTCTAGTCTACTGAAGTGTATCGAAGTTTTACAATAGTAAGTGAGCTAATGATAAGCGGCTGCTGCTCAGCAAGGGTTCTTTGTGCATTTTCTGGGTAAGAATATTTTCTTAATAGTTTGAAAAGTTCTGAATTATTAAGCAATTCAATAACCATTTGACTAATACATATAAATTCTTGGATTGAAAACTCAATCCCTACCTGTTAAATTATTCCTTTATCAGCATATAAGCACACTTGTTTCTCTTAAGAAATTACCTTGACTTGTAATATCTTCATGACACTAGATTTCCCTAAGTGACTGTCATCTTTTTGAAAGCTTTCTGCTAGATCAAAGTACAAGATAAAACTGAAATTACATCAATGAAATGAACTATTCATATGGAACTAATCTTTTCAGTAAAATCTTCATGAATAAAGCCTATCTTTAAAAGCCTTGTGAAAAAAATGTATTGATTTTTTTGGTTGAAATTTGCCAAGGTTTATGCTGTGAACACATTTAGTCTCCTTTTGCAACTTATGATAAATGTAAAAATGGTCTAAAATATGAGCAAATAAAACTTTTGTTCCTAATGTATGCTTAGAAGCCTTTGAAGTTGGCACATATAATGATATCAAATATTTCTGCTTGATAGATAAAGGCAGAAGTATCATTGAAAGCAAACACAATGTTGTCAGAACTCCTTACGGTAAACTTCCAATTTTTTTTGTCTTCATTGTCCAGACCAGGTGCTATTATTTTTATGCATGATTTTTTTTTAACATGGCATAACAAGCCGTGATATTTTTAAAACTCCTTGGAATGCTTTTCATTACAGTAGATGGGAAACACTGACATTTTAATTTCATTTAATATGCCTATTAACAGATCTGTGTGGCAATCCACATGAACATCTAACTGCCAGTCATTTCACAGTTTAACTGTACACTGATTTTACTTGAGATTATCCTCTAATTCTGCAGATATAACTGGATACTGAAGACTTGGTTGCTTTTATGAAAAATAAGTTAAATGTTAACAAAACATGTTAAACACTGTTTTGAACATAGTTTTCTGTAATACTTTACATCATGTAAGTTACTTGATAGTAGTCAGTATGTTTTATCTTGGTCTATAAATCTGTTATAATTCTTGTGCATGTGAAATTGTAGCTAGAAATTCTTTATTCACAATTATTTCCATATGCATCTATATTTCCATCTATTTACTAAACAGTATAAATCATCCGCTTGTAAATCACAGTAGGAAAACTAACTTCAGTTTATATGCAAAACTGGGAGAACAGTCACATTGTCACTCTTTACCCAGCCAACATTTGGAAATAAATTGATGAAAAAAAAATTGTTCATTTTAAAGGCAGATACCTAATTTAAACGTCTGATTTAGATGAATTCTTCTCATAATTCCCATCTAGTGAATGGAGAGTTCTACCTGTAGTCATTCAGAAGGCTATTTGAGGATCTAATTTCTCTGTTCTCTGAAGGGGTCCTCCATTATACAACAAAGAAAGGCTAGGATTAATTATCTGAAAGTAGTATGACAGTAATTTTATCCTTTGTGCTTGCTTAGTCCAAAGCCATAATAAAGACTTTTTTGCTATACATTCATAAATCTGCAATGACAAAGGGTGCTTAGTAGGTATCATGTACATATTTGTTTATAGCAATCAAAACAGGTAAGAATTACACATGTAGTTCCATACAGAACTCTCTTAGCCTGTCCTCCTATGTGATGTTCCAGTGTCTCTCTCCAGTATGTCCATGCGTCCCTGCCACTGAGGGGCCCAGAACTGGACACAGAGCTCCAGGTGTGGCACCACCATTGCTGGTTACAAGGGAAGGACCATCTCCCTCAGCCTGCTGGCAATACTTTGCTCTATGCAGCCTATGCATTCTGTCACAACCAGCAAACAGGCAACTTCTTATTATTCATAATGTTCCAAAAGTAAACAGTAAAGCATGAAAATTACTAATTTTATATACAAACTCTTTAGAACACTTGATAAATTGTTTGAAAACATTGCCAAGAGAACTAAATACTGCAACAAATTTCACAAATAATTTTCAGTATTTTAAAGAATTATCCATATTCTTCAGTACAGAAAAGTAGAAGCTCAAAAATCCCCTCAAGATTAATAAACTGGTAATGTCATCATAATTCTCAGAGTAGGAAAGTTTAATGACTGTAGTGTTTTAAACAGCATAAATATAACTTAATATCTGCCTTACATTAAAAAATAGATTAAACTCTTTTATAGAGTTTCTTTCCTTTGGCTTTCTCACCTCCTCTTTCTTAAATTCTTAAAATATTTGAAGATATTTAATTATCATTGGTGTGTGTACAGCAATGATCACACAACCTTTAAACAATAACCTAACTCTTTGTTGTGAGACTTCAATGTTTTTTTACAGCAGTAACTTTCCTTTTGACAGAAACTAAGAAAATATTACAGAATATTACAAAAGAGATTAGAATCCTAAAAAATCCCCATTCAATTCTGAGAATTGACTACCACTGCAAGTATGGTTTTCAGAACACATCTTATTATTCAAATAAAGCTCTATATTGTCACTGGACTTCCCTACTTTAAATCTCAGCCCTCAAACACAGACTGCTTTGCTGCTGTAAGCTTTTCACCTGGAATGACTTTCTCTGTGCTCTGCTACAAGACACACCCAAACTGCTCTATAGCAATGAATACAAAACTGACTCTAAAGGCATTCACTGCTTGAAGCTCATAAATGGAGTAAGTACAAGTCCTGAAAAGCTGGAGCAGTTCTGACTTTTTTAGTAAGAAGTGACATAAGCTTACTGGATGCTTACTAGAAAAAAACCCACAACCACCCCATAACTTACTTGAGTACAGCATCAGTGAATTAAATGAATCCCAATGACAGCAAGACAGATGGACAGTATTCAGTAGTTTCACCTGAGTTGTGATTTTTGATCGCACTTGCTGAGCTTCATATTCTGTTAACATATTTTCATAATTTTTATTGACAAATTCATATACACAGAGGAGCTGTCCCCTGTTTTACAGTCTCAGAAATATCATTTTCTCACAGTACACTCCATAATGAAGCAGCAGCTTTGTTTATTTCTAGTAAAAGGAGAAGATCATAGCCACCTAAATCAATGACAGAATTTACCATATATGCCACAGGAGACTAAGGACGGATTTTAATTTCAGATTATGAAACCTGAATTTTTGTAACCTAATGTAGGTGAGTCAGCTTCTAAACTTCCTTTTTAGTAAATGATCATTTAGCCAGAACAGCCTAGAAAGACATTTAGTTCAATTTGAAGCAGACACATTAGGTGGGATTCAGCTGATTAAACACAGACATGTATCACCATTTGAGATACCATGGGCCGTCAAAGATATGTACAAAAAGCTGATATATCAACTCTTGCTATAAACTGGAGATCCTAAGTGAGTTATGATAATGATACAACCTAATGTCTCAGGATTCTATCTGAACTGGTTCACATGCTGTCAGTTCAACAGCTTACTCGTAATTGTGTCTGCAACTTTTCATTGAGGATAATGGCTCACAAAGAGTCAGCAGCTGATGAATCATCAGCAAATACTTAGTTTGTACAACGGGTAGATATTATTAGTAGTATGGATGAAGAGCTCATGAACTTATAAAAGCCTGGAAATAGCTGACAAATATCTATATGTTACACCACTCTTGGGTCTCTCGGTGGTTTTCCTTCACCTGCCCTAACTTAGACTTTTGTCCACTCCTGAAAGCATATAATTACATGAATAAGCAGATTTTCTAATGTCCATTTTGCCCTGTTTCCTGCTGTTTATCTTTTGGTCTACCTCTACCTCTTTTCCCTTAGATCCTAGCCAGAGAACAGACACTTTGGGACTAACTGCACTATGCCACACTCTGCAGTCACGGGAACATAGAGAGCATCACAGGCAGCTCAGGGCTAATCCTGGTTCACCTCCTGAGAGTGTCTGTTCTAGCCTGGAGATTTGACTTGATCAAACAGGCAGACTGAGCCAGAGCCAGCCACTCCAGTCATAAGATGGAGAAATTAATAATTTCTGCTATCCTTTATGATGGCTGCTTTTCACTAGCTTTTTGGATATTGATACTTCAACTGCTTACATACTTTTATGTATAAAATTCCTTTAAGAACAACAACAAAAATAAGGCTCTGGTCTGCATGAAATAAACTGAACATTAAAAAACCATCCTGCAGTTATTCTGCCTCTCATTTCTTTGATTATTACAGCTGTTACACAATTTTTGTATAAACCTTTTTTCCACATTGAATTGCAGTGCAAAACAAATCCCTTCTGGGAGGCCCTCTGTCTGCAAAGGGACATTTACTTTAATAACACTGACATAATTTTGCTTTCTATTTTGTTGTTGTTATTGTTGTTGTTATTTTTACTTCAGAGATTTTTTTCCCATGCCCTTCTTACACATTACTGGGAGAAATTCTTCTGAATTACAGACCATCAGCAGAAAACAATCTGAAGAAGCTGACATGGGTCAAGAGCTCACTAATCAGCTGTATACATATAATCTGCTGTCACTGCCCTATCTCTTCCTGAAGGACATAAAATACTAGATTCAAAAGTAAATTCACTTCACTTCTATTTTAATACCACTCAGACTAAATATCAGGTCCTTTTTGAAACCTCTCTTTTTCCACAAGCTTGTCGTCTACTGTCATCTGAAATGTATTATTATACAAGCCAAGTCCATCTTCACTCCTTTCAAGTGAAGTCAAATATGTGCCAATTAAAAGATATAGACGAGGGAGATAAATGCTTGAGATGTTTTCAAATGGCTCTTTGATGACATTTGGAGGTTGCTATGGTGAACACTCACCTGTAGTGCAAAGGAAACAGGATTCAGCATTCCTTTCTCTATGAGAAATAATACCTTTTAAAAGGGAAGTAACAATACTTGCCACTTTATTTTCAGAATTTTTTGGTATATTTTTATTTCTGATACATGCTTCTGATGTTTCTCACACTAATCCTTGATAAATTCAATCTAATGAGAGCATTTAACATAAAAGTTCTATTATATATTTCACTTTATGTTAACAATAGATAGAATTTTCATAATCTTGTTAAATTATTGTTTTCCAAAATGCATGGCCTGGATAAATTACACTGAACAAAAATTTAAAATATATTTAATTTTATTGCTTCATTTTCAACTATACAGTACTAAAGTACTGTACTATACAGTACTATACAGTACTAAGTACTATACTAATACAGTAGCTAAAAATATCATCAATGCATTTTGAAATATTTGCACTTCTGTTTTTTTTAACTGTATTATTTACTTTTCTTTTAATGTCCACGTATGTAGTGTTCTGTTTAAAAACAAGGTGATTAATGACTGATATGTTCAAGATGTTTCTGTAGCCAGCATGTTTCTGTAGTCAATTAAAGGAAGACTATGATACTCAACTCTACGTGGTCATTGATGAACACTAGGAAATACTGAGTTCTCATGAATAAATCAGAAGTGGGCAAAAAGGAAAAGCAGAAAGCAAATCATTCAAAATAGCGTGATGCAGAAGGTGCTTCTATTCCTTTTAGTGAAAGCAATTTGAGTTCAAATGATTTTTTTTAACAACTGTTTTGATTTCAGAAACTGACATTCCCATTCCTCTCACATTCTGTGCATAAAACTGATTTAGATAATTTAGAAAATATTACAATAGCATGCTTAAGTGTTATTTATAAAATAAGGGAGGTATTCTTCTACTTATTTTTAGCACCTAACTTATAAAGTGTGCTACTGACTGACTCAGAATCTGGGAATTTCCCTGTTTTGACAATGAGGGAAACAGAAGTAAAAATAACCTTTAAATTTAAACTTAAATTAGATGCCTAAACTTAGCTTCTAATTATTAATATTTCTCAGAATTATGAACAGTCAATATATTCAGAATATATTTACCATTTATGGAGAACATTCTGTTCACTTTTATGGCTATATCTGTTCACCTTATTTAGTCTGTTCCATAATTAGTCACTGGAGAAATTAACAGTGGGAGTAAAATCTTTTAGTGACTGTATCATTCACTGCGGTATCTACACTGTGACAGCAAAAATCAGTAAACAGACATGTAAAAACAAATACCTCTGCTTCTTTGTCTGAGGAATGCCACTATTTATACAAATCTTCAAAGAGTTATACACTTATGTTTGTAAAAGTTCCTGAGATAATTTCTTTTCAGACAGCATTATACTTATTGCAGGTACCAGCATATAGAAAGACTTAAATGAGTCATATTTTAGGATTCTGCAGTTGGGAATTGTAGTCTATGAATAAAATGACCTAATCACTTCTTTGGGAAATGGAAAGAAAAAAGAACAGCATGGCTTAAATGGAAATGGATAAAGCAGGTATAGGATGTACTTTTAGATGCTTTTACTTTTCTGTGGTTTTGGTCAGCTCTGTTGGATTTCCATCTTCATGGCACAGTTTGTTTTGCATGCTGTCCTGTGGCTGATATAGAATAGCCTGAAGGTGTAACTATTGCAAATATATATATATTGTCACTCCAAGTTATCTCTCGGCATTTCTCACAAGCCTGCTGTAACGCAATCTGTCTTCATGTCAGCTGGACACTGCTTCCCCTAAGCACTGCATCAGTCTTTCTACCATTCCACGATTTTTTAAATGTAAACCATAAGACTAACAGCCATGATAAAATATACAGGACAGGTGGTAGTGCTCTCTCCATTCATTCAGGAAGAAAAGGCTCATTACAAAAAGGGCAATACGGACAGTATTTCAGAGGGCCAAATCTGTTCTTTGTACCTGTACCTGTGGCTTGTATGGTAATAGTATTAGGAATTTATTTAATCACAAAGATGAACAGACATGTTATTTGTGGTCTGACACCAAGTTTACTCATGCAAAAGCATAACCTTCTATGGTAAAATCCAGAGAGAAGATCTGTCAGAGTATGAGGAGAGAAACTTTCCAATCTCTGCTCTCCAAATTGTCATTAATATTTTTTGTAAGAATAACTGTAAGACCTAGAGATAAAAATAAGCTCCTCAAATCTTAGGGATCATTTGAGATAAAAACCAATTATTTATGGTTCTGACAGTGACATAGTGCTATTGAAATTAATTTTAAAAAGAAAAAAACACAAACCTGTACATTAATACTTATAACTTAGGAGATGCTCTCTTTTAGGATAAAAAAGAAAAGTCTATTCTAGTGTTTCAGGGGGAGTGTAGGTTATGCCTTGATAATACAAATTGTATGTTGTTTTTCTTTTCTCCATAACTCCTGCTTTCAACACTTCAATTCATTACCACTTCTTCCCTCTTTCCCTTGTCTGTTCCCCCTTCCCCAACTTTTTGTTAGTTTTATCTTCTCTTATGTCTATTCTCTGAGATCTAATTTCCAGACTAAAATGTTTCTCTCTCCAAGCTTACTCATTTGTTATGTGAAAGCATTCCATTCCTTTTATCTTCAAATTACTTGAAAAAATGAACATTAATATGATTTTCATATTATGTGGGAAGGGTGTGTTACATTTTCTCTTGTTCTTTTTGTTAAAAACTCTACATATTATATACTCTGGGTATTTTGGGGAGGAAAAGTATTTTCTTTTGGAAGAGAAGACACCAGAGATTCAAGTTTGGCTTTTTTAATGTAGATTTTAATTTGGAGCTTCCTATTCATTAGAAAAAGTTAAGAAATCATTCAAAACCAATTTTATGCTTTATCACAATTAAAATGAATTATTAAAACCATGGTTTAAAGACAAATGTTTCTAGACAGAAGTACCAGTTCTTTTATTTTTTGTATTTTTTGTATTATAGACATAATTTATATCTAAATTATATCTAAAACTGAGATTAATTCAATATGTAACTACTTCAAGAAGAAACTTCTAAATAAAAAAGGCACAAAACATAGACTATAGGACCTGCATATATATCATGATGCAGACACATAAAAAAAGTAAGTAGATAGAATTATATAAAAAGATTGCATGTCTATTTAATCCTACTAGTTTCATACTACTGGAGATTAAGTAACATTATATTATTTTATACTGCTTCTAACACTGGAATAAGCTTTTAAAACCAAACAGAAAATGAAGAGACACTACATAGATTAAGGATTCTATTGGATATCTTTCAAAGACATTATGCTAATTTTCCCAAGAAGAAAGACAGAGAAGGATGTGCCAGACTGAACACATCAGTTCAAATAAATGATTGTCCTGACACATAAAACTTCAAGCAAAATTGCATATTCACGACTAAGGAAGGATGTTTAAGGAGTAATGATACTCATGTAAGATTTAGAAAGCCCTAGGTGAACTTTCTCTTCTGAAAGATTGCATTAGTAGAACAGCTACATAAATTTGAAGCCTGATTTAAAAACAAGAAGAAGGAATGAAGCACCCAAAGTGTGACTTCGGTGGAATTTAAATACCCACAGCCCAAACTCTATCATTAAAAATCTGTGTAAACTAACGCTCACCACTGAAGAGCTAAAAAGGTTCTTATTTATA
Organism: Erpornis zantholeuca; assembly: GCA_013400515.1. NCBI lineage: Eukaryota > Metazoa > Chordata > Aves > Passeriformes > Timaliidae > Erpornis > Erpornis zantholeuca. The sequence continues at coordinate 13,030 of VZTN01021995.1, forward strand.
TATTTAATTAGTGAATTGTTTATTTTACTTGAGTATTCAGCTGGCATTCTTCTGCATGTGTCTTCAGTCCTGAAAACCAATTAACAATTTGGCACTCAGATCATTCAGTAGTGATCCAAAAGCTCATTGTTCCACCATTTATGTCTTGTGTAGAAACTCAAGTTAGAGCCACAGCTTTCCTTCAAAGCACCGAAACAGGAAGATATGGCTACTTTTATGCAACAACACTGTGATGTAGCAAATCTGAATAAATTCTCTTTGGTGCCTGAGGGAAACCTACATTTTCAATTTCCTACAGAACCTTTTAACTGTTTTGATGTAAGGACACTTTCAACCCTTCCTGATGAATTTTTATGAATTTATAAAGAAGAATTCAAGTTTATTTAGTTAAAAATAGACATAAAGCAAGCCTGTAACCTAGCATAGGCAAAAATAGATTTTATTTTTGAGTCCCTTCTTCACAGCCTCTTTAGACATTTTACAAGAGACAGGCCTTGAATGAAATACCTAAGCAATTTTGAAAACTCTGGACAGACCTAAATATAAAGCATAACTTCTAGATATGAGACAAATAACCATATGAAGCTGACCTACTGAGTAGGTAAAATGAATATTTCTACAAATAAGTCTTCTCAGGGGCTGTTCTGAAAATCTCACTTGGACAACATGATAACAAGAAAAAGCCACGGGAAAAGTCTTTTGTCCAGATTGGTGAGCAGTGGCCCCTGGAAAGCCCAGTATAAATGCAGTAAGTTCATTTCAGTAAAGAAAATATGGCTTGGGTTTTTTTGTTGTTTGTTGTTGTTGTTAATTTTTTTTTAATAAGTTACAGCTAACTGAATTTATTAAGGATTTTGACAGCCTGGATTGATTTTAAGAACATTTCTAACTTGCAATTTTTTTGTTGAATTTGGGATTTACTACATAAACAAATGTCAATATTATCGTCTGGATTTGATCAGTGTAATGAAAGCATTAAGGAACAGATACTATATTTTGAACAATATCTGAAGTAGAAGAAAGAATCAGACATCAGATATGTTGCATGGATGCTATATATTGAACAATATCCAAAGTGGAAGAAAGAATCAGACATCAGTTAGATAAGTTGCATGCATCTAACTTTAGAATGTAAAACCACAGAAGGTCCTATTGGAAATTCTAGACATAGCCTTAATTTACTTGTAATTATTCTCATACAGATCTGTAAAATTGTAATTAATGCTCCCAGTCTTTGAGAGATATCTTATTTTAATGTAATTTTCTTCCTAATAGATGGACCAAAGATCATCTACTCTGCATCTTTGTACATACTAAGAAATATCCAATATCTACTACAGGCAGCCTACTTATCCTGTACTTGAAGCTTTCACAACACATCTGTCTCCTCAAGCATAATTTCACCAGTAACTAAAAATGCCTTATAAAACCAATATTTAAAAATAATAAAAGTTAATAGCAAAATGTATTTAATATTACTGAAGCCAAAGTGGGTATTAGTAAATTGCCATTAAATTGTTCTGTGTAATTGAGCACTTTAACAATAATTACACCATTCAATCTTTGTCTACCTTAACATTTAAGTATGCTAGAAATGTTTGAACTGCAGGATATTTCACTTTTTGCTGACCATAGGCATATTAAAGTTAGATGATTGCCAAAATTAATTAACTTGGCTTCCTCTGTGTGAAAGGAGACAGGGAGGAAGCATTTACCCTAGTGTCCCCACACAACTGTTAGAAGGAAATGTCTTTTGCTCAATTTGAGATTTAGGTACCTAAGTGGAGTTTTCTGCATGCAGGGGGTCCATGAAGAGCTGCTTAAGATCCTATTTGCATCTAGAAAAGATCTAGGGCTCATTTCCATTTCCCAGATATCTTTAAGCATTAAGGAACATATATATATTCTAGGCTATCCAAAACTTCCACATGGATTTTTCAGCAGTGACATGGAGACCTTTGGAGCCCTGTGATCTTCTGGTGCATCAATCTCCTCGCAGCTATGTGCCAGCAAATAAATCAACCTGTTAGTGTCATTTTCAGAAGACTGCAGTAGCCACTTCAGTGAGCTCAGAGGTCTTCCATATGTCTAAGCAATGTACATAGGTAGCAAATAAAATGCCAGTAGATGGCATTATATCCTAAGATCTTACATAGTGATTTGCATTAAGAAATCATAAAGTCAAGCACTCAGTGAACCACTTAGTTACTGCAAGTCTTGTCTGCATGGAATTTTATTTTCTTAATTTTAGGAGCATGATTCAAGAACCTTTAAGCTGAGATACTCTCTGTGTTGATTGTTTGAAACAAAAACTTTCTCTGAACAGTTGAACTTACTTAAAGTACTGGACACACTCTGTATTATTTCCAGCTTTCTGACTGTTTAGGTACCTGTTTCAAAGCTCTGCCTAACCCAATTTCAAGAAAGTGATACCTACCACAGAGACTTCTTTGATCAAACTTCTCAGACTGTGCTGAACCTACATGGATCTGGACACAAATGTCTTTGATTATGCATTTCTGTTTCCCAGAAGAGACCAACTACAGACATAAAAAAATAACCGAATTATGTAGAAGCCACAAGTGTAGGCTCCCAGTTTTTCCTGTTCCTTGACTTTTCTTTTCACTGAATTTGACATCTGGAATACAGTACCAGTCTGAGATTCAGCCTAAAGCCAAAATTTTCTACGAACCTATTCCAACTATCTGGAGTCAGCCTTGTGAATATCACTTGAGAAGCTGAGTGCTAAAATAGACATTGGTAATATTGAATATCACCTAAGTTGTTTTGCTGAATGCCTGTCCAGCACTGCTGCTAATAGGATACAATTAGTTCCAAGAGTTAGTGAATAGTTCTGAGCTTGGCAGGATCGATACATTTGTCACTACTATGAAGTTTCTCACAGTGTATGACCTTGTCTATACAGATCTTTCTTGAAGCTATTAACTGCAATCCCAGGTGATGTTCTAACCTTTCCTGAAATAAGTAAAAACAGAATTATGAGCTAAAAATATTGCTGTAGAAGGTAGGTGACATGAGAAAGTATGAGGACAATGGACACTGAGATAAGATTTCATTCAGTAATAGACTGAGAAAAAAATTAATCCCCCAGAAATAGACTCAAACTGGCACATGACACAGATTGTGAACAACAGCTCAGTTGTGTCAGGGCTGCTCTGTCTGCTGGCTCCAAGTAGCCTCCAGTGCCTGCCTGTGGGGGATGCATAAATCCCAGTAAGGGAGCTGGGGCTGCTGGACCCTGCTACTCCTGCAATGGGAAGTATTGGCTGGAGAGAGGCGACCATATCGAGATGCAATGTATCACCTTCTCCAGAAAATATAACTTGCTGTGGGAAAAGTCTTCTTCCTACCTCCCCTTCTCCAACCCATGCAATTACCTACCTTACCTTTTGAAATATTTCCTTTTTTCCTTGTTGAAGCCCCACAGACTCTGACTTAGAGGTATGCTGGCTGGTTTTGATAAATGCCATCAATTATTAACAGAGTTTTCATGTCGAAAAGTCTACTATTTATTTCCAAAAGAGCAATGCTAAACTGAAACATCTAAAGAAGGATTGCCACTTGCTGAGACTGTTGGTAGAAACACTGCCAGTAGTAAAGGAAACACAGAGGAATCACTGTTGTTCATAAATAATATACAGAAGATGAAAGCAAGAACTAAAGAACCACCCTTGCAAATCATACTAAGCAAAAATACATTTTATTATAAAAGTTAGTGAAAAACAAAGGCTCAGTAACTATGAAAAGGAAAAGTATTTGAAGTTGGATGTTCTGTTATTTTGGTAAAGACAATATATTGCTATTTCACCTTTTTTTTTTTTTTGAGAAGTGAGAAAAACATGAGTGGTTTACCACATGAACGAAAAAACAAACAGGAAAAAAAGCAGCAGTTAGCAAATATGTCCTCACTGGTAAAAAGCCTTATTTTAAAAAAATATACTTATTAAAAAATAAATCAGAAAGACAGGATTTTTCAAAATTTAACTCTAATTACATGATCATAAATATGAATAAATCCCATTGACTTCAAAACTTCTTGTCATTATTTAACAGTTTTTGTACCTTCTCCTTCTGCAATATAAATATGTAGATTCTTTAGTCTATACAGGTAAAAAACCATATAGGATGCCCTTTTGGAAAGAGAGGATGAACTACTAGCTGACATTCCTCAATGCACTATCTGATACTTTGAATATTAGAATTTGCATAGAGTATTATATAACAAAAAAAAAAGAAGCATTTAAGTGAAAATAAGTGCCAAAATTGTGGAAAATTTGTTTAATAGTGTTGAAATCTGTGAAGACCAAACTTTGGATGAATTTAAAAGCTATGGATTTTACACTCCTTCCATGACAGTATAAACTCATCTTTATACAATGTAAACAAATTTTTATTCATTTCAGACTGAACAGCAGTAACTACTGCACCTTTGTGGACAAAGATCCTTGACTTTTACAGGATCTGTAATCAGAAAAAAAAAATCCAAATAATGTGCATTTCATTTATTCATTTATTTAAATTGAGATAAATGTGCTAAGTAAAAATATTCTACAGCCTGGTATGACACAGGTCACAAATAATTCCTTCAATCAAAAAATTAGTTCGATTGATTCCCTGCTGCATTTCTTAGATGAAGCCACAATCCAAATTAAAATGTCTTTAAGACACACCTCACCATTTCCAGGGCAAAGTAATGCAAGTAAATGATAGAAATCTGGGTATTCATTATGGATATCGACATCCCTACACTGACATAGGCACACATGTATCCACATAAAAAATATTAAGCTAATAAAAACATGCACCTAATTTAACATTTTCTAAAGTATTTCAGCTATTCTCTCACATTTATTTAATTGCTTTTGTAGCTAACACCATTTAGTTAAAATACCTACACCCTTCTGTAGTCTGGTCTCTATTACTGCAAGATGACTGACATTTTAGGCATTGACCCTTAGAGCAAGCCATATGAAATGGGAAAGTAACAAGGTAGGAATCATAAAAAGAATTAAGTTGTGTTATCTGAAGTAAGATGCAATCCCCTAATGGGAAATAGCAAACCTTTTGCTCTACTGTCATGGTCATATAGTCTTGGTTAATTTTTTCTCCTCCCTGGTTCCTCAGGTCTATTTCTGCCCCTTGTTTTGCCACTTGCCCAATCCTTTCCCTCCTCTCTTGTAATCACTCCCAAAGCCTCTGGACTTCTTGCTCTCCCATTTTTAGTTTATGTAATTTTAACTTTTTTTGCCTATTAATTACACAAGTGAATATTATTAATTTACCCAGCCATTATCAGTAATTTACCAATCTGTCTTGCTTTGTTGTTTTTCATGTATTTGATGTTGGGAAGGAGGGTGCAGTGGCAAAGCATCTGCTTTCAGAGATCCATCACATGTGATAAAAAGCTGAAATGAACTTCTCAACATCCATCCATTAACTGAAAAATTTTCATATTCTGCTCAGTATACATTTACACTTGATCAATATATACATTTAAACTGAGAGCAATTCACACAAAGGGAAATTCACACAAAGGGAATTCACACAAAGGGGAAAACTATTACTTTCATAAAGAATATTATTCAAAATCCAGCTCCATGAACAACATAAGAAAGATTTTGAAACATTAGAAAAATAATAAATACATTACATAAAATTTATTTTTAAAAAATATGAAATCTTATTGTTGAACAGTATGTTGTGAAGGCTACAAACACTGAGAAAAATAGTAACTACTGATTAAAGCAGATCACACTGAAATATAGTTGGTTATAACTATGTATATTTCTAATTAAAGTATTTCTGTAGAACTGTTATCACATAAATCTTACGTTGCTCAAAATTATGGAGTATGGAAAACTTACATAAAAGCATCTGTCACAAATTACACCCCACATATTTTAAAATATAAGCAGATTTAATGGATCCATTAACATTCTGTGTTCTTCAGATTTGCACCTGACAAACTCAAAGTATTTCAGAGATCATATTAGGGTGGTGCTCAAGATGCCTGCAGTCAGTGGAACAGCTATGGAATGACCAGGTCACCTGCATGGGTCACCTGTGACGCACTGCGCCCAAGGGACTGGGCTGCAGGGAGCAGCCAAGGAAGGCAAGGCCCAAGGGAGGTGTCACACAGGGAAGGACACTTTGCAAGTGCATTTCAATTTGTGTGCACATCCACGAAGACATTCTTCATGAGGCTCACAAGGGACTTAAACCTTGACGTGTAAATAGTTGTAAGACACGATTTGTTCTCAGTGTCAGATTTCACTGGGAATTGAAAGTGCTCAGCATCTTGCAGGTCTGGACACAGAAGCTGCTTTACTTAGAATTATATGTAACATCAGAAAGAGGAGTGACAAACTGTGCACAGTGTTTGACTACAAAATATACATAAATCCAGTGTAGTTTTCAGTTTTTCTGAAGTTGGCCTTAAACAGATCACATATAATATGTACACAGAATATATGGATGCCTAATGTGCAAGCATTTAATTACTGTCAGACATTAATAGATCAATTTGCTTGCATGTTCCCTGACAAAAGAATACAAAATTATTTTAGCCAGAATCTGCTACTGTAGCTGGTATCATGGAACTAATGGAGAGTGAAGCTGTGACACTTCCTAGAGCTAGCCAAAGGCATGCCATATGGAATAGTAAGGCAATGCAACAAAGACTGTAATGCAGGAAGAAAAAAAAAATCTATCTAAGCTAGAAAATGATACATTGTGTTGTATCTGGAAGTTAATTTCACATTTCTGAAGGGAAAGGAAACCACAGAACCTAAAATATTCAGAAATGTTAATGTAGGTTAACGCTCAGGATACTGTGTGTTTAGAGATTCATCTTCAAAGTGGTGAGAAGTCTTGAGATATTTCTGACCACTTCTGGGGCAAGACATTTTTTTTGACTGCCAAGTAATCAGCATAAATTACAAATCCAATTTTCTTTTATAATTAATAGTTTAAATCAGGAATTCTGCAAAATCAATGTTATTGACAGTGACAGGAACAGAAGGCTCCGACTTGGCAATGGACAAGGAGGTTGCAGGGGAAGCAGAGGGTGGCACGTTCCCCTCTGTGTCACTGCAGCAGTCCCTGAAGCTGCCCCCAGTGGGCTCCTCAGCCCCCTCAGTCAGTGAGCAGAGGCAGACAGTCCCTTTCCAGCAGGTAGGAGATGTTATTGCACAGCGCCCCTACAAACACATCCGTGCCACAGAAACAAAAACTGCTCTATTAATATAGTGGGTCTCCTGATTAATGCTTCTCATTAAAAAGTAACCAAGAATCCTGTAAAGGCTGTTTCCTAGCGCAGAGAACCTTGTTTCTGCACATCATATGGCAGAATTTCCATGAAAAATGGATAAAATTTCATTTATTTCTGTACAGCACATATTTATGTCTCATATCAATATCATGGAATCATTAAGGTTGGGAAAGACCTCCAAGATTATTGGGTGCAACCCCCTCAACCCAACACTGCCAGCTACACTACTATACTAAACTAAAATTTTCTCAAGGACCACATCTTGATGTGCTAAAAGTGGTTCAACAGAAACCAGCAGAAAAAACTTGCAGGATACCTAAATTTACCTAAATTATAATCAGTGACAGCAATGTTTTGTTATACTGTGTGCCATTTAATTTTCATTGTGCTGACACCACATAGCAAAACAAAAGGGAAACTAAACAGATTGTCAGATTCTTTGCATATAAATAACATACATTTGAAGTTTTGTGTGTGATAGAGACACACCAATTCAAACTTCTTAAGAAAACAAGTGCACTTTTATGTATGATAGCACCAATCATATACTGATTGTAAATGATACCAGTGAATCTTTATTTGGCTTAACTTGTATTTACTGCTTTATATTGAAAAAATAAGGTATACAGCTGCTCAGAGCAATTATGCAAACAAGAAGAATGTTCTCAGCTGTGCTCTTTAGACCCTTCTTACCAAGAATTAGCATATATAATAATACTAATTAGGAAATGTCAGAATGTTTTAATGATAACAAAGATGAAATCATACGACAGAATTACATTGTGCTATAAATAATTTTACTAGAGCATTTCCATTTCTGTCTATATGTCATTTTTTTCTTGTGAAACTAGAAGGAGGACAAATATCTGCTCAGTATTTTCTGCTAGCTTGTCTTTCAGACAGAACCGCCATGGATATCTGACAAATTAATAGTTATGCATACAGACAAAAAAATCAGCATTGATGGAAAGATAGATCCTTTTCAATATCTTTTATTTCAATTTAAAGCTTACAGGCTGTCCTAGTACAATTTTAAAAGGATTGTACTACAACCCTTCAATATGCTAGGAAAAAAATGCAGCAAAAACCATTTGGCTTATTGTCATATCTAATACATAAATGTACGAATGGGTAACATCAGTTAATTAAGGCTAACATTTCCTGAATTTTTAGAGTTTTAGATTTTTTAAAGATTTTTTTCATGTATATATGTATTTATGTAACTATACAGCGTGGATTGATGCTACAGCATGTAATAGTACAACATGTAGCATGTGCCTTTAATTCTAGAGTAGGCAACGGCAACTTACGCATTTATTTAGCTAGTATAGCATGTTAGCCATTTATAACTCCTTTAAATAAAAATACAGCATATTACTTAGACATTGGTTTCCTTCTCTGCTTATTCTATCTTGAAAAATAGTCAGTCATTATTTGTTTCTTATAGGAAAAGGTGTTTAGATTGATGAATACATAGTAATGGGAAAACAATCCATCCCATGTGTATAATGAGAAATTAGAAGATTAAACTGCCTATTTACAGTTTAAGAAGTGGTATTTCTTTATGGAGTACTAATCACTGAAGCTCTTGATCAAATGATAAAGATGTGATGGGGAATTATTTATAGAATGAGAAGAGATTTCAGTGGATTTGGTCCAGAAGCTCAGAATAATTTGTCAGCAAACACAGCAGATACATTGTCATGACCGTGGATAGACTGAAGTTATAAATCAACAGAGAGAATGGAAGAACACTATCTTTCATAACATAGAATATTTAAAGTTCAAAGAATATTTTTTTACTTCAGAACCAAGGAATTTGATATTACATAAGAGTTACAAACCACAAACCCACGTTTAGCTTTGTTAAGTCAATTGGTTCAATGATTTGAAAGAAAGGGTGTAAATAGGTGTAAAGCACAACAGGAAGCTAAGACAGAGTGAGGTGACTGCTCCTTAACTTCTGCAAGACAGAAGGACAGATAAATGCTAGTTCCTAAGCTTGAAGGTGTAAGATCCCAAAGGGAATGTATATGAAAGATACCTATTAGTCATGTGAATGCTTAGGCTTATCCTAAAATTTCTGTGCACATGCTCAATTCAATACTGCCTTTATAGTTGTTAAGCCTTTTACAGGAAAATTAAATTTATGCCTTTATGCTTACTGAAGATATGCATTTGAAGATGAAATGCACACACTATGTTTCATTATGTAAACTGTAAATTTGGGTAAGTGATGTACAAATTCACTAATTGTCCCACATGGCCTTTCAGCTGTCATTGTATCATTCCGATCTGTCCCTTTACTGCAGAATCCGGAATGCTTTTGGCATTTGTAATCAAAATGAAAATACTTAACAACAATATAATTGGTCTGTAGAAATTTAAGGGGGAGGAATCAAACTAAATTATTTGTCTATATGGACTGTGAGCAAAGACTTACCCCATGGTAATCTGTGAATCTGAATCAGTATTAGGATTTTATTTCCCCGCACATTTTACAATATTTTATCATTTAGATTATCATATTTATAAATTTATGTTAATTGCTTAATTTAACACTTTATTTTAGGAATCCCTCTGCTTTGTATACCAAAAACATAATGAAAATTTCAGTCTGAATTAGCTTTTGGAAAATACTGAACACAACAGTATACTCTGTGCTTTCAGAAGAAAATGGTGCAAAAAACAATTTCTAAACAGCATTTATAATGTTTATACAGTAATTCTTCTGGTAGGTAAAATGCACTGTAAAACAGAGTCTGAAGAGGCTTTGTCTAGATATAGTCAAAATCAAAATCAAAATCTTTTCCTGCTCTACAAGTTGTTAAAGTGGAGGGCTGCAGAAAATGAGGTTTGGCTGCAGTGTGTAGTTATTTTTTAAAGAAACCAATACCTGCATTTTAAAGTAAATGACTACATAATGAAAAAAACAATAGAAAACAGTGTAAGAAAGTTCTTACACATGGGTGTCTGAAGTATAAAGGTTGACTAACATCTCTACATTAATACTGCAATTGTAAGGACAGTCAATACAAGGACACAGACATAGAATTATTTTATCAAGGAAAGAAGTAGCTCTCCAATCCTCAGTGGCTGTTACACTGTCTCAGACCAATAAAGAACATAGTGAGAAACATTTCGTGTCCACTCTTGCTCCTGTAACTACAGTCAGCTTTTCTTAAGTTAATCAACCTGCACCCAAAAAGTAGTGACATATTTCCTCTCTCATTATCAAGTCTGGCTTTGGCTCTGCTGAACACGAGGAAGCTTCTTCTCACAGAAGCCACTCCTGTAGTCCCCCTTACCAAAATCTAGCCCTGCAAACCCAATACACATACCACATTTGCTGGGTCTACTGTACATACACCATGTGTGTATGGTGCCCACTTGCACAGTTAAAACCAGAAGTCATTACAGAGGAAGGAAAACAATTATTGGCCTTCAGGATAGGCAACATCAGAATGCTGGTTTGAGAATATTTCTGCCTCAAAATGTATTGTTTAATGTGTTATGATGTATATTTCAGTGAATTTGCATTGGGTTTTGTTTTATTTTCTATGTATTTATGTTTTCCTTCAACTTGTTTTCATGCAATTTTAGTAGTACTCAGGAGCAATCATCACTAAAACCACTTCTCTGCCTGCCCCTAAATATAGGTACTGTATTTTCTATTATTAATTATTTCATTCCATGTTAATAAATTAAATATAAATACATTTTACTTGACCTGAGACTTCATTGCATAATTATAGGTTAGAGATTATCTTGTCCCATCCTACTCTGGGAACATTAAACTCTCTATGAGTAAGCAAAATTCAGAGTAATTTCCATTTACACATTCTCATTAACCCTCCTATATTGGTCCCATACTCACTAATACACAAAATAGAAAAATATAGTTTAATCTCCTAAGTTGTACCTAAATTGTCAGTATGATCCTTACTTAATTAGGATTTTTTTTTCCTTTCTCATATTAATTTTAATAAATGCAGTTAGATACCCCAAAATATCTTCTACTTATTCTGAAAATTTTCATCTTGTCTCCTTCCCAACCTCAGTACCATTTGGAACCACAAAAAACCAAAACTATTATAATTTTTGTTGAAACATATAGTGAAGTAATTGAATTTCATGGAAATGTGAAGACAATTTTATCTTCCTCTGTTCCTGAAATACTTTTAGGATAAAGCAAAGAGTTTATTACAGTGTAAGAATAAGTAACAAGAAAATAATCTATCTACCTCCACCATCTTTGAAGACAAAGTTTATAGGTACTGTCTTTTAAAGTGTTTTGTTTTCCTTCAATTAGTATTACTCATTGAAGATACAGGTTTTGTAACAGCTAGGCTAAGGTTTTAGTGGTTCATTCAGTGGCTCTCCTAAATTATTCCACGGTGGATTTTATAAAATTATTTCTTTTGTTTTTTCTTTTTGGCTTTTTTTCCCCCTTTTGTATTTGTTTCTTTTTTTTTTTCTTTTTTTTCTTTTTTTTCTTGCCTCTTCTCTCTTTTCTAAGCATAATGATCAGCGAGAGACCGAAATGTTACAGGTTAATATCTCTAACAACTGGCCATCTGCAAAAGGATTGTGTGCTTTGCTGAGGCCAGATTTGCACCCCCAAAATGAAGGGGAAGGGGAGAGATTTTAGCTCTGTGCTGGCAAAACCTCTGATCTGCGTAAGACTGAGGGGATGCACACCAGAAAATGACCATGACAAACTGACCTTTGTTTCACAACTGGCTGGGTTTTGAGCCAGATAAGGGAAAAGGCCGATAAGCAGATCCTGCAAGGTGGGATAATTCTTTTTATAGTGCAAATTTTCTCCCCCCTCCACCTTGAGGATGTATCATGTTAAGCCTGAAGGTATTCCTCTCTTCTGAGAAGGCAGAGCTGGCTCAACTAAGCAGGGTCAAAGAGCTGTTATGTCTTTAGAAGGAGCCATAAACCATCAAAGACCCCCAAGACTCATTTCTGGTCCTTCCTTCCAGTGTTGCATCTGACAGTGTAAAACTCTCCCTGCAGCAGAGGTGCTTGGGTGCTCCCAGGAGAACCTTAACATGTTTTAACCCATTGAACTTTGTGTTGCTGAGGCTTCCCCCACCCCTAACGGATCAAGACCACAACCTCCACGTTGAGCTGACACTGAAAGTACAACAATCAAGTCCCATCACCGGATCCATGTGTGGTGACATCTTTACTCTCCACTAGCTACTCTCATCCTTTCTTTCTCTTTCTTTCTTTTTCTTACATATTTTCTTAGGTGATATCTTTATATTTATATTTCTATAGATAATAAGTAGAATGGCTACCTACCTCCTTTCTATTGCAACAAAATTGTTCCAGAATTAACCTGACATATATAAAACCACCAGTCATTCAGTGTCATTTCACTCTAATCTTCCTCAAGGGATCTATTAACAAGAACCTTGGTTACCCTGTCTAGGAGGCAAGTCAAAATATGAGCATATTCAATCTGCTTTCTCAGCAGGATTATTCTGGACACTTACTTCCATAGATAACTTAAAAATAATTCATTGCAGTTTTAATGTATATATAAAAATTGATATAGATCTTTCCCCTTAATAGAGCTTACATGGAAAAATTTCTACCATCAGTTTACTGAAAAATAAAACAGTATGGGTCCCATACTGGGGCAATAGAAATCCACATAGTATCCTTTGTGTTTAGCCTGACCAAAGTAAGATTCTGCCCCTGCTCCTCAAGTTAGAATCAAAATCTGAACAAATATTTCAAATGTAAAATAAAAAAAAAATAAATAGCAATTTACAAATTTCCTTCCCCCCCAAGTTGTTGGGTTTTTTCCCCAATTTATCCCAAAGGTAATGTGTCTTCTAAAATACAATGTAGCTGTGTGATCACTTTGGTTGCACAGTTGATTACACACACATGATGAGTCCCAGAACTGTTTTGGAGTATCCAACCTACCATTACTGTATTGTTCACTAACTCCATCATCAGTGTTTTGTTTCTGAAAACAACATGCTTGACATGCTGAAGCCAAATCTTTCCTAGTGATTCAATGATATCAACATAAGCTTTTTCAGTAAAAATACATACCCAGTTTATTCCACTGAGAAAAGTCATATTCATCTTTCTCACTCTTTTAGAATTTTATGTTTAATTAGAATCATTCCCCTGGAAACTATCTTTTGTAAAAACTGTAAGCAAACAGATCTTACAGTAATGGATGATTTCATCTGCCCAAATAAATTCTCTATCAATATGGCTTCTCTCTTATAATTTCACTTCTAGCTCTCCTGAAAAAAAAAAAGGTAAAGTTTTCTACAGCAACTGACACTTCTGGGAAAGAAATTGGTGCAAATAGAGGATGGTATTTTAATTAGCATACTTTAAATTGCAAGATAGCTGCCTTAATTGATTTCAAATAGCATGGCAAAACATTAAGACAAAGAGAAATAGCATCCTCGTTTAACGCTCATTTAATAGGAATCACTGATTTTAAGTTCCTGTGAGGCTGCTTTCATGGAGTCTCTTACAACCATGCCTGAAGAATTGTTTAATTTTGAAACAAATCTAGTTATGGCAATGAAAACTCTTCAGTGAAAATGTTCTTAAACAGGTTTCAGCTTTGCTGCAAGGCTTACATTTCAGACTCCAAGCTAAGTAACAAGATCAGATCTTTCTCTATAAGCAGAGATCTACTTTTTAACAAGTGTTCTTTTATTTGTGCCTTGCAGGTTTGCAAAATTGGATTAATCTCTCTGATGAAAGCATGTCCCACAGTGATGGATTCAAGCTATGTCTTCAGCTTTTAAATTAATCCAGAGTTTTGTTACTTGAACTGTGTTTTCTGTGAACAACCATTGCGTCTCTGTAACAGCTAGACACCAGTCTCCAAACACTGGATACATAGAGGCTAGAGCAAGAGTCCTCTCACATCCTCTAAGATGCAAAACTGCAGAAGTATTCTGACTTTTATATTATTTTAAATATTCTCCCATATTACAGGTGCTCATATATTTCATATATACCCAGTCCTCAAACACACTTGCCAAATGCACTTCTTTCTAAATGGAATAACGTAAAAGTGTGATTAAAGTATTTCCAGAGAAATCATATAGAATATGCTTTAAAATAGTATAAATCTATGTGATTAGAAGTGCTGGTATGGATACAAACAATAATCACATAATTCCCATTTCAGAGAGACATGTCTTCTAACACTAAAAATTCTCAGGTTGTAGAATTCTTGGCCTTCAAGTCCACGCCAGGCTCACTGTGCCAAATCTGAGAAATACTGAGGTCAATATAATGAAAAGCAATACTTAGTGACATTTTTTATCATTACTTTGATATACTTGCTGAAGTTGGTGTTTGAGCAATTTGTGTAATTCCATCAAACTTTAAACTGACATCTCTGTCACTTTTTTCACTCCATCAAATATGAAGGTGGAAAGGGGATCAATGTGCTTAATAGAGCTTGAAATGAATTTGACTTTTTGTTTTGCAACCATGTTTTTGGTACTCAAATCCTCAATGCACACTAATGAAATAAAGACAGACCAACTTTCTATTATGGCAATAGAGTTTGTCAGATGTCACAGAATCAGCTCAAGGAGATGAGGAATAAGTTGACAAAATGCATGACAGTTACAGGTTCATTCTATTTAGCCTTTTACGGACTTGGTTATCTTCTCCAGAGTTATAAAAGCAGGCAGAAATGAGAAGAAAAAAGTTGTATGACAAACATTACAAGTGAAAAATCTGTTCTGAAATTGCAGTACAAATATTGTATATAGGATGTTCTAGAAACAGCTTGCTGGGTAATTGAAGTGCAGCAGAAGGTTGCACATTTGTAATGTATGAATGCACAGTCACAGCACAAGGCTGCTCAAAGACCAATGATGCTCAGGCTGGCCAGTGCTGGGAATCCCAGATAATACAGGTACCTTGCATGCAGCCACAGCTGTCTTAGGAAAAGCAGTATGCCTGCCTGTCACAGGATGAAGACTCATGGCCAGACTTAGAAGGTGATGGAAAGTAAAGATTTTCTTTTTCAATAAGTAATTTTCAATAATTTTTTTTTCTATCCAAGAAATCACTGAAAAGATGCTGGACTGAAAGGCAAACACCTTGCTAAGAAAAAAGGGAGTGGATTTTTTTCTCAAGACTTCATCTTCATCATCCAAAAGTTCAATATTTTCCCTGTTTACAGTCTAATCTTATTCTATAGCACTACTTTGTATTCCAAAGAAATCACGAGATCCTTAGCCTTCAGTGTAATTTAATACACTAATTTGGAAAAGAAAGGGTTGAGTGCAGTATCCAGCTAACTTCAAGGCTCTTTGTGGTGTGAGACCCTTCACAAGCAGTTCACAGTTATCTAGAATCAAATGCTTTAGCTCAGTACCAACTCAATACTCTTTTAGTTAAATACTGTGTTACAGTATTTAGAGAATATTTAATCATATATTCTCTGCTACCTGAATTGAAAATTATCCGATACTTCCCCTATTGTACCTTGTTAACAATTCCCAAATCATGAACCAGGAAATCAGTCATGAGGTATGAATGAATAAATCACAGGAGGAAATAGGGCTTGTTACCATGTATATTGTATTGTATATTTACATTCAATTTAGACTTATAAGCAAATAAATAAATAAATAAATAAATGTGTTGTTTTGTAAGTATATTTATACAAAACTCAGAAGTTTCTCTGTTGATAAATGAAGCATGTATTTAGCATGGTTATGAAAGTCATCTGACATATTTGGAGGAAAAAAAAATATCACTGCACATTATTCAAGCATTGCTATTTCTTCCACACAGAACTCATTCTATAGAATTACTTGCCAGAAATGGTCAGCACTGTATACACAGACCTTGGAACACAATATGCTTTCAAATAACTTTTCAGCAAATTCCTAAGGCAATAAAGAATAAGCATATAAGACCTTCTCTCCTAACACCCTCTGTCTTCATGCTGAGAGAAATGTGACAACTACCACAGCTTCTGGGGTCAGCTAAACTACCATTCAAAACAAACAAACAGCAAAACTGAAGATCTCTGCTCAGCACATGATTTCTAATTCTAAGACTGTATTATAAAAACACACTCTCATCCTGAAATGGACTGCAACATCTAAATGAAAAGATTTTAAAAGTGTTCAATATCAATTTTTCTCACATTTTAAAGTTTAATTTCAAGGATCCTTGCAGATTCATTTCAAGGATCCTTGCAGATTCTTTCCAACCCAGGATATTCTATGAACTCTTCGAATTCCATTAAAATTCCATGGTGGGAGCACTGCTAATAAGAAACAGTTCAGAAATTTTATTTATTTATTTTAAATATTCGTTTATATGCATCAGAAATTAAATTAGTAAGAGGAAATTATTATTTTTTTTAAATCTTTTATTCATCCCTAAGGGTTTTTTATAAAGCAAAATGATCCATTAAAATCAACATAATGGCAATGTATTGTTTCCCATTATTGATATTACACTTAAAATTTCAATTGCAATTTCCTAAATCTGAGACTTGGGACACATACAAAAATATATT
>VZTN01021997.1:0-10589 GCA_013400515.1 Erpornis zantholeuca
AAAGGGATCGATAACCAACAGGAGATCGAATACTAGGAATTTTGCCAAGTCATTTAGAATTTTGTCATTTAGAACCAGTGAACAAGGATTTCTTTAGGTTTTTATGCATAAGTATGTGAAAAGTCTGGTAAAGAACCATGTGGGATGGAATGATTTCCACTGCACAACCTGGACATGGGACCAGCTGCAGAGATCATGAAATGTTTTTGTCCCACCACGTCCTATTGAAGGACTCAAGCTGCCCTTTTCTTCCAGATGCCTCATCATGTCCTCTGCTGAACAGAGTGAGGAAAAACCCCATTCTGTGTTTTGTCTGCTGCCCACAACATCCATTCTGAACTAAGCACTTTCTGAACACCATGCTGGATGACTGTTGTTACCAGGGGGAGGTTTGTGATCAAGGGAGGAAATTGTATTTGAATAGTAAATAAAATTTCAGAATTCTTGATTATTATCCCATTCCTTTTCATTCCCTTTCCATTTGAACCATTTCCAAAGGTNTATGGATCACAGAGGGTCTCCCTTTGCTTAAGGTGGACATGAACCTTCAGAGACCTTTTAAATGAAGGACATCAAGTAATATTGAGGGATAAACCACATTTTTTGACTAGTAGGAAAATGCACCTCAAAATCAAGTTTGTAAGAGTGATGCCACCTGCTCCCCCATGCAGTTACAGAAAGATGCATCCAAGTATGAGGCAGTTCTGCTATTTTGTGTCTATTTACATTTTGGGAAGAATGCTAAGGTCTTCGAAGACCTGGATGGCCAACCATGGAGAAACAGACTCATGTTCCAGCTTTGAGATGGGCTACACTTAAAGGTAAGCAAATTCCACCCTTCCTTATGAGTGCTCCCCTTATGTAGACACTCAAACAAGCTATGGCTGCTGCTTAGGGAAAATTTATTCTTTCAAGGATACAGCTATTAGTTCAGTTATCTTCCACAACACAAACCCAGGCTCGAGATACATATTAATCTTAAGAACCCAAGAGATGTGGCCAGATTTAATATTCTTGATTGTCCCATGGCAGTTGCTAAGAGATACAGCAGGATGCATGGAAATGCATAAACACTCCCCCTCCCACTATTTTTGCTTAGAAAAGTTAAGATTACATGAGAAACTATCAACTTTCTGCCCAAAATCGTAGCTGAGAAATTTTATTTCTGAGGTCTGGGAAAGAGGCTTAACTCTGAGGCTAAATTGTAAAGAGTCAAGAAGCTTTTTTTACTTGTTTCAGTCCAGCTTTCACAGGATTAGAACAGGAGACTGCTAAAAATCACTTAAGGGGAAGAAAGCAAAAATTACCACAGGTGCACTTACTGTATCAGCAAGCAAAAAACCCCCAAAACACTGAACATTTAAATGTTAGAAGTGGCTTTGTATTTTTTTTGTATAGCACTAGTAAAAATACTCTCCTCTACCCTAAGCTTGTGCACTCATCCCCTTGATGCGGACACAAGGCACAATCACTCAGGAGAAGTTACTACTGTTCTGCTTGTCAGTGATGTGTAGGTATTTTCATTTATATGTGACTATTTGACATAATGTGCAGCAGTTTCCTTGGTAGGAGTTATGACTATCTCCGAGCTTATTAAAAGGAGAGAAAAAATTAGTCTGAGAGACAGGTTTATTAAGGAGATGAATATGCTTTACGTAAAAAAAAGCAGACTTTTTATGGTGCCTGCTTTAGCTCATCCTCTGACAATTTAGCTTGTAAAAACAGATAACTCCTACTGTAGTCAGGAAATATACATATTTTTCTGTAGTTTTCAAGAATCCTTTTCTACCAAGTATTTGAAATTCTGAAACTGAGTTCTAACAGCCTTCATTAAAGATGTTGAATACTCTTTGCAGTGGAAGAGAATGGGGCCAGAACTGTTTGCATCAAGTATTTCAATACAAATTTACAAAGCACCCCTGTAAGCTCGGGCAGCATTCCCAAGTATTTCTTTAATTAACATCACTCTGAAATAATTTCCTTATGGAAAAGAATAAAAATGGAATAAATACTGGTTAGTCTGTGCATTAACTTTTCCTAGTGGCTCCAGTACCCAGTTTTTGGAGTATATACACCAGCTCAATGCTGCTCAGGCTACAACACCTCATCTTCTATGTTGACTTTTCAAAATTAACTGAGCAACCTTCTTAATGCAGTTTGTGAGGTAGGCAGTGAAGTTTCCTTTTAGAGGCGAGTGACACGGTGTTTTTCTTGACCAAACCATGTAAAAAACCATTGCTAAAACATGTGGAAGAATTCGGTTTTAGTGGGGAGATTAAGGATGTCCATCTGGCAGTGTTCAAGAGTCTAAACTAGGTTACCATTTTCATGCAATAATCTTATCACTCTGAGACATTGAGTAACCTAGTGTACTTTTATTAAGTAAATGGAAGCAGAGGTTAATGAACATTTATTGGACCAACTTAACACCTTGAAATCACAGGCATCAGTCAGACTGAGAGGCAGCATACTGATAAGATCAAGTTTTCTTTACAAATCTATGAGCCCCTGTACAAAAATAAAGTATAAAAGGGGCAAACAGAAACACTTGTTTCTTCCCAATCCCAGGGCTGCTTCTGAGGTCACATTCTGCATCCATTTAGAGAAGTCCATGAGGCCCTCTAAATTATGCAGTTGATATTTACAGTACCAGGAGGACCTTTCTCCACTTGGAGATTGAAAAAAAAAAAACAAACTGTAACATCAGCTTTGCACCTACACGAGCCTTCCCTATGCAAGTGAAGCTTCCAGCTCAATTTCTGCAACCTTTTGCCCTCTATGTACCACACAAACAAGAGAGGCGCTTCAGAAGGGTTTGAGCAGGGTGGGAGGACTGGACAGACTGAGAAGTCCTGGGCTTGCTCTGTCTGTGACTGCACTGAAATCTGCTCATGGAGCTGACTGGGGGCTGTGGATCAGCTGAACTCAAAGCCTAGGGAGGGGTTCCAATTTAATCTTTTGCTACAGAAGGTTTCAAGGAACACAGTCTGTGGTAAAGAGGAGGCAAGACAGGATGCTAACTATGTGCTTTACAGTTTCTGTCTCTTGATAAAAGGTTATACAGTGAGACTAAAAGAAACAAAGCTCTCCAGGTCAATATTTCTACTGTGTAGCATTAACTGAATGGTATTTCCACTTTAGAGAAGAAAAGGTATTAGTTACATCAAGTCACTACTTATTGTCATCTACATAAGGCAGAAGCACCCTCATGGGCCCTGTGTGTTTTCTTTCCTTACAAGCTGGATACACAGAAACTCCAAAAAATTTACATTAACAGAGTCAAAAATGTGTAGTTAAAGCATTTATGATGGACTATAATCGAATTATCAAAATTACCTGTTTAATGCCATAAACATTTGAGATGAAAAACGTGTCACTGAAGTCAGACACCAATGCTCACCAGAGAAGTTTGTATTTCTAACACCAGAAACACTCCACTGCTTGATTTTCAGTAGGTCTTCCCATCTTTGTGCTTTGCTGGGAAAAGAGGTAGTTCTGAGAGTGAATGAACTCGTCACTTCGATGAGCTCAGCCAGTGTGGACTCACCACTGCAACAGCTGCCTACAGGACACCAGCTATGGTTCACCCAGGACTAAAACGACACAACCACTTGAAAAATTACCTCTTACTCACTAAGTAGTTCACAGTTTTCACCATCCCCTTTTTCAGGGGCTAAACCCAGAACAGATGAGCACCTACAATTACTCTGACAGTTCCCTCTTGTTTCCCTCTTGTGCATGTGAGGCTCATGCTGACTCTCTCATCCACTAATTTCCACAACACTACAAACTCAAGGGACTCAAAAACAGCTCTTGTTTTGGGATGCAGCCACAGAACTGTGATTCCAGCTGTGGCACTAAGGGCATTGAGCAGGTGGGGTGAAGTGATGCATCAGGTTCCCCTCTGTGGGCTGCAAGCCAGGCTGTGAATGCCGCAGGAAATAAACACTTTTGCCTGCCCTGGCTGGGTGGGAGGAGGCACAGCCAGACAGATTTCATCTGTGAATTTTACAAGAATTGTAAACACATTTGATCACCCGACCTGCAGAAGGAGGAGGCGAGAGAAAATTAGCAACCAGAATTACCCTTGTGAGGAAGATTCAACCATGAGAATTTTTGACTGCACATCCAATGGTCCCAAAAAACTGGAACAGCCCACAGACCAATTACAGCTGATAATCCCACTTTGAGGAAAAATCCTGTATCACTATCATTTTAATATAAACACTAAAGTTCATATCATTCAACAGCACAGCCAACCAAACTTTGAGGAGGAGTCATTTTAAGCAACAGTGTATTTCTGACACCTAAAAAGAGGTGGCAATGCCTGCTGCCTTTAATTATTTTCAGAGGAAATGCAAATCATGTGGGCCAGCGAGAGCATGAAGAAGGGAAATGATGTGCCAGCTCAGTCCATGGTTGCACTTCCTTAGTTGGCTCTGCTTTACTTCCAACTTCGTGGAAGCCTGTGCTGATCCAGGAGGAGCAGCACCCCCGGGACAGACTGCAGGCTGTGCCCCTACAAGGGCTTCCCTTACAGATTGTAAGACACTTTTCCTCACTGCACAAGTCATTAATTTGTTCTTGAAACTCCCTGTGATGAAATGAAGGACCCAAAAGCATTTAATTGTTGAACACATAAAAGGAAGTATATTTAAAATAAAAAAAATTGGTCAGACTGTAGAGTCAATTACCATTTTGAAAGGAATTTACAGGGCTGTTGTAGATGAGTCTTTTGGAATAGTCAGTTTATCGCAATGTCTAAACTGGTTTCTTCATTGCACAGTATTTTCTTTTAAAATGTGTGCATCTTTAAACAATTACATACATATTAAAAATCAGCATTTCTTTGCTTCAACTTAATTAAAACGTTAATACTCTCAGACAACACAGATCTGAAATGGTGAAACCAGTAATTGCCCCCTCCCACCTTACAACAAATTAAATTGAGACAAAATTACAAACACATTTCACTACATGATTATTATTAATAAAAATCAGTTTTTTTTTTTTTTTTTTTTTTTTTTATAAAGTTGCCCAAAATGCAAGGGATGTGCATAGGTTTACAACTTAGTCAGAATAATATTTTGCTTTATTCCCTTGGGTACGTGTTCCCATGAACGGAATGTACTTTGCTGTAGATTACAGGTTTTATCAACACAGATACACCAACGGCATGAACGCTTGCGACTGTCCACATGCATTAAGAGTCAAGACCCAATTTCAAATTTCTAAAACTTTTACAGAGTTCTTCAAAGAGACAGTATCACATTATCTGGATGTTACACAAAAGTACTTAAAAACACTATCCTAGGAGAGAAAAAAAAAAAAGCGCGAAAAAAAAGGCCTTTAAAATTTATGAATTTGTTTTGTAACCACTAGACTAATTACTTCAAATAAATAAAGGAAAGCAAAGTATTCCAATCCATGAAATCAGACTCTAAAAAGAATGTAGTGTTCCACCCCCAAGTTAAGGTAACAGAATCATATTATTACTATTAAAATAGATTATAGAAAGCAGCATCTATTTTGTGCAGTTTTTAGGGGCCCTTGAAATAAAAAGCTATGATTTCCAAAAATATAACATTCCAAAGGACTGAATAATACACATTTTAAAGATACATTTCATTAAAGTTTAGGAGAAATGATTAAAAAAAAAGATACTGTCTCTTTAAATTAGTGTTTCATCTCTTTTTCCCCCTCCTCCTATCTATTCGGACATGACAATAATTATATTTTAGGTCACACTACATCTAGGTAGTCTCTAGGGGCCAAGACCTGTTGACACAAGGTCAGTAACGAAGAGGTTCTCCATGTATGAGGTGGTTCCCAGTAATGACAGATTTATTTTTTTTTTCTCCTCAATTCTCTCATTCCCGGTCTAGTAGACCCAGGAGACCGGGACCCACTGGGAGGCTGTACACACAAGCTCGATGGCTTCCTCCAGGTGCCTGATGGTTTCATCAATCTCATTGTTGATAATTGTTAGGTCAAAGTAGTGTGCATATGTTCTCTGTAAGATTTCGGACTCCTTCTGCAGGCGCTGAAGGGATTCATCCTGTTCGTCAGCCGGGAAAGGAAACGGGAGAAAAGAAAAGTTGGATCATTTCATGCTCTTCCACAACAGCTACTCAACTGAGAAGGAAATGGGCAAAAAGGCCTCAAGGAGCAGAGGTGCTTTAGCTGTCCCACCTACAGCTACAGGAATCACAAAGGAGAAAGAGCAGTTTCCCTCTGGAAGCTGACACTCAAACAGCACTCGGTTAATGATGCTCTTGGAAACAAAACACAGCTCTAGTATTAAAAAAGCAAGGTAGAGGATGGAAGCTTGGAAAAGCAGCAATAGAGACCACATGTGAATAAATCAGACATGGTGCACAAGGAAGAGCTATTGGGCCTATGTCCCAGTGAGAACATGAGAAACAGGAGGAGAGGGAGAGGGTGTCTGTCAGGTATCAGCTGTTCCCAGTTTTGGTCATGTTTTCTGTTCGACACCAATCTTCTGGGTCTACTTCCTTTAACAACAATTTTCTGATAAGGAAGTTCTCACTCCACATTACTCCTCTGTGGTTTCTATCTCAGAGCAGGGTGTTTCCAGCCTGTCTCAGTGTGAGATCCTGGAGAAGACCCAGGCAGCCTGCACATCAGACCCGTGTTAGGAAGGTCTGCCTGCCTGAGGGAGGTGGATGCAAAAGGCTTCTTCCCAGGGCTCTGCAGTGATTTTAAGTTTGAATTCTCTTCCAGAAAATTTCCTTATGAATCAAAAAAAAAAACCCAACAAACCAATTTGCTGTTTTCAGGAACCTTGAAACAGCCATAGGACAGGGTCCATTCCTGTCCCATGGGTTTGGAGTGGATGTGGTGCAAGATAACTCCTGCTGCTCTGCAGTATCCATACGCTCATCCTACTTGATCAATCAGCTGGGATACACTCTTCTAAACAAGAGCTTTACGCTGCAGAAAGTACAGACAGTGCCCACAGCTTTTTCACTAGAAATTATTATGGAAACAGAATTTTATCTGGCTATTAAGATGACCTCCACCTTTTTATATTTTCTGTTTCAGCTTCCCAAGTATTTGTAATTACAATGACAAGTAGCTGTGGAACAACAGCTTTCAGGTCCTTTGAAGGAAACAACCTGCTCTGAGACAGTTCTCCTTCCCAGCAGCAATGAAACTAGCCACTTCTAGAGGAGAAGTTCTCTGCCAAAGTTACAGTTCTGCTTCTCTCCTGAAGCTGCAGCCTCAAATGCGGAGGGGGCTGTGTGGTGTGGTTGCCTTCACTTGAAAATTATTACAAATTTCTTTCCAAGTCAGGCAAATACTCCTCGCATGCATTTCTGTATGAGGGATGTTCCCTGTATGGGCCATTATCCACCACCAGCAACTCCTAGAACTTCTGTACAAAATTCCAGTGTGTGCAAATTTAACTTATGCTATTAACAAACAGAACAATGTGGATCAATATCAGTATTAAATATTTTTGTGGAATATTTCGTATGGCCCAGTGTCTTTAAGGCAAAACCCTAGTCAGGCAAACTTCCAGCTTCTCATAGATTCCAAAAGAGACATCAATTTGTATCACCTGAGCATTGAGCCTCTCCTGCTTACATTAACCTACAAAGGAAGGTCAATAACTTGTCATGCAGAGTATTTCCAGTGCTTTAAATGTATCCTGCTAAGATTAATTTTGTATTTATAGTCTGTCTTGTCCAAATCATATTGCACCTTGAAAAGAGTTTTGATCTCATGACACAGTGCTAACAGTACCTAGAAAAGTCCCTGGAAGCCTTAGAACTGTTAAGTCCTTATGCAGATTTTGAATTGTTATTCAGATTTCCCATCAATGTTACTTTTACCTAAAGGTATGGCCTTTTCTCATTAGAGCATCTATCTTACTGTCACTGACAATGAAAATCTGGAAATCTTACAGCTATCTCATCTTAAAACCCAACTGGTAAAGGTAACCTTGCGCAAACAGATGTCACAAAACTGTTTGAAAAATTCATTAAATTTCAGTATTTTTCTCCTAGATCCAACTTTACTGGGATCAAAGTGGTCTGTATTTTGGAATATCTGAATTTCCCATCATGTAAATCATTGGTTCATTCATATACTTTTATGGGCAGTAATAAGCTTGGGATAGGCCATTGCAACAAGTTTCAAAGAGGTTCAAACTTTCCTAAGCTCTGCAAAAGGAAAAGATATTAAAAGTTCTTGATTTTTGTTTCATTCTGGGACTAAATTTCACCTGTGTCTGTGATAGAGTATCTATTTGTACGTGTCAGATGTGGCTGTTTTTTCTGAGTCTGCAAGACTTAAATACCAAAATTCATCTTTGAAGCTAGCTATAATCAAAGTATTTGCTGTAGTAAGTTCCTCTCAATTCTTCTAAAATGTCTTAATTCAATTTTGCATACTGAACATCCCAGATTATGTTTCAAGAAGGAAATTCTTCAGCAGTTGTACACTCAATAGTGTCAAGAAAGAAGATATTTATCAAAATGTTCAGTGAGCTGCAGAAAGACAAATGAGTGGCCATGACTTCAAAAATTTAACATTTGTGAGCACAAGATCTGCCTTTTCTTCTTCCCTCAGCTCTTGTGCAAGAGGCATTTTATGTGGGTCCAGTTGCAGTATGTTCTTTCTTGGATCAGACTTTTTCTTCCTAATTCAGTTCACTTTCCTAATCTTCTCTCCTTTCCACCACAGCTGCAAGGAGTGAAACATGGCTTTACCCATGAATATCCCCATGAACATAAAGGCCACCAGGGGCACCTTCACTCTGAGGGCTGGGTTTTTTAGCCTACAAGTACACAGGACAAACAGCTGCCACTTGTAGCAATAAAAGCCCAGCCTGAGAAATTACTAATATTCCCTTCTAAGGCTATGGACAATGTGTAAACACTGTCAGGCCTTTGCCAGTTTTGCTTCAACTGAAAGAAATTCTCAATTTAAACAGCTGGTGAACTCCACACTTCCCAAGAAAAAATCCTTTTATTCTTTGGCTGTAGGAAGGGAGGAAGCAGAGCTAAAAGTCTGAAGAATTTGGCTCAGTAAGGTTTACAACAAACAAATGGAGCCTGTGATCTCCTCTTTGCTGCTGTCTGGGCAATGGAGGTAGGAACAGGTGGAAGAAAGAGGAACTGCCCCCAGGTTTTCTGATACGCTGTCTCCTCTCACTGTTTTAGCACAACAGCCATCTGATTTAAGCTCCCTCTGTGATCAGACAGGTGGGTGCACTCTGGGAGATTCCAGATTTACACTGATCTCGTGCCTGGGAAGGATAATATTTCGTCTCCTGACTCTTGCTGTGTGGGCCTTGATTACTGAGACATTTTGTGTGGTCTTTGACAGGCTAAAGGGTCTCAAGAGAGACACTGTTAGGATCAGGCCTCTGCAGTGATTTTATCCCAAAGTTCAGATATACATCTGTAAGAGCAGAAATTTTACTCTATGGTCTCTTTTTTCACTAGCAGATAATTTTAGGGCAAATAGCAAAAGTCATTATTACATTGAATTTTGACTCCAATGGCAAAAGTTGAATGGGAACAAGCATATCTACATTCTAGAACTACTGCAGTAACCAGGACTACCCTGTGAGCCCCTAGCTGGTACTTACAGGCAGTTTTCTGCACCATTTTGGCAGCTATGTACAATTAGTACGAATGCAGGAAAATGAAAAGAAAAGCAAAGATGAAATTTAAGAAAACACATGGAGGGGAAAAAAGGACAGTCATTTACTGAAGTATTCTCAAAAAGCACAAGTAAAATAAAACAAGGCAGGGCAAGAGGATCAACAGAAAGGGACACTCATTATGCAAATGAACCTTTCAAAAAGGAAGCATGAATGGGAAATAGGAAACACACAACCCCCCACCCTTGTTTGCTGCCTTGCAGGCTTGCTACACACAGACACACTTTGCTTGTCTGCCCAGAAAACCTTGGAAAACAGGATCCAGTGTTTGGGTAAGGTCTGTTGCTATTACCATTGCCTGCCCCTCCCTTCCCTTAACTTTAATTGATTAATAAATTAGCACGTTTTGTAAATGTGGCCTTGTTCAGCAATTCATGTGCCTGGGTGAAACCCTGCAGACACAGAGACTTTTGTTACAGGAGCTTAAAATAAAGACAGTTTTATAGCATGAATGCAAATATTTAGAACATTAACATTTTCACTAATATTTTTTTGGCACGAGCAAGTATTTCCTCACCACTGCTATAAAAGGCACATTTTTCTTCTCTTCCCAGTGTGTGAGGGAAAACATTTTCTCCCTCACATGAACTCTCCCAAGTATCTCTGTATTACATCTGACAACTGGAAGATTAAAATTTAAGTACCACTGGCAGATGAGTGAGACCAAGGAAGCTGAGAGAGGTATGGAGGCAACAAGCTCAGGCAATTATGTAATTTTACAGGGTACATGATGCAATGCTATTTGTTTACACAAAGGCAAATTGAGTGTAGATTACAAAATTCTATTATCTTATCAAGATTGTACCGATTCACAGCATCACAGCAGCAGTTACATCAAGTGTCACTTCACTAACACGGCAAATCGTGCTGTGCTGAGAGATCTTTGTCTTTA
>VZTN01022000.1:1653-61785 GCA_013400515.1 Erpornis zantholeuca
TATCTGCAGAGAAACTACACCAAAAAATCTGGGGGGAGGGGGGGTTAGTATTTCAAACCTGCACTCCTGTCAAATTTGAAATTAGATCAGGAAAATAAAGACTGAAATATCAATATAATGCAGACAGTTCCAAAGCCCTTAATAACAAGTAATTTTAAGATCAATAGACTACTTTGTTTAACAGGCTGCTGAAACAGAGGTGTCTGAATAGAACAAATGTGTAAACAGCAACCTTTTCAGGAGAAGCCATTTGATAGCCCCACCTGGGAGATGAGATACTATCAGGCAAGCACAGAATGCTTGGTGACAGCAACTTAAATCAGCAGTGAAAGAAAAATAAATGTATGAGTACTTTAACATTAATGCCAGATGAGACTCAACTCACCTTACCTTGTGCCTCCACAGCCACAGCCTTTGAGAAGGCAGCAGGAGGTAGAAGCCCAGATCCTGGGATTATTGATGCTGGTAGACTGGATATTCCTCCCCCTCAAAACTCAGATTCATCTCTAAGAAAAGAGTTCTGATTTTTTTTTCTGATAGTGTCACTCCAGCTCATTCTGCCTGAAATGCACTGTCAGACACAAAGCCTGATTTAGTTCTGCACCAGGAATTGCTCTACTCTCTCCTGGAATACCAATTTCTGCCACTATTTATCCTCTAATTTTGGTGGTAAATCTGGTGGACATTTCCCTCATTTTAGCCCTGTCTGCTTGAATAACCTGGCTCCCCTGGATAACAATATCCTGAACACCCAGCTCCTTACAGTGTGTGCAAACTGAAAGGCAGCACAGTTCATTGCATGGGCAACTTTCACACGTGGCCAGGCCAAGAAAGAATGTGCTCTGTGCCAAAACTGCACACCTATGGCAAACACATAAACAGAATTTAAAGAGTTACTCTCTTAATGACAGTTCAGCTAAAAGGGGAAAATTGTCAATACAAGCAGCTGATTCCTGTGTATTTAGACATTATGTATTCTACTTTGTTTAATTGTGGTGAATGACTGGCATGGATACTTCTTTCAAGCCTTCATTGTTACTCAAGCACAAGATAATATGTACAAGAGTGCTGGGTACAACTCATTCTTGTCACTATGATCTATTTAGGTCTAGTTGGGTCTGTTAAAGACAACCCTGCAGCTGAAAATCAGAAAAAGGAAGCCTGAGTCAGAGCAGAGTTTCTTCTAAAAGTTTGAGCCTGGAATGAAATCAGTATTCTAAGCATTTTTGACACACACAGCCTCACTAGATTCCATTTTAATTACTGTAGTAATAAGGAAAAAAATATTAAATTTCCAAATTTTGGATATCTATAGAGTTCAAGCTACAGGAAATAGGACAGGCTTAAAAATATTTTAAAAAAACACCCAAAAAACCGAAAACCCAAAAAAACCAACCAAAAAACCAGAAAAAAACAATGCTGTACAAATCTGTCTTTGCTTATGTTACATACATCACCTTTGATTACTGAACTTAAAAGATGTTTTAAATTGACCTTCCATTTGATCAATAATTCTGCTTGCTTACTTTTCCCATTTGCATCAGAAGTGAAAATAAACTAGCCATTTATACATTTGTTTAGACTTTTGAATGAGTTTCATTTTCTGCTTGTATTACAGTGTTTGACTTACATGCACCACATGGGAATGCTTGTTTAAAAATTCATTTCAATTAGAAATTTTATATTCTGGAAGTTGTACAGGAAAATCTGCCTTGGTCTTCAATTAAACAAAACTGCAAGTCTAGCATGATACTGTCCATTTAAACTCCACTTTCTCAACTTTGTCTTATTGTTTATAGAGCATGATGCAGTTAATGAGCAGGAGAACCAGCTCAATTTGTCTTCATTACTGAGCACATCAGCAGTGGACCCAATGGACATCACCCAGTGCACTGGGGGTTGGAACAATCATCTGACATTTGTGTGCTCATCAGGCTCCAGAAAACCCTGAACTATTCACAGGTGGAGCTGGCTCATGTCATAAAACTATCCCTTTTTGCCACAAAGCTCAAAAATCAACAAACCAGCCTGGGGGATAAAGGCACAGGATATGAGTAAGGATATTTGTGACCCAGTCAGGGAGTCCTTAATTTACCCTTAGNNNNGTTAGGGAGTCCTTAATTTACCCTTAGGGCAAATCATTAAGTTCCTTTAATTATTTATTTGCATATGTGAGAAACAATGTTGTGCAGTGGTCAAATATGTTATTGAGGTATGCTCTAGTTAGAGATTTATATTTTGTTCTGAAAGGGAAATTTTTTTAATAACATTTTCTTTCTGACATTAGAGTAATGCACAGGGATTTTAGCCTTGAAGCAGTGTCCCAAGGATAAACATCATGTTACTTCAAAATAAGAATTAGAAAAAAGGTAATACCTTGTGCTAAGGAGCAGTAAGTGAGCACTGCTGACAGAAAAAAAAAAAAAAGGAAAAATCCAAGGGAAAGATAGAAATTGCAACAGGCAGTGATCTTAACATGTTAGCCCTGCAACCACTGCCAAGTTATTTATGAGCATCAATTTATTTACAGGCAGCTCTGGGAGAGGCAGCCTAGGATAAAGCTGTTAAGTTTTGAGAATGGCACATGGGTGACAAAACCTTGCAGAATGCAGGCAGAGGAAGGTTACCTTACCAGAATCTGAAATATGACCAAACCTTACTCATGTTTACTATAAAATAGTGAGGTTATGGATTTGGGCAGGATATTCAACTGCACCAAGATTTAAAGTTGAGCAAATACTGTGGGATGTTTTTCACAAGCATTCCCACAAGGTTTTCCCAGTAATACATTCTCTGGAGGTCCATTATTTCTATTGCAGTTATTAAAAAAAAAAAAGACTGAAGCAAATGTGACAAACATAGGTGCAAACAGGACCCACATGTCAAAGCTGTGATCTGGCCTCTCTGTAGATACTCTGATGTCACACAGACACACCTGTGCTTATAGCAGAATAGTCACTGCACAGCTCACAAACAGCAAACTGAATCTCTGGAGTTAAAAGCATGAGTGAAAGTTATTATTGCTGCCCCTGACTACAACAGGCCTTTAAATCCTGGTGAGCATGCACAGAAAAGGCTTTCCAAAACACATTGATCAGATGGTCACCAGTGAGTAGGGACCAGCACCACACAGTTCTGCTGAACAATAATTATTCTCCAAACTGTTCAAATTATAAATATAAAGTATCCAGATAAAACTGTGCTCAAGGAATTTAAGAGACTATTGAAATAGTTGCAATCTGGACACAGTCCAGGTTAAAGGAACAAGGATAAAAATCACTGAGCTATCTGCTGAGTAATAACATGGTTGAGGGCTTGCATCTATTTTGTGATGTGAGAAACAAACGCCACTTGCCAGTAAAATCTTGGCAGAATTTTTTAGATTAATCACTTTCCTTCAAAATGGTTCATATATTCTGCCTCCCATCAAACATTTTGCTGTTGTTCTTAAACCTTTGCACACTGGGTCATGGAACAGGTATTTTTGCAGACTGCACATCAATTTCCATTCTTAATGCATTATCTGAACAAATTACTTGCATCTAAGAGCTGAAAGCACTCAAAACAGGTGTCAAAGTTGTAGTGGAAATGCTATAACACATTTGAACAAATCAAAGGGCTGTGTGATCTAATTTCCCTAATCCAAACACTGAAAATTTATTAAAACAATTTAACAAGTGACTATAATTTTTAGACAGCTAAACAAGGGTGCTGTCTAAAAATACAACCACAGGGTAGAATTTATTAGAAAAATGCTTACCAAAGACAGGTCTTTCCATAAAATCTTTTTAATAATCACAGCCTAAGCACATAATTTTCATCACTTGTATGTATTGCAGTTCATTTGGGCAAGTGTAAAGTCAATGAAATTAAAACAGTGAGAACAGAAATGATCCCACAATAGCCCATTAACACTGATATTTTACTGGAAAATTTAAACCAGGAAACATTTCCCCAAAAGAGCAAGTTGGGGCTGCACAGTTAAGTCTTTGAAAACTGCCCAAGAGATCAACCTTTCAGTTCCAAATTTCCCAATTTCAAATATGCTTAAAGGGAGTTTTATCTTCCACTAATCTATTCAGTACAAATTGTGTGGCAATTTGCAGAGTCTACAGCCATCTGGAGACAAGTGGGTTCTCTTGAGCCTCCAATTCTCTCCAATTATTGAGCCATCACTCTTAGGAATGACATCTTCAGTCCATAATCACTTCTTTCCTGATACATGCCTCTGCAAATCCCAATATTCTGAAACGTCCAAGTCAAAGAGGTAAAAAGGAATTGTGTGTGTAGGTACCCACATCTTTTGGTACTCTACAAAATAAGGCAAAACTAGTTCACTGTAACTACATAAATACAGAGGGTTTGTTAGCAGAAGTACTTGCCAATTCACAAGTAATTAATGCCTTTTTGCCATATAAAAAAATTGTTCAAGAAATACAATAATGATTTATTTTTGTAGGATAAACAAGAAATAACAACTTCCTGTGGCAAGGCAAAGCCATAGCCATAGCCTTTTTTTAAACCAGAATTACCTCCCTAAAGACAAAGGTTTTGAAGTGGAAGGTTGTTTTCTGAAATCAGCCCAACAAGAGGATGGAAGAAAAAACACCAAGGCCTTCCTAATCTTTGAGTACATATTCTTCTCCAATAAAAGTATGAGTCCCTGTTACCTCCCAATCAATTATTGTTTACAGAGGACATGCACCAAACACATCTAAACTCAAACTCAGTGGATAAGGGAAGAGAATAAGGCAGGTTTGATGCAACCTTGCAAACACCCTGCTCTGCACTAAACTTCCATGAACTGCTTTGGTTAAAAGGTCACTCCTTGACATTTTCCAGAAAGACCTCATCATAGAAAAACCACTAAATTTATGTTCCTCATAAAACACATCTTTCTGATATTTTCAGTCTCAGGATTGACACCGACTTATCTGGTTCTGCTGTCAATCCCTGAAATGAAGCCCCAGCCTCAGCCACTGCTGCTGGTGGGGGTTTGGCCATTCATGGGATTCATGGTTTGGCCATTCCTAACATGCCTTCCTATTAGAGTTGCACAGAACAGACAAAATTTCAGGGTTCTGCTCACTGGGCTGATAAAACCAGAAATATTTTTCAAGCAATAGAGCTAAAACATAAACTGAGCATCATACTCCATGGCAGTACCAGTCCTTTGGAGCTCAGAACTCTGTCCAAGAGCACTTCCATTTACAGAAAGAAATACAGTGGGGTTGTAAGAAATACTGAGCAGTCATGCAGACATTAAGTAGGAAACTAATTGTAAAAGTTGTTGAGATGGAAATGAAAATTTGTCCCTTCTATCAAAGGAAAGGAAAAATAAACATTTTTGGACCATGTAAATTAAAGGAAGATGTTTGCATAACAACATTGTTTCATTGTCACTGCCAAGGGAGAAGCTGGAACCACTTTAATTCTGTGATTTTGTTCAAGTGCCAAATTATTTGGATATAGCTAGCCTAGAAATGAATAAATAAGCTCTAGGATCAACTTTCTAAATTATTCCATAACCTCTGATAGAAAAAATAAAAGGAAGCAAAACAAGTTTCTATTTCCTTGGAATAGAATTTCTTAAATATTTTATTTCAGAGAAAAATCCCTGTCATCCAATCTTAACTACCCAACTAGTGAGCTGATGTGCTATGTCAGTAAAAGCCTTTTTCCATGTGGAACCAGCTTACCTTGAAAAGAATGCTGTCTGCAGAACTGGACAGGCACAGAAAAATTAAAAAATTTCTTCAGGAAGCAGGAGACCTAACCCTTGTGAATCCCAACAA
Source organism: Erpornis zantholeuca (assembly GCA_013400515.1). NCBI lineage: Eukaryota > Metazoa > Chordata > Aves > Passeriformes > Timaliidae > Erpornis > Erpornis zantholeuca. Next base: position 7,449 of record VZTN01022000.1, read on the forward strand.
GCCAAACAGATGAACTTACCAACAACTTTCTACCCTCCTCAGTACTGGACTGAAGCTTGGAACATTGGTTTGACTACCAGCTAACTGTAAGAAGAGAAGACAAAAATGGAAACAAAAATACTGATATTTGATCAAACTGCCAACTAAACACTACAGAAAGTATCTGCATTTACTATGAGACTTTAACTGTTCCTACAGCCAAGGGAGACAGTATTTATTTTAAGTCTGGCCTATTCACATTTTACACTGAACTTTTTATCAGTTCAGGTTTTCCTCAGGTGCATGTATACATGTAAATAACAACTGTCCCTTTTACAAAGGCTGCCATCTGATTGACCAGCATTGTTACTGGCACTGCTCCCATTCCAGAGGATCCATTGAATCCCCCAGTGCACAACACACACTAATGTAACTTTTTTTCCCCCCTACCCCTTTATACCTCTACGGAATTCCCAGAGGAGACATTCCAGGCCTATTGTGCTGCTACACTCCAGCTGCAAAAGGGCTGGGACTGGGGCCAGCCTACGTGAATACTTGAAGGGTCATGGGGTCAGAAGGAATTGGCTGCTTCTGCTCTTTCGCTCTCCTCTGAGAAACTGCTCCGCACCTCATCACTTAGAAATACACCTCCCACGGCTGCTCTGCCTAATGCAACCACAGCACACCAGGACAGAGCAGGAGGTTCTGGGAGCCTGAGGTCACATTCCAATAGAACAGATGTTGAAAAGGAAAGAAAGTACCTTTAGCAAGGGTTTGGAAGAGCAAAAGCATTTCTGTCCCTGCTGCTCATATAGATGTGCTCTGTTAGGGACAGAAGAAAAGCCACGGCAGAAAACCTCTCTGATTGTGCTCAAACATTAACTATTTCCTGTGTGTAAATGTTTTTCTACTTCTTTACTTTTAATTGTTTGGAAGTAATAACCCCAGAAACTGTGTTCCTTGACTTGATCATGCCTGATGCACAACAACAGTGAAAGTAATGAATGCTTACTCAAATTCTCCTGTCTTTTCCTCCGGTCCAATCCTCTGCCTTCATTATGTATTTCCTTAGAGGTAACCCACGAGCACTTAAGCTGGTGGTTCCTCCCTTGGGAAGTGGAACAGGATCCCCATGTTTATTCCTGTCATTTCATAAAAACAGTACCAATTGAGCTCAGCAGTAATCTGAGCAGATTTATATCCAGCAATCAAGTACATATGGGTCTATTTATTCTTCTCTTCAGTGAAGGATAAATGAATCTGTACTAGATTAAGGAACATGGCACCTTTCATCTTGAAACTCTTGGAAGAATATTTATATTTTTTCCACTGGCTCATTCTGTTGGCTTTTGTCTATGGCATTTAGATGAATGCATTTTTATTATACTGCCATATTCAAAAGACATTTTCCCCTATGTATTGGATCATGTATGATCCTCTCCTGTGAGTTCACTGGTTTTCAAATCTAGAAAGTTTTCTGTATATAAACTTATCAGAACTTTCTTCCAGCTTGTTTAGATGCTTCACCAGTACTTAACAGTGACTGTCTGGGCTGGCTCTGGCAATCACTGCAGAAACACCTGCCTTGACTTCAGCCTGTACCATCTCTCAGAGAGTTGTCCTCAGTTTCCAGCTAGGAGTTACCAATGCCCAGATGTGCCAGCGTCAATTCTTATGGATTTAAGCACAAATCTCCCTTTTGACTTTAGCTGGAGCTGAAGCTGATTTACTCCACTGCCAATTTTGCAGTGTGATAGGGAGAGGAGCTCTTGTGACATGAGCTACACCAGTTCAGACACTGGCACAGTAACTTCCAGGGGTGAAGCAGTGGCAAAGTTCACTGCAAAATAGCTGTTTTCACCCACAGTGATCACACTGTTGGTGACAGGCTAATGTCCCTCCTGAGACCCTTAGACTGTTTCTGGTATGGTCGTGTAAAATTTTAATGCCTAAAAGACAGACCAAGAAAGGAACTTGAGGCATTTTCTACTGGTTTGAAGGTATGGTTCTGAAAATGTATTACAGAAATAGCATGCAAATACAGATCCAGGTGCATCACCTAAAAATAAAGTCCATTTAAATTGATTATGAAAAACAATGCCTTCTTTCCTCACTACCACAGTCAAAGTCTATTATCAACTGCTTGTTGACAGTAGGTGATTTAAGTTTACTCAAATCAGGTGTCTATACAGGACTTTCAGTATGGCATAATTACATTTTCCCCCTCGAGTTTTTATAGGTATCTTGTGAAGACACATATTTTCTCCTGCAGAAAACTTAGTTTAAATATTCCCTATCATTTTGAAATTATTCAGTGGAAAATAACAGAGTGGAAAATATATAATTTTGAGCAGTTTAATTTTTTGTCACTTCAAAAGAGGGTTATGTAAGTTGCTCTATTAAAAAATATAATTAGAAAAGCAGACACATCCTGTCCTTCTCTCTGTATTTCAGGCAAGCTGGCAACTGCTCAAGAGTGATCAGAGACTGGCCTATTTCTCAAGGACCTCAAGAGATTATAAGACTTTAAATCATAATCCTAGGAAAATGCCTGAAGCAATTTTTTAAATTATCTTCTACTACAGGGGGGAGGGAAGGAAGAGAAAAGAAAGCTTTCTGCTCTCCAAACTGGCAGAGAGACTATAAACAGTGGTTTGAGGAAAGCTTGAGACACCCTACACTGACATGGACTCAGGAAATCTGAACATCTGCCAGAATAAACAGACTTTATCTGGAAGAGAATAGAAAATCTAAAACAATGTTTTTCATGAGCAAAGTAAATCAGTTCAGTTGGTCAATAGTCCCAACCAGTCCTGGTCATTATGAGCAGGCTGGAAATTAGGTGTGGAGCTTTCCAAATTCCACATAACTGTAGGAACACTGGAGAAAACTGAGACAAGCCTGGAGAGAGGGCTCAGAGGGGTGTCCACACTACAGTGAAAATGTCCTTCTCTTAGGGGCACAGGCTGAGGCAGGGCAGGATGGGATCCTTGACCTCAGGAGACTCCAGAAGGATCAGGAACTGGCCCTGCATTTAAGCACCACCTTTAAGGACCTGCTCCCTTTAAATCAGTTCCTGAGCTCGATAAGATGTATAAGGTCCAACCTTTCTCAATAACTCTGCAGCTAAAAGCATCTTCTATCACACAGTTTCATGCCAAAAAGCATCCCATAATATTTTTTGCAGAATCTACACCACTGGACTGTTTGAGAACCAAGTAGTTTATGAAAGCTAGGTCTTAATACCTCTGTGTAAATGCTTTCTCTGAATAAAACAAAACAAACAAAAAATCTTGAAACCATTTATCCTCACAAGAGCCTTGTGAGGTTTAATACTTTGAAGACTCTTCTAAGTCCTCATAAAAAGATCTCACATGAAATCTTAAAATGTTGTTCTTTTGAGACATTTTACTTTTAATTTCTTTTGGGGTTTGTTGTTACTAATTCTCTTAGCACAGAAGTTCTCAGCATGAGGCACCCACATAATCTGTGGAATGCTAAAATAATTTATTTTAACAGCTAGAAAGATCTAGTTTGGCCTTTCATGTAAATGTCTAACACTAAGTAGTTTTAATTAGATCAGGATTGATAAACATGAATATTCATTACTGGTTTTGTTAAGGTTAAAGTCATAATATATATACTTTTCCTGTGGGATATAAATGTACAGATTCTCTCCTTATCTGAATTTCACTGTGTGTGGCAGTCAAGCATTTCAGAGTAGACAAACACAATTTTGGTATCTCAACTTCAGCATAGATTTGCATGATAGAAAGAAACAAGCAAACAGGAGGGGAGGAGTAAACACCTCTGTAGTGTCACCTTTCAATGAGGTTTAGTGATGACAGATTTCAGATTGTCCACTGGGCTAAAAGCACAGAAACCCCTGAGACACAGGTATCCTTACATTATTTCAAAAATACTTAGTCTGTTCGAATCACTGCCTCCACTCAGGAAATTTCAGATTTCTGTGGGGTGGGAAGTGTGATATTGAAGGGAGAGTGTAACAATTTTATAGTAAACATTTTAATGTCTGTATGCAAGCAGGGATAGAAGGATGAATTTTCCTCTCATTAACCCAACTCACAAACATCTTGTTTTACAACTTCAGTCCAAATTAGAGGCATCAGAGGACCCAAGATAGCAGAGTACATAATTACTCCTATTCCCAAATAGTTGCCCAATTATGTGCTATTTTAATTTCTGAATATGTTTAAGAGAGTCTGATGCTGCATCCATCAGTTTAAGACTATTATTTTCCAGGGCAGATTTATATAATTTGATGAGATGACAGAAATAAAATATTCAACATGTTTCCCTTCTTTTTTTAATTTTTGATATTTAAACTTCTTCAGAAAATGAAAGAAACTTGCTGAGGAGTTTATTTTAGGCCTTACATTGTTGAAACAGAGAGAGTTTATTATCTTTGTTTATGACTGTAATTGTCCAAGCTGATAAACCAAGTGAGTGATGTTTTCCCTTGTTAAGCTCTTGTTTATTTTATGTTCACATTTCATGGATTAGTATCAATATAGGTTAGGCAGTAATAATCAGAATTTAGGATGATAAATATTTTGCCAAGCAGTTTGATATTAAGGTCTGAGGAAGTTAAAAATCTGGCAAAAACTCCACAAACAAAACTCCTTGCAAAGATTCTGCCTTCCCCACTCTCACCTCACAGAGCACCACTGGGTCTGACTGAGGCTAATGGTTTCAATACTATTTTCCATAACACCCACATCTGCTTTTTGCTGTTCCTGTGACATTAAACACTGCATCTTCCTACACATCTGTGCACACAGGCCAGGCAAACCAGGCTGCTTGGTCCTCCTGCAAAGGGAAATGATGTGACTCTCACAGAATGTTGTACAGCCTCATTCAAATACCTGAGCAAACTGCTCCTGACCAACAGCAGTCCTGTAGATCTCAATAAGCATTTGAAGAACTATCTCAAGTTTATTTTATGTCCCCAGTTCTAATAGTTCTGACCATGAGCAACAGCCCATAGAGGCAGACACATGAAGCACATTTTCCTGGGTCAGTCTCACACATATCAGTCCACAGCTGTCACAGACAAATATTTGCTTTCATTCTGCCATCAAGGAAGGATTGAATATGTTCTTTAGCCAAAGTATTAATACACGCCTGAATATTTTACAGAATCTCAAGTCTCTTCTTATGAAAATGATGCTTTGTGTTTTGGGGCACTAAAGCATGGCAATACTAGAAAATTAATCAGAGAGGTGCTTGTAATAACCAACTCCAGTTTCCTTGTCAGACAGAATTCTTTACAAATATGGCTCAGAAGAAAAAAAAAAGTACATGGAGAGAGAATTCTATGTGAATTAAAATTACTGAACTAAAGTGTCAATAAGTGGCCAGCTCAGGACTTGGCTAAACCTAATATGCCACAGTAAATTGTGTAATCCCCTCTTGTTTAATCTCTGCTTCCAGACAATTACACAAAGTACCCCTGGGAGGCTATTGCCCAACACAAGATGTTGATATGAACTTACTATTTTTAACTCAGGTAGGCAATATACTTTGAGATTCTTTTTTGCTGACACATGAAGCATGACCAGAGAGGGTTTAAGGAAATAACTCCTGCCCTCAGCATTTAATTCATCTAGATTCTGTATGCAGCACAGTTTATAAAGAAACACAGAGAAAGCATAGACATATATGTTTTTAAAGTATAATTTAGCCTTCTTTCAAATATAAGAAAAAAAGATGAATGGGGGGAGGGAAACAGCAGCCATGGTACAGTGATTTTTCAACCAAAACAACATTAAAAATGATACACATAAGAGAACATAATACTTTTCATTACTTCATTTGCTATCAATTAGGAGATCCAACACCAGTAATTGTGATTTGAAACTTATGATCCTGCAGTCATATGGAAGTTCTGGTCAAATGAATAATTGCCCACAGAGTGAATGGTAACTCCAAGGGCTGAGCTGGCTCACTCGGGATGGGCATTGCCAGAAACTCTTGCACTTGTGTTGGGCCCCTTGTGCAACTGTGCTTCACTCAATAATCACATGATCTGCTTTATTCTGAAAATACAGTTCATGTCACCTTCTACCTGATGAGATCTTGTAACTGAACCCCAGAGTTGTTCATTGAAACAGCTGATAAGGGAGTGAGGTACTTTGGGAGAAATTCAGTTATGCCCTTCCTCAGAAAAGGTGCACAGACCTCTGGTTCTGGCAGTACACACAGCTTAAAGGGAGGCATTGGTTCCTCTCTGATTTCTAGACAGTAGCAGAATCACCTCAACATAAAAACCTGCTGATTATCACAATTAGAATCGAATTTCTATTATACCCTCCAAAATTGAAACCTTGGAAGTTAATAAGCACTATTAAAAATAGATCACCTTTCCCCTCAGTGAGACCTGTGTTCAGTTGTGCCATGCTGAGAACAGAATTTGAGAGTTCACTTTAAGGTTCACAGTCCTTTAAAAAACACAAGCTTAGTAAATGATGTGACATCCCCTCCAACACAGAACCTGTGACAGTGGCAATCATTGCCTCACACACCTGTGGTATATTCCAAACGTTTTTCTGAAGGCATAAATTCACAGTAGTTCTTGTCCTTGAAAATCTGCTTATTAAATTTAGAGGGTAAGAAAAAAATGGAAAGCAGCAGATAGTGAAATATATTTTTTTAAGATTTTTCCAATTTTGCCATGTTCTAAGAAAGGAAACACAGGTGAGCAGTTTTACTCAGAGAATGCATATGCTAATTTGTCAATGAAATGAAGGTTTATCCTTTACAGATTGAAGAGTATTTTCCTTGGAATGACACAAATATACAGTGTACTGTCATACATAATCAATATCATTTGTGAAAAAGATTCATAACACACCAGACTGAAATTAAAGTCAAATCACATGAGGAATAAAGTACATAATAAACTGAAGGTACCCTAGATCTTATTCATGAACCACGACAATTACGTTTTAATCAAGTTGAAAAATAATCAGTATTGATTTTAGGTTTTTTCTGGCTTTCCATCTTTTTCTAACAAGTGAACTCCAGAAAGAGGAAGACTTGAAGGACAGGATCATGATGTCATTTCAGCAGTATTCTTACAAATATTTTATCCTTTTCGTTTTGAAGTACAATCTATAAAATTGCTTAGAATGAAGAACAGAAAAAAGAGAGATTGCTCTTCATCAGGCTAAGCATGGTTCCTTTTAGTGCTCTAAAAGCTTTCATTGCATCTCTTTTCTGATCTTAGTTAGCATTAAAAACCACACAATAGAGAATAACAATGAGGGTCAGCTCACCCACTCAAAGGGGACATGTTGAAAAGAGCAATAGCAACACACATGTCCTTGAAGCCCTGAGAATTTCTATTATAGCCTCCAAAACACTGAGCAAACGCTGATGGGTGCAAGGTGAGGTGCCAGTGAGGCAATCACACAGCAAACCCAAGTTAAGACTTATAATGTAGATGCTATAAATCTCATCATTTTAATTTCAGAGGCACTTGTGACTGTTTTTTTAATTTATAGTTATTGAAGTTCCAGGCTTGGTGTTACACAAATATTTTTCATTTGTGGATCTCAAAAGAGGGCGAAAGCAAGACTACATCCATTTTGAAAAAATGAATTCAGATAATTTACCCCTAGGCCTTGAATCATCACTACTTCTAAAGTTGTCATTTGGGCTCCACCTGTTGATTTTAACACAACAGGTTCCTTTTCCCAGGAAAACCACTTTTGAGTGTTACTTAGAGGAAAACCACGTGTTTAACATTCAGTCCATTCTTTTCAAATAATAGTGGGCACTTGATTTGTCCATTGGAATCTGTAAGTCGAAATGTATTCTTTTGCCTCTTATACCAAGATTCTATTCTCAGTGTGTGCTTCCAGACCAGCTGCTCTCCCAGATATTTGGGAAATGGAATAGATATTTGCCTGTGGGCTGCGTTGGTGTTTGTAAATATTCTTATTTTGCCATTCCACTTGCAAATCTTCTGCTTGAATTGAGTTNAGCATCACTTATGGCACCTTTTCTAAGCAGTAGAAACTCAGTTATTGTTATTGCCCAGGTAGTCTTTCCCTACTACCTGTTGAGCAGATGGACTGCTCAAAACATCACACACCTCTGGAAGAGCTGTATATGGATGTGGCAAAAGGAACCCAGATGCTCTCCTTCAGAGGAAATCTCTGTTGCCAGGCTTCTCTCTGTAGTCTCAGAGAACAGGTGGTCAAATATTGATAGCTGGTACAAGGTAGAAAAAGGGATTTTCTGAGTTTTCCTTCTTTCTCTGCACTAGGGAAAGCATGCCCAGCTCAAATCATCACTGCTAGAGGCTAGAGCACATTTATTTTAAAGGTTGTTCCTACAGCCCACTGACACTGTATATTTTATCCCATTTTGTCTGACTGTTCTTAGCAGACAGAGAAAATTTAAGGGTATGAGAAAAAAACCCTCAAAAGTTAGATCAGCTTGAAGCAGAAAAGTAATTCCAGAACTCACACCAAAATTCTAGTAGTAACTGTATATTCTGTTGGAGTAGATTCAGGGTTAATTAATAATGCCATATAGCTAATAATTAACCTCTCTCAGATTTGGCATTGCATTGCTCAAACAAAGAGATTACTTTAGGGACCAAAAACATAGGTCAAAGGAGTATTCTAAGGCCATACTTTAAGGGATTCTTGCAGGTTTTCCATTCTCTGAAGTGAACAGTTCTATCACCTACCCCAGCTGTAGCAACATTTTGCTGGCTATTCCCCCTCCCATCCCTTTTACATCTGGTGGGTATCTTCAGAAAAATAGGAAATAATTCTCTCCTTGTATTTTTGGCCTTGAATCTTTTTCCACTGAAGCCATAGGCAAAATTCCCACTGAAGAGGGTAACTGAGTGAGTTTTACATCTCCATTATCAGACTGTCACACTTAACATCACCTTTCCTTCCTGTTTCTCATCTTATCTGATTATCTGGGCCAGCCAGGGCTCTTCTTCATAAAGAAAGGTGCTCCTTGTGTGGGTCCAACTTTGGTGACACAGGTAAAGAAGTAAACCCCATGCAACCTCACAGATATTTTGTGTAAATACATCTCTACTACACAAAGCTGAACTGGGAACTTTTGTTACATTTCACCACTATTTCGCCATCCTTCAGGAATACTAATGTTCAAGATAAGAATCAGGTAATAATCCTGAAGAAATCATCCTTTTATAAGTTAATGGCTGGATTTTTAGTTAATGGACCACACCGAAGACAAGGGCAGTTAACAGTATAACAAACTATAGTAATATAACCAATTTCAGGGGGATTATTGCTACCATAAACTATATTAAATGGTTTATAAAAGGAATGGCTTGGGCTTTTTTTTTTTTATTTTTGAGTTATGTGAAGAAGAGTAAATGAGAGACTGCTTTGTTAGCTAAGTTGTTTCCAACCAATTTGCAAAGCATTTTGGACAAAGGAAATGCTGCTAATAATGTCACATAATGAATATTCTAAATGCACCAGAGGTTGTTCTTCCCTCTAATAGGTGGGGGAAATCATGAACACATTTTTGTGATGAGATTTCAATGAAGCTGGTCTATAACTCAGTGTAGAATAGAGGCACCAGATTCAGTCTGTGCTTAGTTTCACTGCCAGAGCTATTGCTTCCCCATTTGAAAATCTCATAATCTGTCAGCCAATTACCTTACAAGACCAAGAGGGAATGAAAATAAATATACTGAGAGCCCTGTTTTTCACTGAATTCTACAAGTAAACTAGGTAAGTAACCAGGGAAGAGTCAAGTTATACAAATATATGTATTTTTGCCCTTTGACCATAGAGTGGAAAGAGATTTTAGTAGTTCTTTTTTTTAAGATATGATGCATTTTTTCTTCAAGTATAAATTTATGCTCTGAAGAATTAACACAAGATGTAAGTAATTTATTGAGATAACAGTGCTAGGCATTTCACTATTTCTACTTCTGATTTCAATGACCAGATGGATTCTCAACTCCCATTCCACCCAAACATAGGAACAGAAGAGCTTACACACAAGAGGGTGGGGGGGAAAGGGAAGAGATCTCTGAGGGATGGTTGAACAAAACAGAAAAAGGATAAAAGGTGGAGGGAGAATAGCTCAGCCCTGTCTGTGCTGCCCCTGATGCCTGAGCCCTTGCTAGGGTGTGACAGTAGCACACACATGCAGAGCACCTCACACCTCTGGGTGTGAGGGACATGGGCCTTGCAATTTTTCACAGGAGTAATAAAATAACAAAATGTTACCCTTTTATTTTTTTGTTTGACCTCTGCCCCTCCCTCAGCACCAGAAGCAACCAGGGATGATGTTGCACAGTCTGTACCAGCTCCCTTCCTGAAGTGCACTTCCTCCCTGCAGTGGCTGGAGTCTGCCATGGGTCTGCCTCTCTTCACTGCCCTAGTCCACCACAGATCATCTTCGTTTAGATTACTGTAACTTAAATATCATGAATTGCACATAATGATTTGGCTTAATATAGATTTAAACCTCTTTCCAACAAATAAGTCAGAGGCAGCATCCAACATACAAAAATACTTGCTCATTAAGAGGGTGGAATGATAATGCCTTGACTTATTTAGATAGCAATTTGCATATAAAACACTTTGAAAAACTAAAGGTCCTGTGTCCATAGACACTTTAAATGGAGTGCAGTTAATCATGTTCTTTTATATTATCAGCAACCCAAATATTTTCTTGGAGTGTCTATTTGAGTAGCTGCATCAGGGAATAGAAGCAAATGTCAGCTGCTGCAAAAGGGCAGTCTCTGCAGTGGGGTCTATAAACATGAGCACAGCCTGCCAGATGCACCATGTCCTTCTGCTCTTCTCTCAGCTGATAAGGCCTCCACTGGAGTATTGGCTGCCAAGGGAAATGTGGCCCAACAGCAAGGAGTCCAGAGCACAGAAATGGGAGGGTTCCCTCACTCAGAAGATGTGACCAGTAAGGAAAAGCAACCAGACTTACTTAACCTCTAACTTTTCTTAGGCTAAATATTTCGAGTTCTACTCAAAATTTCTATCACTGTATTCCACTTAGTACCAAAACTATTTAATGGAATTTCAACTTAATAATGGGTTGGAATACTAAGCCAAATATAACAAACTCTCTGAGGCATAGGTGGAATTTATCAGCATTGTTGCAAAGGAGAATAAATAGCCTAAATATTTTTGGGGCTCATCAAAAATTGTGGTAAAAAATACTTTTGTGGTACAAATAATTTGTGGTACAAATTGTGGTACAAAGGAAAAGCTTTTAGGCAGATAGTGATTAGAATGGAAACTGTGAAACTCTGGAAGCCTCAGGACCCTCTGTAACTTTCACTGTGATTTGTCACACGACCTTAGAAAATTTTGAGGTTGTGTTTAATCAATCAACCTCAAAAAGATCCCCCAAACTGACTCATAAGAGACACAATTTAAGATATATCTTACATAAACCAACACTGTCCATTGGAAATAAATTATTGTTTCAAGTAGCAGCACCTTCTTACAGAGCTAATAAGTGATCATTCAGGTATTGCTTCATCAACCAGCTTTCTCCACACCTACTTTACTTGACATAAGCCTGTTATCAAAGAACCACTGATTTATGAATTTGCCACTGCCACAGCAGGAGAGAAACATCTTTTCCTTCTTTTCAGAGCCTAAATAAAGATATATGTATAGAAGAATATATGCCTTGGGTTCTACATATTCATATTCAGTAATAGATCAGGATAAATAAGGAGGAAAAACAATACAAATGCTCACAGTACTACATCTCCTAAGTACCTGATTTCTTTATCAGGTGGTAGTTTCTCATATTTATAGTGAAGATAAACATTATTAGATTAAAGGTTCAGTTTCAAAATTAGGACAACAGTTCTCTACATACACTGTAGAAATTAAACATAATCAACATTACAGATTTTTTGTCCTATTGTCTTCCTCACACACTTGTATATATTGAAATGGGTTTTGTGCTAATGTTATTTCATTTTAAAAGTCTTCAGAATAAGCTTCTTCCATCCTGTTCCTCAAGCAGCTGCTCCATGTCCTTAGTAGGTTTCACATATTTATCTTCTGGTATCTATCTCAGATTCCCTTTTATCGTCAATTTCTGTCCCTTTGACATCGTTTAAGCTTTTTGCCATCCAGATAGTTGTATAAAACTCATGCTCTCTCATATGTACAGTATAAGTAACAGTTTTGAAGAGATTAGTTTAATCTGTTCTAGTTTTTTATCGTCTTAATTAAGACTTACAGCCTCCAGTTTATTAAAACCTAGGTCTCATGTTGTGTCACTTTATGCTGGGCTAAGCAGGACACGAGGCAATCACTCCTCTTTCCCAGGATTTGAGAAGAATGAAGAGTGGCATTCACCACCAGCATTGCTCCTCTCAAAAATAAGAGGAGCCACAAGGACATGTGCTCCCCCACATTCGTTACACTCAGCTTCAGGCTCCAGCACACCGCAAGATGAAATAGAAGGAATTGCTGCTCACATTGCTGAAGATATTTCCTCCTGACAAAAGGTCTAGCACATATCACACACATTCACTAGCAGCCCCCATTTCGGCCTTTGTTAGTAGTCAGCTTCCTTCTTCCCATAGAATATCTGTGCAAAAGATAATTTCCTCTCAAGCACAGGTCACCCTCCTCTTTCTCACAAATCCCATTTTGTTCTTTTGTGCTCATGTTCATGATTTCACTGTATGAGTTTGCTCTGTCCAAAGGGCTATTTGCAATTTCTTCAATTGAAAGTGTCATTACTATGCTGGTTACTTCTTTTTAATCACAAAAATGGATTTAACCCCATTACCAGCAGTACCCCTTTGAAATACCTCATCCCCAGTGGAGGTGCCTTTCAATTACAGACCGTGAACAGGCACATCAAATTCCCTCTTTTTGTATCAGGATAGATCACACACAGTCAGAAAGCTCCTTTGACTTTCCAGGTATTGATTAGAGGAGATTTGGACTGGTTTGGCACTGCATTATATCCTGTGTGTCTAACAGGCTCACAGGAATGCATCCATATTTCACTGCAATCTGATTACAACAGACAACTGGATTTTGAGTCTCCCTACTATGGTTTCAAGGCAACAAGCAGTGAGGACCATATGGCACCATGGCTACAGGACTAAGAGATTTAATTCTTCTAAAGAACCAGTCGACCTCTGACTTGCAAAATGGTAATTTTCTGATTTTTAAAATCTCAGCAGCCCATAGTGCAGAAAAAACTGTCAGTTAGCTTAACAACCTGTACACATAGAGCATAATGTCTTCCAATAGCACTGCCTGCCAGGAGTCACCATCTGCACTTCCTCTGCTGGGAACAGCCAAACTGTTACACACAGTTGGGCTAACATAGGGATAACAGGCAAGATTCCTCAGCACAAGTGCTGGGGGCACAGGAAGGCTTCACCTTCATGGGAACGAGAGGCTGGAAGCCACAGAAAGGGACCTGGAGGTCCTGGTCCGTGGCAAATTGAATGTGACTCAGAAGGGCCCAGGAGGGAGGTCAGGCACAGCATCAGCAGCCAGGGAGGGGATTGCCCTGCTCTGCTCTGAGCTGGAGTGGTCCCCACTTGAACGAGCCCATCACCCCAGGCCAGGCTGTGTTTTCTTCTTTTTCCAGGCTCCATACCAGGAAAGAAAGGAGTCACAAGTGCAGCTTCTGTTTTCGTGTTGTTTATTAAGTTCTTACCTCATTTTCTTTGTGCTGCCTGCACCTGAGCTCAGCACTGTCAGAATCACGCTGCAAAATGGTCACAAGACCTTGAACACAAAATGTTTTAAAGACTCTTTACCCAATTAACAGACCCTCAGTGCCACCACCACAGAAGAAATGGAGGAGAAGGAGAAGAAGGAAAGACCCAGGGCCACCACCCTGAATCCTCCATGTTTGTCCCCATTCACCTCCATACTACAAAACCCAAAACTCTGATTTTTCACACTGTGATGAGCTAACCACAATCTGTCTCACATTCTCAATGCTTACAGTTCACCCAAAAGTTTTGGGAGCTTTTCCCAGGGGCACAGATCAAAGGCTGTATCCCTTTGGGATGTTGGGGGGGGTGGGTCCCAGACCCCCCTGAGCAACAGGAAAGTTTTCCCAGTTTTCCTGGACTCCAACACCCCCTGAGTGCTGGGGCAGTTTGGGGCACCACAGTATAAGAAAGGTACAAAGGTGTTAGGAGAGCTGTGAAGGTGCTGAAAGGCCTTGGGGGAAAGCCATATGAGGACTGGCTGAGATCACTGGGTTTGTTCAGCCTGGGGAAGAGGACACTGAGAGGAAACCATTGCAGTCTGCAGGTTCCTCATGAAGGGAAGTGGAGGAGCAGACTGTGATCTCTGCCCTCTGGGGACCAGTGACAGGACCTGAGGGAACAGCAGGAGGCTGAGTCAGGGTTAGGTTGCATATTAGGAAAAGGTTTTTCACCCAGGGGCTGGTTGGGCACTGAGCAGGCTCCCCAGGGAAGTGATCACAGCACCAAGCCTGACAGAGCTCAGGAAGCATTTGGATATTGCTCTCGGGCACATGGTGTGACTCTTGGGGCTGTGCTGGGCCACAAGTTGGACTTTGATGATCCCTGTGAGTCCCTTCCAAGTCAGGATATTCTGATTGCATGATTTTTAGGTGGAAAAAAAGATTCCCATTTTTATGCTGTTTCCATCATCTTCCTACAGAGACGCATCAAGGAAACTATTTTATGGAACAGAGCAAGATCTTTAGGAGTGAAAAGCTCTTCAAGACTGTGACAGCTGGTACTGGCTTCATATGACATGTTCTGGAGTAGTGAAAAACAACACTGCCCTGTCCATCAGCTGTGAAAAACTCAGGCGTGATGGAGTCATTCAGACAGTGAGGCAAGCATATGGAAATTTAAGTCTTGCTTTCACTAATGCAGGAGCAGCCCCTTAGCTGTATAAACTGATTGGGCAGTGGCAAAATACAGAGCTGAGGGTCTGCCCACATTCTGTTTTCTTTATCTGTAAATGAAAATGTCAATGCTCCCTATGCATATGTTCCTCTCCAGCAGCTGTGCAACAGTGGCTAATAACAAACACTGCTCACCAAAAGCTGTCACTGGTCCTGCTCTGCCATGTCCATATCTCCAAGTGCTTGCCATGCTGACTGTCCTGCAGGCAGTTCCCTGAGCTGCACAGCTCTGGCAGCTGAGGAGACCTCAGCTATGTCCCCCTGAATGTTAAGCACTCATAATGTGCTTCAGTGCCTTGGACAGCTTTAATTCCTCTGCACAATCTTTGGGGCAAAGAGCTATCTCTTCTACCTTCTGCTGTCTCTGGGGAAGGATCCTATTGCACAGGTTTTACCTCCAGCTTTCTTCCTTGGATAAGCTATTGCTTTATATTTCCTCCCTGTCTCCCACTGAGTGAGTTACGTAATTCCCACACACAGCACACAGCTCTGGTTGGGTCTCAGGTGAGACTTTTCTTTGTGAGAATTTTCTGACTCTGGCCAACAAATCTGGGTTCAGATTGAACCCTACAAGGAACAGAGATAAAAAAAGAATAATCCCTTGCTTCCTCAGCCTCACTATGGCTATCCTAAAGAACCCTGGCAATCAAAAGGAGTCAAGAAGAAGGCAAGAATGATGGCTGAACTTACACGTACATGTCCTATCCGCCACCAAAAAATTCAGCTGTTTTTTAATGATGTGCATGACTGCTAAGGTAAAGGAACATGTAGGAACTTGTATCCTGCATTTCCACTGCTTTCTATGCAGGTACTTTTCCACAGAAGAAAGTTGCCTCTCTGTGTGAAAATATTGTCTCTGTGATAAGATCCACAAAGTTTCTCTGATGCTGTTAGTGAAGGAGGTCTTGGGAAGGAGAAAAAGCATAAAGGGCTGGCTCCAAAGATGTTAGACTGATTTGAGAAATAATACTGGCATACAGGGGTTTTTTGTAGAAACACTGCAAAAACATATTTTAATGCCTTTCCCTTTCCTGCAGCACTGTGATTGCTCAGTGGATCAGTGCACTGAACGCTCATCACTTACAGTGGTTACCTGTGCACCATGTCACAGTATTCAGAGAAATTAAGCTTCACCACAGCATTCAGGGTGTTTTGCAGCCCTGGGTTTCATCCAATTTTACAGTTGGGTTGAATGAAGCACAAGTAGGTCAAGCAAGTTTAGAAAAGTCACAGACTAAATATATTATTTACTTATAAAATCAGAAATCCAGGACACTACTACTTTCAGGTCTCTTGCTTGAAAAGCTAAAACTTACTCAAAACATTTCAAAAAAGAACGAGATTATTAAAAAATAAATCATAAAAAAATTCCCCCTGTGACTTGAGAACAAGTGTTTCTATAAAATAAATAGCTATGCTAGAAAACACTACTGTTACCATTCTTACTTGTTTCCTTTCCTGTTTCATATGTTCATGAGCAACATGCATATAAGAAACATATTACAGAAGCTAGAAGCAGTTCAAGACTTGGATTTTAAGTTTAGGTTTGGTCAGTTATGGAGTTATTCAGCATTTCCCAAGAAAAGGTACCCTGATCCACCTGTGGGACTCCTAGTCCAGAGAATACTAGTAACAGACACTTCATCTTGAACCTAGTCATCCTAGAAAACTAGAAGTAATTAGGACTTCTTCAGTCCTGCAAGTTACAGCATAAGGTACCGACACAGAGAAACAGGAAAAAAAAAATCTACTACTGGTGAGAAAATTTTGGACAAAAAATGTTTTGAATTTTAACATTTTATGCAAAAGTTTAGCTTTGAAAACCACTACTGACAAAGTAAAGGCAGGAACACAAAGCCAGCTCTTAATAAATAGAGAGTCAAGAGTTCCAAAAGTTAGCAAGTCCAGAAAAGCTTACTGTGAGCAAACCACAACCAAGTCTGAGCACATCAGGCAGCAAACTCAAGTGACAAGTTCACAGATTCTTATAAAAATTACACCAAAAAGAGCAATCTTATTCCTAAACCAGAAATTGCTATCTTGCTACCATCAATTCTTTGCTTCTTAAGTACAGCCAACTTCAAAGCTCTTAGTCTGCATATGACGCTTTAGGAATCCTGTAGGGATTTTAAGGATTTCTAGAGGACCTACACCTCCCTCAGGATGCACAGTCCAACACATTCCACTAATATTATAAATAGTTTAAGTCATCAAGCTTACCTTTTGAAAGTGCAGGCACTCTCAGATCTCTCAGCAAACACCACTTCTGCACTGCTGCAGATACACCATGTTCAGCAGGACTTTTCCAGGTCCTGTTAGATGCCACCTTGTAAGTCTGCAACAACAAGGTTCCCCTGAACCCAGACCACACTGCTTCTGTTCTCTCCAATCTTGCTTCTTTAAGGAAAATTGGCCTCACCTGTTCCTCATCTTTTATCTTCTACAGCTGGGCCAATTTTCTACCACGTTAATTGTGACCTGCATTAACTCCTTCATTACTGGAAAGACCTCATGGACACTGATAATACTTGGGAAAGTAAAAGCAGAAACCAGATCAATGTCCTAAAAAGTATTGCAAGTTACAGATCTGTTTGTGGCTGCTTCTTTATGGGTCAGCCTCTGTACAAACCAGACAAGAGTGGTCCTGTAGCTGTGCTTTTGACTTTTACACCTAAATTACACAGCTCACCTAGTTTCAAGGATGGAAGAAGAGACTGTAATGTATAACTATTGCATTTATCAAGGTATTTTTGCCAGCAGGCAACAAACTGAGGACTGATACTTAAGAAGTCAGATCCAGCAGTGACTTAGTGCAAACAGACTTTTACTCTCTCTGATCATTTGCATAATGATGCCTAGAGCTGCATTCTGCTTCTCAGCAGTGCAAGGAGCCACTCATTCCCCCAGAAATATCCAATGGGAATCTTTCAGAACCCTGAACTTCTTTCTGCCTTCACAGAGCCTGTGTGAGGTGGTCTAAGTTACAATTTTCAGATTTCTCTATTATATTAAGAAGAGAGTTTATGTATTGGCTGTATGTGAATCTGCTTCTACCATCCAATAGACACCTCTTACTACCCAGCCAACAGGTAACAACATACTGTTTGCACCTGGAAGGGGGAAATTCCTAATTGCATAGGGACAAATATATTATTTATATGTGTGTGTTTGGGATGAGATCTTTTTGAAAGAAGAATCAGAAAGATCACAATGTTCTGAGATAAATTCAAAATTTTAGGAGGTTAGCGTAAGCATTCAAACTGTAAGAGACTTTTCCAGACATTCAGGCTTGGAGAATAGGAGGGGAATTTATTTACATGAAATAAATTATTCTAGAAAAAGGCATGAATAGGAAAAGCAAAGCACACTGGAGAACATCAGAGGTAACTCACAAAGGTTTCAAGGGGATAATGAAGCAGACCAAAGAGGAGAGCAGTTCCTATACTGTTGAATTCCATAATCTAGTTTAATCCTACTGAATGATATTTACTCCAAGCAAACTGTAATCAAATCGGGTGTCTATCACCTAGTTACTAGGCTATAAACTTTAAGATGAACCACTCTTACAATCATTTCAATAATTTCCAGACCCCACAAATAGCTACTGCTGGCTGACAGCATGAGCCACTGTTTGCCTTGTTCCCCAGCTCATTCACACAAGCTCCCCCATCTGTGCTTCACGGACTGATTCCAACCTTTGAAGCGACTCTTTGTGGCAGTACTTTAAAGGAGAAAGTTCTGAAAGGTACCACAAATATGGAGATGAGATGGGAAGAATTGCTGTGCATCAGAAAAGGTTCATTTCCTGACATTTTTCAAGGAATGGGACTCCTAAAGGCAGGGGCAGTATGAAGTCTGTATGAATGCTTAGATCCTCACTTTATTAAAATATAAAGAAGAAAATAAAATGTTGCATGAAAACATGATCAAAGAATGCCACACGTGAATTCACAGAATACTTACAAACCTCTCACCTTCTGTGGCATTTCTGTTAACTTTTACGCGATTTAAAGTGGATTTTTAGTTCCACACACTAAATATAACAGTGTTAGAGAGCATAAGAGAGTTGAGCTGAAGTTCCTACCCCATGCAAGTTTTGTTTTATTGTTTAAGATCTTGCCCAGAGCCAATCTGCATGGAACTGCAATGCCTTTCTGGTCACAGGAGCCTTTTCCTTGCCATGCTTTGCCAGAGTTCCCTTGGGTGACTGTGCTGAGCTTTGCCACCTGCAGCTGATGTTTGCTGATTCCAGTGTTGCTCTGTACTTTCCTAACTGGCACTCTCTGTCCAGAAGCTCTAGTGAGCAGCCACAGTATCCACAGCAAAGAGAGAGGAAGTGTCTTCTGTTGCTTGTTTAGGTCTCTTGTCACATATACAGGATTTATCTTCAGAAAAGCTTATGATGCCTGACCTCGATACATATGGAGAGTTCTGCTGGGGAATTCTGCCAGACATTTTGTTTGATATCTATATTTTCTCCCTCTTGGCCATCTTGTTGTATTTTTTTTCCCTTCTGTCTCCTTGGCTTTTTTCATAATTTCTTCAGGGCTCATTATTTTTACCCAAAGACATTGGCATGATATACCTTTCCAGTCATGGAAATTTAAATGCTGCTCGTAAGAATATTCTGTGAAAAGCAGAGAGAGAATTTCAGAACCATCTAACTGAGGAACTTAAATTTCACTGACTTTCAATTAGGCACCAGTGGCATAGCTCTAGACTCACAGAGACTGTGACAATGATATTTTTTACACTTAGAGATATAAAAGTACATATGCCCACATATTAAACCATTAAGTACAATATCAGGTTTGACTCTTAAGGAGGATTTTTTTCAATATTTTAACAAAAATTCCTGTAGAGTGTAAGAGGAAAGAAGTGCTCTCCCTCATCCTCTACTATTTTCCCTTGAAAATTTTGTTTAACCTTAGGAATCTTCCATGGTTTTAAAATATGTTCCTTGTATTTACCAACTTACAGAATAATAACTGCTTTTATCCCCATTTAAACATTGTGGTTACATCTATCCTAGGTTGGTCCTGGCTTAACCTTAATTTTACTAGTTCTACTAATAACCTGTGGTACTGGTAGTTTTCTCTGTTAGTGACCAAAGAGACAGGAGAAGTACAAGGGAAAAAAAAATCACCAATTAACAAACCAGGGCCTTGAAATGTGAGGAACTAGGAAATATCAGTCATCATCTTGGTAACATTTCTGTGTTGATGTGTTGAAAGTACTGTTTTATGCATCTCTAAGTCTGCCAAAAGGCAGACAGCATCCAAAGGAAGGCTGGAGGGGAAAAAACAGAGTGGGGCAGACAGACAGAACCTTAACCAGACTTGAAAGATTGTCAGGAAGAAGTTTTTGCCATTTCTGCCCTGCAATTTATTTTGTGTAGGCAATTACATTAACAGACATGCAAAGCACCTACTGAAGATCTTGCAGAAAAGCCAAAAAGTGTTGAATTACTTTTCAAAGAGAAAGGTGCTAACAAAATACTTTGCATCAAGTTCTAGCCCAAAGAATTCTCAGTCCCATCTACAGAGAACTAAATGTTATCCAAGATGACCCTGAAGTCTATCTGAGCACAGGGCATGCACACACCCAAATTAGGTGCTCAGGGGTCATTAGGAGAAACTGTAACTTTCCAGGCTTTAACACACAGTTGTTGAATTTCAAGCAAGGTGGAGTGAAGATTAACTCTTGAAAAAGGAGGAAGTTTGCCTGAAGCTAAAGCAAATTAATATTGTTGGCCTTGGCCCTGGCTCTGCTCCTGTCTAACTTAACAGAAATATTCCTGTTAATTCCACTGAGATCTGGATCAAGCCTCCTTTTGAATTAGAATTAAAAGCTTCAGTTTAGAGAACTTTCAGGCAATGCAGGAGGTTGGACTGAGGTACAACACAATATTCTAATACTGAAGATTTGTTGTCTCACATAGGTTGGGTGTTTATTGATAAGAAAACTTGCATATGCATCCCAAAAGGACACTGAAACCTAGGGTTAGTTAGAAACTTCATCCAACATCTCTGAGAAACCTCTTTTTTGTTCTAATGAAGTCTAAAGGTGTAGACTCCATTGCCATATTTCTGATGAGTTTTTCTGAACCATAGGAGGTTTACTTGAGCCATGGACACGAAGAACAGTCAGAACTGTGGTCACCTGGTGTCACTATTTAATAGGAGTTAAATTTTGCAAACTAGCATTTGCAGCATTTACCTTTTTCATATTAATAAATAGTAACACAATCCCTTCATGTTTAAAAACCTTGCTCGTGGACTTCAAATTATTATATATACTATGTAATGTGTACTTGTTTTGCCTGCTAAAACCTGGGTGGTTTTTACCACCTTCAGGAGTCTAATCCTGTAAAGGACCTTCTGCTTGGTGTGCTTTTGTATGAGGGACAAGCAGCAATCAACCCTTTTTTAATCTCAAGAATGATAGGTCTAAGGTTGTCTCCTGCCTGTGATCTGAGTGGAGGAAATGACCTATTGTGTGCAAAAATAAATCATCTCCCTTAGAAAGGCAGAGTCAGTGCCAAGCACTGAAAGCTCCTGAGAGAATGGATTCTTCAGCTTGTGTATCTTGATTATCCAGTTACTCATGGCACAAAGTATAGCTGTGGTCAGGGAGCTTAGACAGAAAAAACAAATTTCTTGTTCAGTTTTCAGCAGATTTGAGTTCCTGTCTTCAGAGTATGTGTCTTATAAATTTAAGTAGATCACCTCAGTGGTTCACATTAACACAATTCCCTGTGTGGTGGGGATATCACATTAGGGATGTCACATTTCAAAGAAAGCAACTCTTTATTTCACTACAGTATTTAAAGATATATTTCCATGGATAATTTTTTCCTAAGGAGTAATATTGATGCCAGTATTGGGAAATATGAATTGATGGAAATCTATTAAGACACACAACACAGGAAGAGTCACTATAATTTGTATAAGGAGGAGGAGCTCAATAGCAGTGACTCTGGTTTTCCCCCATAGCACCAAAAATTACAAACCTTTCCAAAGATGTATGGATGCACAGACTTAAGTTTATGTTTCTCTCCACATCAAAGCCTTGCAACAGGTAAAGGACAGGGACCACAGTTTGTCTTTTCCAAAAGAAAAAGAAAAAAGAAAAAAAAGAAAAAAGAAAGCTTTATGTTACATATATGAAAATATTTCATTATACAAAAATAAGAAATTCTATATCTGATTAACATTACTAGAAACTTATGACTGAAAAATGAGCATGCAACAGCTGAGAACACATCACTAAAAGCTAGTTCTTGGAAGCTAGTAAGTGCAGTGTTAAAGCCAAAAGTTCAATGTTAATTCTGCCCCAACTGCTTTGTACATTAAAATATGTCACATGGTTTGACTCATTTTACATTTTGTTATTTATTTACATTATAAGGAAAATTCTGACTAGCATTTCTCACAGTCTGACACACACAGATGTGAAAGGAACATATTCTATTTTTGGCTTAAATTTTCAATCTCACTGAGATCTAATAAGGAAGTCCAGCTTGGAGGAATTCGATTTAATAACATTAGTCCTGTGTACATTTGATATTAGCTGGCAGAAACCTAGCAGTGGCTCAGCCTGACAGGATTAAAACATTTTGGGCTGTGTTGAATGTCTTCACTCTGAATAAACCTTTAACAGAATCATGCCCGGTGGTTCAAGAGGGATAATAATGCAGGTGGGAGAAGTGAAATGATGGGAACCTGCTTTCCTGTGTCCTTGTGTCCTTTGCCTCATGAAGCACCACTGTGGCAACTCCAGCATCCTCCACATCCCACAGCATTCCTGGTGAGCAAGAGAAGCTCCTCATAGGCTAAAGCTGTGCTGCCAGCTGAGTTCTGTGTCTGCTGCTGGGCCATGCACCTTCTGCCACACAGAGCACAGAATGTCTGAGCTCCCCCG
The DNA here is from genome assembly GCA_013400515.1 of Erpornis zantholeuca. Taxonomy (NCBI): domain Eukaryota; kingdom Metazoa; phylum Chordata; class Aves; order Passeriformes; family Timaliidae; genus Erpornis; species Erpornis zantholeuca. The sequence continues at coordinate 30,288 of VZTN01022000.1, forward strand.
AGCGTTTCCTCAGCAGGCACCAGCTTGAATCACCCTCCTGTTCCCCAGGAACTGATGCCCATGAAATTGGAAGGTGTAATCCTCCTCCTCCTCCACTTCTTTTGCACTGGGTGAATGTGACTAGCAGGTCAGAAATCAGTGCAGAAGACAGGTAAACTCTATAGTTTACACTTATTAATTTAGGATTCATTCTTTTTAAAAAATCATCCTATAAACAGTCTAATTTAAAAAAAAAGCAGATGGAAGATAGAATGTATGGATTATATATGGATTGTCATGGTACATTTATTAACCAATCAAGTTTTCAAAAGCATTGCAGCAATCTGTGTAAGTAAAGGATTTCACCTACCGGAGAAGAAAAAAGCACACTGGTGTTTCCAAAGTCACCTGCTATTTTTCTAGCCCATATGACAAACAGACAACAAGAAGGTTGAAGCACTCATAGCTGAGTTCAGCTTCTAATTTTTAAGTGGATTCTGAAGGTCGAGACTTAAACAGAGGGAGCTGTATTTTCTATTTTGGTCTGGTTTTAATCTGGGCAATCTTTCCATTAAATCTAGCTATTTATGACATTTGTTAAAAGCCTATGCTGCTAATTTAGCTTTAAAAAAAATCTAATGGACTTGTATTGGAACTTTTCCATAAAATTAATGTTCCAGACTTAATGGATGTCTAAGGTATCGTTATTAACGGGAATATTCCATAAACTAAAATCAGAGACTTTGAATTGGTGATCTGATACAGTTAGATCGGAACTTATTGAAATCTGGAACAATGCCAAAGTACCCAGGAATTCAATTTAAACACCTTATGGAGGTTAATGCTTTTATGGTATTTACTTTAATTAGTGTTTTATTAAATGCTCAATTTCACTCGCATACTTGGGCAGGAGCAGTGGCCAGCCTGTGGGTAAAGCAAGTATGACAGAGGTAAGATCACTTTCCTCTCTCTACATCTGTCAGAAATACCAGTCTTTTCCATGATTTCTAGGGTTATATTGCTTTTGGCTGTATTACCACATGGCTGAAAACTGACATAAATCCATACTGAGTATCACAGGCTGTACCATGGCCAAGCAAGGATACATCACAAACCAACTTCGAAAAGTTTTCCTTAAAGATTCACTTCTATCAGTCCACACTCCTTGATAATGTAAATATGGGCTATAAGTATCCAAAATTCATGGAGTGAGTGCATGCTTTGCCTCCCATTCCATGCTGAATTTAGAAGTACACGTTTTATCTGGTTAATTACACTATATATTTTTATTCCATGGGGAAGGAATGGATTGCCACTGAAGCTAACTCCTACTAAAAAAAGAAGGTTTTCTTTTGCTTTTGGGCTGGTCCTAGCCAAGAAAATCTGATTTGGTCACTGTTGACTGCAATGGGCTTAGAAACAAATTCTCACTCCTTGTTTTGTCAACAGCAAAAGTACTGAAGTAAAAAATAAAATTTAAAAATGTACAGAATTTATTTGTACTGTCATTTACAAAACACTCAGGAAGACAAAGAAATTATTAGGCTGTGAGAAATTCTGTAGCCATGGTACATGTGGGGTGACTATATTTACCCTATTCTTTGGACTTGTGTCTGATCCATATGCAAAAAATGAACTCCCTAAATGTTTTACCTTCAGACTCATGTATCAGCTTCACCAGACTATCATACTTTGGTTTTTTTTAATGTGAGAAAGGAAAGATGCAAAATATTTCTGTTATTTCTTCACCTCTTTGTCAAGATACATCTACTTGTACCCAGTGACGATAATGATTCCAATAACAACCAAAGTCAAATTTTCTACTCAGAGAGAATTCAATAGCTGGTGTTCTCTCATGCCATGGCACCCTGGGGCTCAAAAAAGGCATGTACCCTTGTATGAAAAGTGAATTCTGAGCTTTCAAATGTCACTAACACAGAGAGGTGCCATTCTATACTGTTGTCTTCTGCAGTGCTCCTGAGCTCGGTCAGCACTTTGAGCAAAGCTTTGCAAACAGGGAGGCAGATGTGTTTGCTTGATTCTCTCTTCAGGTTCACCTTGGTGTGTCCAGAAGGGGAACAGACTCGACCATAGGCACACACTAACAAATACAAATGAGACAAGAGGAACATCACTTAAATATTGGTTCTCAGCACTGACACACAGAACTCATGCGAGCTGGGGACCTCACCACTGGAAGGCACCTCTCACATGCACGTGGATGCCTTTCATGGGGGAAGCTGTTGAGTTGGGGGCCTCACCACTGGAAGGCACATCTCACATGCACGTGGATGCCTTTCCTGGGGGAAGCTGTTGAGTTGGAGACCTCACCACTGGAAGGCACCTCTCACATGCACGTGGATGCCTTTCATGGGGGAAGCTGTTTCATGACCTTCCAGCATTCCTGCTATTCCCTAGCAACAGCAAATGACGAAATAAATGAAAAAGTATAAGCCCCCTGATATTTACAATGCAACCCTGAAACGGAAGAATATGCACATAGGCAATAAAGCTGAGTAGTTAATATAGCCAAGATAAAGTTCACACTCTACCTTATCACCTAGAAAATTGTTCAGGTGCTAGATTCCACATGTACTCTGGAATTAATTATTGTGGTCGTAAGTAACGTTTCTAGTCTTGATCAAAACACTCTCTGTGCAATACTCCTGACATCCAAACCTTTCAGAGAGGAACTGGAATGGCTGCTTTGGTCCAGTTTAGGAGTGACTATTTACTAAGACAATATTGTATAAATATTTAGATGCCTATCTGACTTTATATCCAAGAGATACCCACATGCACTAGCAATGAAATGCAAAAAAGATTAAAGGGATACAAAACTTAGGAAGGATACATCTGCAAATTAAAACGAAGAGAAAAGAAGGAAGCTTTTAAAAATAACGAAGACATCAAGAAAACTGAACAGCACTTTTTACCTAAAAAACTAAAAAATGATATATGGTATAATAGATAAGTAATGAGATCAGAAGAGTAGAATAGATTATTAGGAATAGAAAATAATTTAAAAAGAAAGATAAAATAATTTCTATAGAGAAACATTTACACAAAGCAAGATTTTTTTTTTAATCTGAAAGGCTGTAAAATTAATTCAGTACTAAAAAATACCCCCATCCAAAGCCCTACCAACCAACCAAAGAAACCCCAACACAAACACTGAATTAAACCTCACCTGCAATCACAGACCACAAGAAAAACTTTACAGAAATTGTCTTTTTTCAGATTATTTTTATTTTCCGAGATCTGAGCTCAGGGAGTCAGAAACATTTCTAAGTCACTGGGAGTAACTTCAGGCTCAGACCATTTGAGCAGGAATGCAATGATTTACATAATTCTGGAAGGAAAATGGCTAAGAAAAAATGTTAATAGAGGAAGAAACTAATCTGGATTTTTACTGCTGAAAATTCGCTTCTGGAAGCACATTCAAGTCTTATTTCTTCATTGGCTCTCTGGGAACCTCAGAAGGTGAATGTATTATCCTATTGATAACATATTTGAGCTTAGAAATGATGCAACAGTTCCTGGGAAATGGGCATTTGGAGGGGATGGTGACAGGAAAATGAATCAGGTATGCATTCGCTCAATACTTTTGGGATGTGCCTGCACCTCTGCTCCTGGGTGCCCCACTGCCTTCCCCCAGATACAAGGGGACAGAACAGCAGTGCTGTCACAGCCCTGCTTCAGCTTGTGCTGCACATGGCCACAGCCTGATCCCAGCCTGTGCTGAGTTCCATGGAGCTGAAACACTGCAGGGGCCATAAAGGATGTGAGCAGAAGCAAGGATGGCTGTGAGAAAAACTAGAGAATTCTAGGGTAAAAATCAGGCTCATGCACCACTGCTGGCTCCCTCAGTGAAGGTATGCAGCCCCTACAGTGTAAGGCACCTTTCCTTTAGTCATTCTTACTGGCAAAGTTTTGATGCCTGAACAGCTCCCAGGCCAAGGCTTTGACAAGAAGAATGTCAGGTACAATTTTGCCCTAAGGTCCATCTGCAAGACCTACAACACATTTTCAGTTGCAGGGGCTAATCCCACATCAATTCCTTAAGTGACCCAAGGTTTTGAGCTATTTTCTCTGTTCAGTATTTAAAAGTAATGTAATGTTTTCATTTCAACCCTCATGTTCACTAGCCCAGTGCTCTTACAAGACAGAAAGATGCCTTTAAGCCATGCACAGGATCTTGTGGCTATAAATAAACAGCAATCTGATAGCTCTGTGCCAGGATACAGAAATATTGCATTTAGGAAGCAGGATACTGCACATAGCAGGCAACTGCCACATCAGGGCCTTTAATTACAATGAGAACAGTCCTTGCTTGAAATACCTCAACTTCTATGGGACAGAGCAGCAGCTAAGTGCTTAGGCAAGGCTGTAATGTTTTGTTCCAGACACTGGCTGAGAGCCAACGCTCTTATGGCAGAGAGTAATAGTTTAGTGTGGTGTGTTTCTACCTATTGACCCAAAGACTGGCTGCTCCAGCCATAACTTGAACAGGCTGATAACATCCTTCCTCCTCTGTGAAGATGGGGGAGAATGTAAAATTCTTATAAGGCTGGTAAGAAGTAGATTAATATCCTTGCCAGGTTTCTTCAACCAGGATGAGCAGAGCAGTCCAGATAAGATTGGTCCAGGTCAGGGGCTCACTGGAAGGGCTTGAAGCGAGCATGGGAAGGCCTGGATGTGAGCAGGTGTCCCAGGTGGCACTGATATTGCTTGAAGCACGGCTGAGGAGCACCAGGGCAGTAGAGAAAATTGTAATATGGTATCTCCTACTTGTATGGCCCCACCCTTCCAGGAAGGGCACAGGAAGGTAATTGAGAGGCCAGGCAAGCTCAGCAGGTATCAGCACAGTGCATGGAAGGCACACAGGCAGGCAGGAAAGGAACTTAAGGATGAGTGTTAACATGATGCCTGCTGTCCTGTGGCAGTGTGAGGCTGGTAGGCCACATTCCAACTCTTGGCTTCTTGGGTAGAAAATGTTTAAAATATTCATCCTCCTAAAGCACACAAAAATTCATGCCCTGCTGGTGGCCTTCTTGTAGGTTTTGTTATTAGCAATGGTGATTTGGCCCTGGGCAAGGTGCATTAAAGCAACCCTTGTAAGCTGGGTGCCAGGGAACAACAGAGACTGAAAAATCTTCCTCCAGTTAGACAAAATATATCTAATCCTATAATAGCTGGCGTGAGGTGTTTGGCAGACATCCCAGAGTGAAGGACAGAGCTGATCAATATTAAACATTTGCAAGCAAGTGAAGCAAGCCAGCAAGAAAAAAATATATGTGGTAGCCCTTATGTTGAGGGAAGAGAGAGTGCACAGGCTAAGGGAGGCAGAGTTTCTATATGGCCTCTTTCAGATAAATGCAATTTCTTTTCATTTGGATGGTAAAACTGCTGAACATTATTAACTATAAGCACGGATTTCTACCTAAATGTCTTAGCCCTTTCTAGAATACAGCCTTTGCCAAAGCTCTTCAAATTCCACAGTTGAAATACGACATTCTTTTTTCAGAAAAGAGCTCTATAGATATTATTTTAGTAAGGTTACCCTACAGATTTTCTTCTATATCCTTTGTGCAGAAGAGAAATAAAAGAAAAAAAAATTAAAAATAAGAAGATAGAAACATGTCCCATAGAATTTTAAGACTTGGTAAAGAAAGGAAAGTAAAATGAATCTGTTAAAAGAAAATACATCAAGTTATCTTATTCCAAAAATGTGGACCTTTTCAAATGCTACTCCAGGAATTCCATTCAGAATAGGATTATTTCTTAATTCATTCACACAAGGACACAATATGGTTCATAGCATTCTAAATCCCCAGGACTGTTTATGATGTCTGTCACAATTAATTTCATCTGTACTCTGAATTAATTCTCTATTCCTTAGGCTTTTGAGCCTTTCATTCAAGCAAGCCCATTCAGAAATATTCTGTAGGTCTTAAGTTAGAATTACTTTGGCATGGAATGGTTTGAGACCTCGCTGCTACATTTGAGAGCTAAAAAGAGAGTGAATATAAATAAATATTATATCAGGTTCTATAAAATTGGCTTGTAAATCTCTTAACATTCCACCTGAATTTCTACACATCATTTTTATATGCCCTAAATTTAAACGAGAATCTGAGGTTTTCTTACATTCTTCTAATCCTACTCTTTCTAGTGTTTTGGATGCCAGACTCACATATTTTGGATGTGTACCTTGCATGCAAAAGAAAGAATATTCAAGTAACACTTCAGAATGTCAGCCAAGCATATTTCCCTTCAAACTCATCAGCTCATGCTGTTTCTTTTGTACTCTTCTTGACTAAAATGTACTCCACTGTTTTTGAGCTCCTCAAAGAGTGACTGGAAAAGTTGGAGTCTCTCTTACCTTGTGAGGGCAGGAACGAGAACCAAAGCTGCAGTCATAGCCCCTGGATAAAAGGGGATTTCAGCAGGAACAAGTGCAGTATTTCCAGTGAAGTTTTTCTTGACCAGCATGAAAAAGCAGTGGACAGAGGAGATTCAGGAGTCTTGATGAGGCTGAATCAAGGTGAGGAATGGGACATCTCTCCACATTTGTTTTTACCAGAAGGACATGACAATAAACTGTTCAGCACATCAGAAAGGACAGTGGTTTTGTGATGCTCATCTCCAGCTGCTGTTGCAAGGAGCAGTCTTAAGATTTCCTCTCTGTTAATGTTTCTTCTCACTTTTTACATAATACCTTTGACTTCCCTGCTCACACTTGCCAGTAAAGGGAACCAGACAACTTTGTATGTACCTGTTCTCTGCAAAAAGAATCCTATTTCTATTCACTTCACTTGAGCTACTTGGAAGAGCTAATTCTCTTCCATGACACTTCCATGACAGGGCTAATGACACTTATTAATTACCACTCTTATGTTGAGGTGAGGTTTAGCAGAAGCCTTAAAAACTCTCTGCCATCTACTATGAAGGTCACTTTATAAGACAAAGTTTCTGTAGTAACTAGTATCCAGTAAAAGACGCTTTTCAAGCTTTTCTGTGTTTTTCCTAACTCTACTTAATTCTATTATAGTAGGAAAAAAGTTGAAAACCAATCAATAAACCTTAAATCACCTAGGAATGGAGACAAGTGAATGTAAATTAATAGATGCTGTGCAAATCCAAAGAAAATTTAAAGCAACTAGGTGGAATCCTAATAAATTTTATTGCTTCATGTCTTGGTGAATGATAGCTCTGGGAACAAAATTCCAGCAAGGCTTGTCAGTTAGTCAAAATGGATGTTGATAATTATGAAACAAAGCGAGCTTTAATTCAATTGTCTCAAAATAGAAAACAGAACAAAATACAAACTTGCATGGGAGATACTGGAGACAGAAAACAAATCATAATTGTTTACAAAGACTCCAAAGAGAGCAGAGTATTTTAACATATGCTCATTTTCGGGATTTAAGAGTCAAGAAATTTTTATTGACATTACCTGTAGAAATAACAGAGAGGATGTTGGGAACTTTAGTCAAAGACTCCTCTAATCCCCACATTCTTTTTTCACCTGAACAGACAAAATTCATAGCCTGATATAATTGCATTCATAGTGCTAATTGATGCAATACCTGTACAAATACCACATGGAATTTCAAAAATTAATCCAAAACAATTAACTCTACCTAGAGACACCTTAAATTGCAGAAATATAATCCTGCTACTCTAGAGCCCAGGTTTTTTTCTGTTCCAGTGTTACACAGTTACTCAATTTGCTCTGTGAGGTTCCATGGCATTCTATTCAGCTATGGAGAACTGTCACAGTTCACAGATAAATTGTGCATAAATTGTAACACAAAACATCTGCTCTGCCATTTCAGCAACCCCTCATGGTGTGGGGTATCCAATACTGACTGCAGACAGTACCTGAATTTCCTATTTAGTCTACACCATTCCCATGACTTGCCTGTGTCCTTAAGGCTTCTGTGTATCTAAGGACGATTCTCTAGAGGATCTCTGTCTTCCAGTTGTGACTGTGGCCATCAGTACTGAGGGTTTGTCTCACTGTGAAGGGCCACTTTGGAAGCTGAACTTGCAGGTCCCAGCTTGAACAGGACAAGGTACACACAGACTCCTGAGCTCTTCCTCACAAGTCTTCCTGTGGAAGTCAACAAGAATCTTAAAACCTGCTATAGGTTTAAACCAGCTATATTTTGCCTATAACATAGGCAAAAGCAACAACGGATCTTGATGAAGGTGTGGCTGTGGGATTTCCTAGCTCTTTTCGTACCTGTTCTCTCAAAGTAAGGGGCACTGCATGTTTAAGAAGCACACGACCATGGTAAAGTATAGTTGGTAGGATTTGGGAATAAGAACCTGGAGAATGTGATAAATTCATACTCTTAGCAGCTCCAAGCAACCTGGTGTGAAACCTATGAACAGAAGATGGATAAAGCCAGAGTCACAGATCTCTGTGACCAGAGTTCACCAGCCGGATCTCAGCCTCCTGGAGTATTAATTACAATCAAGGGGCCAAAAGCAGCTTGATTGCTCTTGTAGAGCTGATAAGAGACCAGCAACCTGTCCTTGGAGAGCTCCAGTTTTGCTGAATCTGTCTCTTCAGCACTAAACAGTTCTCTTGGGAGCAGTTTTAACCAGCTATGCAGTTACACAGTGGCTTAGGAAGCAAAGAATTTTAGGCAGGAAACAAGATTGCGAATTTCTTCAGGAACTCATAGTAACAAACAACAACACCAAAACTTCAGAAATTATATCCCAGAAGACTCAAACTGCTTAGGCAAATTCTGCATTAGAAATTTTAGTTTCACTGTTCTTAAATGTGAAAACTTCTGACAAACTCTGCCAGAACCTCTAACTTTTTGATGAACAGCAGGATGATCCATGCTTCATTTATCTTCTTGTCTCTGTCCTCATTAGTACTCAGCATAGGAAGAATTAACTGCAATGGTAATGTCATATGGAAAACAAAACGTTTTGCAAACAGAATCATACCCTTCAGAAAAGTTCTTTCAAGTAATGAAATCAGCAGAGATTATTATTTTAATCTGGCAAAAATAAACGAAAAATGGATTTATTCTTCTCTCTGCCACATATGAAAAATATCAAGGTGTTTTCTCCCCGGTAACGCTCTCCTGAGACCCTAATCATTCTTGCAGAAAACATTGTTTTTCATGTGCCTAGACTTCCCTTTTCCTAGGAACCTGTCTTCCACCTGCATTCCTGATATTGCACAGATTCCAGCTCCTGGAGCTGAAAGACAATGCTCCATCCATCCCTGAGGGACCACTGACTGCAGCCCCATTAGCCACTATAGCTGGAAACATCTGCAGATCCCTTGGAGCACTGCAGAGCTGCATCTGGCAGCAGCACCTGAGGTCTCCACACACTTCTGGGATGCACTTGCTTCAGTCACAAAGCCATACACTTGGTAGTGTCTCTGCACAGCCTAAAGTGTACTTGTTCAGCTCACAGCAGACCTGGGCAGATTATTGTAGGAAAAGGTAAAACCTGTTCCCAGCTGATTACCAGGATGTTGGCCACTGGAACATTCTTGGCTTTCTTACTTTCCAGTGAGGAAGTTGTGTGGTTTCTCAGAAACCAAGTTGATTACGTCAGGTGAAACACACAGAACATTCCTGCAGCTGTGTTATCAGGAAAATCTCATCTATATATTGCCCTTGAGGACTTGCAAACAGTTATTTCTGAGACATATTATTTGACTCAGTCACTGATAACTCATTATTTCAGTGACGTGACAGAAAAATGTGTCAGCGATGCACTAAATATACTCTAGTACTTGGGATATATCATTAACAAGTTCTTTTTTTTCTTTTAACACAGCTGATCATGATAGATGGATTGATGGTATTTATTGGACCTATCAATAACAGAACTGCTTAGAAATTCTGCCAGATTGTACCCACCCGTGTCAGACCAAAACAGTCATTCCCCTCATTGCTTGAGCTTTAATATTTTTATTAAAAACCAGAGCTGGTTTACTCTGAGGCCCTCTTCCATTTGTATATCCACTTTCTGTTCCACCTTCTTTCCCAACAAAAAGAATGAATGTAGGTTTTGTTTGTTTGCTATTTTAAACTGAGCTACATGACTCAGGTTGTGCCTTTGGAGGCAACAGTTAATTCTTAAAAGAGAGGAAAAAGGAAAGAGAGAGGAAAACGCAAGGGTAAAGGGGGGAGGACTGCTTTGCAAATGAGTGCACCATTCTGTGAAGGCAAAGTTACCAGCCTGGACATGTTCTTGGATATATAGATACCTAAATAGAATAAAAACTTAATTTTTCAAATACCAAATATAACTTGGGCATAATTTATCTTGCAGCATATGACTAGAGACATTGAAGAATTAACTAATAGGTTCTGAATTTCTGATTAAAGTCTTAGCTTATTAGCCAAGAACAGAAAGGGGAAAAGGACCATATTTAACACATCTGTAAATCAGGGTGACACATGCAATGATTGAATCCATTCCAGTTCATCGAGTGCCAGCTTGGTTCCAGCTATTCTGTGTACTAATTGCTTATTTACTCTCTGATCTAATGCAATTTCTTTCCCTAAAGATCTGCAATGGTCAAACCACAGCAACCTTTCCAGGCTTTGAACAAAGTCCAAAATTAATATTGAACAAAATATTCTTGCAATACTTAATAATCTTCAATAATTAAAAAACAGAGCCACATTATTTTCCAGTGTAATACTTTGATGGATATTTCAAATTTAAAAACCCAAGGCGAAAGAGTAGCACTTAGGTTAAATGTTACTGCATGATCACACCACTTATTTCAAAAAAGGTCTTTCCTATTAGTCACAAACTCTGCAAACTCAGAAGCATCTGCTCTCCTACTCAGATATGTCAAGTTATCTAAAGCAGTAAGATAATCTTAAAAGGCACTCTTAAAATGATTGAAAATTAATGGAACTTACTATATGCCTGATATTTTGAACATATGATAAATACTTGTCCCAGAATAAAGGGACTTGTAGTTTATCCTACTTTAAACTAGTTTTTTTCGGAGGATGAGAAACTGCTTTCATTGCATCTTTTAGATGTTTATTTGAGTATTTATAATTGTTGTGGTCTGTGGTTAACCAGACAAAATATGCAATATTTGGGTCAAAATAAGGAAGCATTACTCTGGCCAAATTAACCTTTAATGAGTCAGATCCTTAATATAGTTCATACAAATAAATAGAATTAAATTGATTTACATCCCATAAGAATCTGACCAGAGACTGCAATGGCAGCTCTGGATCAGCAGGATCAGCACAGGTAACTTCTTTTCAAATGGGAATCAAATACCCACCCAAGGAGAAAGGGATGGCGATTTCCCTCTGCCTGAACAGCTCCCCAACAAAGCTGTTTTTGCAGTATTAGTTTCATGTTTCCTTCTCACTGCAGGTTCTGCACTGATTATATGTTTCTTTCCAAATATTGAATGAACTGCTGGAATTTGGTCAGATGCTTGATGTATTTGCTGGCCCAGCAAAATAAGTAGAATAATATCAAAACAGAACTCAGTTTTGCTTTACGTTTTCATTGCTCGAAGCTCCCTCAACTAGAAAGGTGGCTTGTCATCTATTTAACTTTGATTTCTTTTCTTTAGGGTTGGACTGACATTTTTTTCTGCCTGACTGGAAAAGGATGCATTGAGGCATATTTCTGAAACCAGAGGATATGTACATTACAGTAAAGCACTTAAGTACATAGCCAGAAAGAACATTCCAGGTGCAGAATAAAGAACACAGTGGGAAGCAGCTATAAGCAGATCTTATAGGATCATTTCTTTTCCTACACCATTCAGTGTCAGAAATTGTTCTCCTGGCAGTTTGTCAGAGGGCATGTTAGGATGCTGCGTTCTCAAAAGAACCTAGGAATATAAAAGGTCTGCTTCAAAACAATTTTATTTGGCAGATGTAATTTAAAATATTTGCATTTGTGAGTGGCTTGGTCTAAGGACAAGAAAGAAATGCTATCAATCAACTTAGTGCCTGGCAGACAATAATATTTCTCTGTTTCTTCTTTTTTTCTATTTTTTTTAATATACATAGTAAACAAGAATACATACCACAGAAATTAACTTTGATTTTCTCAAGGACATACACATTGGCGTGCATGAGTCCAGACATGTCCCCAAAGCCAGAAGTCATTGCCAGGAGCATTCCTGTTTTATCAGAGTTGGGTTTTCTATGAGTAGGACATAGTAGGGTATTCAACTCACACACAAGGAAAATGATTCTATGGTACCTGAGACTAAGCCAAGAGTCAACTCTCCTTTCAGCAAACTGTGCTTATTGTTTTATTTGCCAGATGCATGAAACTCATTTTTTGAAGTCTCCAGAGACAAAGAAAAGTGCTCAATCTGCCATTGTGGTTTAGCCCTACTTGACAAGTAAGCACCACACGGTCACTCAGCTGCCACCCCCTTCCCCACAGCAGGATAGGGGAAAGAATCAGAAGAGCAAAAGCACTGATGTCTTTGCAACATCATAATGCATAAAACTTAAGTAGATAAGGTGTTTACAGAGGTTATGGCATCCATTTTAGGAAAGTAAAAGTAATGGCCAATTCAGGAAACACTGTTTTGGACAAATGCTGTTGAGCAAATGGAATTAGAGTATCTTAGCAGCTAAGGACAATTACCGTGTATTATGTTTTATTCATGTAATTTACTGATGCCTTTGACCAGTCTGACATTATGAAGATTGAGTCAGTCAGAATTTATAGACAACAAGCAGAGTCGGTGACAACTTGCCTCGTTAAGAAGAAATGTTGGATCACTAAAGAAATATGTTTAGTCATTTGCCTGTCAAATCCTGGTTTTATAAAATGCTCTGAGCTGATTTCTCCTCCTGAGTGAATGGGCTTGACATTTATTGTCACTGTCTTCCACCTCTGGCTGGAACTATCGGCATGATGGAAATACCAGGTACTGTACTCTGGTATGGGGTAAGGATAATCTCAAGGATGTGCAACCACATGCAAGCACACAGACTCAGCTCTGAGCTAAAGCATCACACCCTGATAGAGTAATTCCCTGAAATTCAATGTTTGAAATGAAATACCCCAAGGAGATTAATTTATACCCATTATTATAGAGGGGCTTTCAGGTCAAGAAAGCAATCTGGGATTCAGATATTTTAGATACAAAGAGGTCAGAGAAATGCCATCATGCCTTGAATATATTTGGGGATGTTGCACAGAACCCATTTTAGGTCAATACATAGGTGTCAGAATAATTTTGTTTTATATAACAAATACTTCATTCATAAGAACTGTGAAAACTAGGATCACCTCCTCTTACTCATTTCATACCTTCCTAACTCCCTAAAATCTGGGGGGGTCTGGTGCCAGGAGAGAATTTTATGACATCACAAATTATTAGATAATATCAGCTCAGTGCATGGCTTATATTGGAAAACATTACAGATGGCATGAAAAGAAATGGTTGCCCACACACATATCTCCAGATCTTTAGATAAGATAAATCTATAAACAAGAGATAATAGGTCAAATACACTGACTAAAACGAAAGCAAGCTTCTGCAGAGTCATAACAGCCATATCAAAGCTGTCTGTGTCATGTCCTATATGGGAACACCTCATCTGATAGATTTATCTTCCCACTTTAGCTCCAGCTAAGATTGGAGATAGGGAAAACAAATGATACATGGTGACCATACAACAGCAGGTCCTGTCTCCCCACGTGGGAGGCTTTTTGTACAATCAGGCTTCATTTTCCTTCACAACTGTAGTAAGTGACATTTAAAGGCATGCACAGCATATAGTTAATATAGATTAGATGTGTTTCTGTATATATGCATATATATTGTGTGTGCTCATATGTAATGAGCTATAATAATCAAGCACATGTCTGCACAGGGCATTTTAATGGCTAAGAAACCCTGTTATAGTCAACAGTCAGTTTAGCTATGTGGATAATTTTAATAGTCACATTACTTTAGAACAAGCGTTTACCATCTGTTCTGCCCTCTAATTACAAATGCAACAGGAATATAATTCACAATTGCTTAATTAAAAAGACATAAGGAATTTAATATATGTCTCTGATCCCCTTTAATGTAGCTTGCATCTGTTATGTTTTTCTTTTGCTTTGTAGAACCCCCGAATAAGCCCAAGGAAAACTTTTTCTCTTAAATTCTCTCCATTTGCATTTGTTCCATAAAAGGCATTATTCATATAAGTAAGATTACTGAACATATGTGGAATGCATCTGAACACAAGTGCCAGCCTGTCCCCCATAAGCTCTTCTTATATATACACTTATAGAAAATGATAAACTATCCCTCTAGGTGTCTGGCCCTGTGGACAAAGTGCTGTCAGACATCACAAATCAAGAGAAATTGCATTTTTAAATCTGGGCCAGCTTCCATGTACTCTAATAAAAATGTTCCTAACTGCTTCAAGAGGATTAATTTATTCAAGAGAATGAAAGTGAAAACAACTGAGAAAGTGCAAAATAAGGAGATACAGTCCAGGTATGGCAGCTCAAAATAAACATGCAAAATGTACTTAATACAGTATATCCACTGGAAAATGTAAAAAAAAATCACTCACACAACATAGGGAATTCTAAAGATAAGGGTGGTACTGCAATGCACCCACATCATAAAGTCAGTGTTCTTTTTATTCTCCTTTGAAAACATAAATATTATTTTAATAAGGAAGAGATGTACAAAGAAATTAAGGGAGAGAAAACAGAGCAAATACAGAGTCATTAAGTTACAACTTGTATAGATCCCCTAAACTGCAGTTTTAATCTTAGAAGAACATTCAAAAATTTTCAGATACAGCTATTTAGTTGATAAGTTCTAGTAATGTTGATTGGTTTCTCCCTTCAATATCAGTCTTGAATATTCCACTGGGACAGAGTATCAAGCTGTGTTCCCTTACTTTTTCATTTTTTAACCAGTCTTTCATTCCTTCACACAGCAGCAAAGCCTATCCAAAAAACACTACTTTCAATTGTTTGTGCCCCATCCCATTTTTGGGAAAAAAAAACCTCATTGTTTGCTTTTAGAAATTAATTAATTTTATTAGAGGGTATTAATCCAGATCTATTCTTTTTAAGATTATTTCTTAAATAAAAAGATAACCTGTCCTAAGCTTCTGCATTTATTGTAGAGTTTCAGTTTTCTTCCTTAAAGTTTTACTGAGAATTTTACCATGAGAAACAAGTTAAATAAGCATTTCAAATCAATATTGAATTTATAACAGTATGGAGGACCTTCCTGCAGTGGAACTAGTTTGGACCATATACAACTTTACAGGACATTGCAACAAACGTTTCTGATAAAATTTTAAAAGGAACTGCAATACAGAGTGTTCAGATCTGTGTTCAAAACTCGGCTCTTTAACTAGATGCCTAAAAGAAAAGCCAAAAATGTATTGAGAGCAACGTCCATAATTTTCCTTCTAATAGTAGTTTATTATATGCAATATCACAGAGGTAAAGAAAAGAATATTTCTACATGTCTCTGGTGAAATCAATTTTCTTGTAAACACTATGTGCTAAAAGGTTTCAATGTAGTCCGAGAAAAAGAAGAAAAAAAAGAAAAAGGGAAAAAAAAGAAAAAGGAAAAAAAAAAAAGAAGCACACCTAGATGAAACAAAAGCTTAGATGTTACAGGAAAGCCAAAATACCAGCAGGTGTTCCTCCTCACTTTGTACTCTAGCCCAGGAAAATAAACTAACACACTGCACGGAGAAAGTGTGAGTCACTGAACATTGTAAATTTTCCTAATGCATCACAGCTACAGAAACACCTGTGCTAAACACAGTAACATTGTGCTAATCCTCTGTGAATATTTCAACAGCCCTCCGGTGTTTTCTTTCCTTACCAGCATGCTGGGGTGGTCAGTGTTTTTCTTTCTCTTCCTCTCCACACGCCTCCAGCACTCGCAGGTTTGATCTCAGCCGGAGCCCCTGGCCACTGCCCGTGCCCTGGGGCCACCAGCTTCCCCCGCACGGTGGCCAGCCCCAAACATCCTCCCTGGGGAGCACGGGGCCAGCACCAGCGCTTTGCTCCTTCTGCGCCAGCCCAGCCAGGCACAGGGGTACCCTGCTGGCATGGTCTTCTGCTATCCTTTGCTTTGCATGATTCTCTGCTATCCTTTGCTTTCAACACGTAAGAAAAGATGCTATAACTTGACTAGGTGACAGTCCTATGCTTTAAAATGGCAGCATGTTCAAAACAGTGTTCTCATGCCATGCCTTGCGCTGATAAAGGCACGAGAAGCAGGTGGGGGATGATCCCATCCGACACGTCTCGAGAGGACCAAGTGTATCAGAGAGAAAAATCAGTCTAAAACCACAGGGGACAGCACCTCACTACCACTGCTGGAGCAGTACAATCCTGTACAGTCCTGCTCCAGCCACACATGCCCTCTCCATCTGCCATGGGGTCCCCCAAGTGTGCCCACTGCCTGGGGGCTGCCCCTTGGGGCAGGGAGGAGAGCTCAGGGCTGAGAACTTGCTGGAGCACCTGACCCCACAGATTTCCCTTCACCCACCGAGCTGAGGTCCAGGGAGGGTGACTGTGAAACTCATCTGAGTGTCACCATCCCTTCCAGACAAAGCTGAGGAGGAAGAGCCTGTCTTGTGCAAGCCCAGGAGGGAGGAGACAGCCCTTTGGTGGCCCACAGCCTCCCCAGCCCATCTACCACCAACCCTTGTCTATTTGAAAACGAGCACAGGCTCTGATTGCCATGAGAGGTCATTCAAACCTCATAGTCAGGATTTAAGTAAGTTTCTAGTCCTAGAGATTAGGCCAGGCTTTGGAGAACAAAGGCACAGCTTTGGCCCATTTGGCCTCACATCCCAGTGCACCTGAGGGGGCTCAGTGGGGAGGCAAGAATGAAAATGACACCCAGATCAAAGATTGTGATGCTGCTGTTTGTAAAGAGACTACATGGAGCTGAGGTGCAGATTATGGCACTGCTGACAGGCTGAGGGCTGAGGAGCCAGGGAGCCAAATGCAGCTTTCCCATAGCTCACAAACTTCACAATTTACGTGGCAGCTCTCTTCTAAATTCAGGCTTTTCATGGTTTGCATCACTATGGTTTGATCACTATGGTTTGCATCAAAGAAAAAACCCCCAAAAACCAAATCCAAAATACCCCAAAAGTTCAGCATTTGCAGAATTAGTTACTCCTGGTTTTTATTCAGGTTTAATTAAAGACCATGACTGTCATGTCTCCCTGCCTGGAGCTCCTGGGATTCACTCCCCACCTTGCAAGCCCAGCCCTGTAAACTGCCCACACACTACAAGGAAGAGAATTCTGACCTGCAAGTCCACAGCTCAAATATATAATGGAAACTAACTTAGGAATTATTGAGTTAAAAAAAAAAAAGTGCCACCCTCTAGTATCCATGTCCTTAATCTTTTTTTTCAGTTAATTTTTTAATAAAGTGAGACACTTGGAAGACATTAACACAATTAATGATACCAAGATAAAAATTCATTTGAAAAGAATATTCTGCAGTGAAAAATGTTTTCCTTTTGGCAAAATAGATAAATTTTGGTTGATAATAACTGCTATGTAGATAATAAATGCTAATTTTTTTCAATGAACTGAGAAGAAGAGGTCAAGATCTACCAAGTGTAAGATTAAATGAATGAGTCACAAATGCCCCTTCTATAATTGCCAAGTGTGTGCATTCCACTTTTTCATTAATAAGTTGTCTATAAGATAAGAGAGTATAACCAGAAAGTAAATCTTACCTCATCAATTCATATATTTCTTCTTCACACAGAAAACTTTATTTTGTGGTGAAAATTGTCCCTTTGCTTTCTGTAAAACACACTTTCCATAAGCCCCAACTGACAGGTCTTGACTATATAAAGCAAATGACACTAAAGCAAGGCCACACATGATTCTACAGCTGCATTTTCAGAGTTGTCTGTATGATTTCTGAGCTTACCTGAATTGCATTCCGGAGTCTGCAGGTACCCTGAGCTCACCACAGGTATTTGGGGGAGTGGATTGAGGGTTCTAACTCTGGTCTTGTCACCTAACTGGACTAGAAGCATCCCACCCTCCACCAGAGCTGACAATTTAGAACCTCTACAAGTGCACTCATCTCATTTTCCCAGTTTATGGACAGAAGCTGACTCCTTCTGTCATGTTCTGACAGACAGAAAAAGCAGCTACAATGCCAAGAGTGGGTTCTGATTAAATAAGTAATTCTTTTATCTTCCATTGTAATTCTTAGCAAGGCAAAGTGAACCTTTTAAAAGATGTTAATATGTGCCATAAATTAGTCAAAAATCCATTTTAACCTCTACCATAGTTGATATTTTAGTGGATTTACAAGACTCCATGATGTCACTCCTGAGAATTCTTTATTCCAAGCGGAATTCAACTATGTCCCAAAACCAGAGATGAAATTTGGTTTATCACCCATAGGTGTTTAATAATTCTCCTTCATTGTCTGCTTTCTATTCATATCATGTCAACAGCAGAAAAAATTACTTGCTAATGGCAAAACCAGTTAAGAATTCAACTTTCTGCTGTCAGCAGTAGCTTGATTTATCTTCTATCATCTCAGAGAAATCTCCAGTTAAATTATACATTTTTATCCTTATCTTCCAGCCTACCCAGGTTTGTGAAATAAGTCTTGCAAGCATTTTTCTCACTGGAGATTGAGAGAGTAAATGAGCTCCTCAGAAAACTCTTGCTCTGAGTACAGACACTTCTGGCCTGTATGCAGTTCTAGAAAAAGGCAGTGTGGTACAGCTTTGTTTTACTAGATCAAGTTTCTTGAGTTCCTCAAAAATTTGGTGAGTGGACACATGCAAGTGTCCCCTTGATTGAGGAAATGATAAAATTCTTCTGTTCTGAATGTGTCTGGTGCTTGAGAAGTTGTTCTGTAAGAGCAATCCATTCAAAGACTTCTTTCAAAGGGCTCAGCTTCAGAATTAGTCCTTAGATTCATATTTCAGACACTAAGGGAAGAGTGGCAAATAATCAATCACACAATTGCTATTTGCAAAGGCTTTGTTTTCTAGGATAATTAGAGTTCTTCAGGAGTCATCCAAAGGTATTGACAAAAAGCATCAATAATGTACTGTTACAGCTGATTCAGATTTTACTCACAACTTAATTTGAGGTTATATCTCAATGACGTAGAATCAAGAAAAATATGACAAGGTCAGGCTGTTTTATCACCTGTGAAGTAACTAGGATGCCAATATTCTTTACCTTTAATTACCTCTTCTGGGAAAAAAAAAAAAGTAAAAAAAAACCCAAATAAATTATTATACTGAGTCAAACTTGATTTTGGTAAATCTCATGGCCTCTCTCCATTAATAACTTTATACAAGATGCTCCAGCAAGACACCCAAGAACCTGGGTTAGCAGCAGTCAAAGCTTAGGAGACTGGTTAACCTCCTCAGGAGTGCACACACACACATTCTCTAAAGGGACTGCAGGCCCTGGAGGACAAATATCATTTACTTCCCTTTGCATTGCTACTTTATGTAACCCTTTGATGCAATAAGGAGCATGAATAAATAGATTTTAAGACTATATTTTTAATACCTTTAAGGCACTACTACAATGAAAATAGCAATATTTTCCTCAGTATTACACATGGACCAAAACATTAGTAAATTTGTTGGTAAGACACTGAATTATTTTGTTGTGATTTTCTAAAAAAATTTAGAAAACAACATGTTAAACCAAGCTCCCTTCCTGTGCGGACTTGTGCCAGTCTCAACACTGATGACTGTATCTGAAGTCTTAATAAATGCAAAATAACAAGGTAACTTAGGACCTTGCACTACAGCCAACTTCCCCAGTACAGCCAGAAAAAAGACACTGAAGTGGGTGGAAGTTCAGCATCCACAGGATGTCAGCTTCAATAAGATTGTTGCAAGACAGGTGTAAACCTTCTGCAAGACCTTTGTGGTACCTGGTGGACCTCTTTCCCTGGGAGAGTGTCTCCTCTGCATGTGGAACACAGTTCATCCCTGGTTCTGTCCCTTCACTCTGAGGGATTACAATTAATGGACTCATCTAAGCCCAGACTCATTTTTACAAGAGCGCAGGGGTGAATGTGACTACTGCCAGCATTCCTCCAGCCAGCACATTTGTCATCACTGCCACGTAGCACAGCAGCAAAGTGTTGCTACCCAGCTTTGGGAACACCTGAAAAACCCCTACATGTATGGGGCTGAGCTGGTTTCCAGATCAACCACAGCCCACTAGAGAAATAAATCATTCCAGTCAGCCAGCATCAAAGTAATGCACACGTTGAGCTCACAGGACAGTTTATTGCACTCTCAGTGACACACAGAACATCATTTTTCACCTTTGGCACTCAGCTCATAAATTCTCCAACATGTTGTAATTGAGTAACTGAAGCTGTCGAGTGCACACTTTGTATTTCAGTTTATGCTAATATCGAGTGCCCACAGTCTGAACCTGATCTTGCTCCAGCCTGCACCAGAGCTCGCTCAGGGTGTCAGTGTGACCACCCCGGCTTCTGGAGCCCACCACAGGAGAGTCTGAGCACAGGAAGGGAGCTTGGTTTAACATGTTGTTTTCTAATTTTTTTAGACAATCACAACAAAATAATTCAGTGTCTTACCAACAAATTTACTAATGATTTGGTCCATGTGTAATACTGAGGAAAAAATTGCTATTTTCATTGTAGGAGTACCTTAAAGATATTAAAAATATAGTCTTAAAATCTATTTTTTCATGCTCCTTATTGCATCAAAGGGTTACATAAAGTAGCAATGCAAAGGGAAGTAAATGATATTTGTCCTCCAGGGCCTGCAGTCCCTTTAGAGAATGTGTGTGTGTGCACTCCTGAGGAGGCTAAGCAGTCTCCTAAGCTTTGACTGTTGCTAACCCAGGTTCTTGGGTGTCTTGCTGGTATAAAGTTATTAATGGAGAGAGGCCATGAGATTTACCAAAATCAAGTTTGACTCAGAATAATAATTTCTTTGGGTTTTTTTCCTAGAGAACTTTCTTAGGTAACCAACTTCCTCTGCCAGCCTGAGGGCTGTGTGTGTGCTACCTGCATTCACACTCAGACAGGCATTCCCACAAGCTCCTTTCAGTCAGCATAAACACCAGGGGCAAGGATGTTGTTGCATGGAACTGCTGGGAATCTTCACCAGAATTGTCACCTCAAGGTGCTCTCCTCAAGGCAGCAACATCAAAAGCTGTAGTGGAACTCTACACAGCTCACAGTTCACTCTAAACAGTTCAAAGAAAGATAAGAAATGCTAAATAGATCATGGCAGTAAACTCCATTATTATTTATGGTATTGTAGACAAATAATTTAAATAAAATAAAACCCAAAGCTTCTTAAAAGAATTATTGAGACTAATCTATGTTTATTATACAAAGCATTATTTTTCCATGCTTTAGTTATGTTTAAGAAACAGAATTTTATAGTATTTTGGCAGTGGAAGACATATTTTATTCTATTTTATTATGCTTTAAGGGTGTTTTTGTGGACCACCTTATATATTACTTATGTAAATTTTATATCCCCACTTAAACACTGGAAGAAATTTAGTGGTGCTAAGACAGAGTAGGGCATTTTAGTGACACTATTCTAATTCTTTTTTTTCCAGTCCTTACTGCAAAAATTCAGAGGGTATTTCTTTCCTCTTTCTTCCCTCTTTGGAGACACTGATGATTTGTCCTGGTTTTGGCAGTAATGACAGCAGAATTATACAACCCTTTCACCACTTCAGTTTCCCTAGGATTAAGGAATGCGATAGCTTTGCAGCATTCCCAAAGTGGGTCAGTACTGAGAGGTTTTTTGGCTGTCACCAATTCAGAGATGAAGCCCTGATGCCACAATAAAGAGTATTTCAACAACAGTGACTGCCACATGAATGAGTTTAAAAAGTGCTATGATATCTTTCAAGTCATCATTATCAGTGCCAAAAATCTTCTGGATTTAAATTGCATGTCACATATTTAATCTACACAGCATGTGGGAAAAAGAAAAAGAACAAACATCTCAGAGACCTTGATTTTTCCCTGGGGGAAAGCACAGAAATTTTACTATGGTAAAACTGCAGGTGGCCATATGTGGAACATTAGATTTCCAGAGCCAGAAAAGATGAATCCACATTCCAGAATGCACTGAGAATCAATATATACATATTAAAATTGTAGAGAGAACAGTTACATTCTTATTCTCAATGGATGTGTTAGTAGAACTTGTGACTTTAAGTACCCCTCTGGTAAAAAGATTGCTTTGTAATTTGAAAGCACTGTCATGCAGTGACATGGCACATGTTGTTGGTGCCAAGCCTGGCCTTTTTGAGATGTGGTTCATTGCTTTTACAAAAACTGTCCTCTCATTGAAGTTCTTTACCTCTAATTCTCCTTATATATCACAGTAAATTTTACTGTACAAAAGTAATGCAAATAGGAGCTACGTGTGAAAAACTGCTTGCAGAATTAGAGCCTATTTTTGTTCTTTCTGTTTTGCTACTTAGGATGAGATATGCATCATAATAAATCATGTTATGAGCATTTTATACAGCAAAAAAGAGGCACTTAAACTTTAGGATTTAAATACTGAAGAAAGGATAAACGAAAAATTATTTTTGTGTTCCTGTGTTTCTCCTTTTGACTCTCTGGTCCCACTGATTATTTTAAGAGCAGATAATGAAGTACTCATTTCTTGGAAAATTTAAATGTTTTAAGAACCATTGTTTCTTTGTAATAATAACAGAGCACTGGCAACATTAATTCTTAATTTCTCCTCAATTTAAAATATGCATTATTTTATCTGAATTCGAGAACAAATTCCAGAATAAATCTTAGATGTCTCACATCTGTCAAAAGTTAATATATAGGCATGTTCTACCTGTTTATGAGTTTTTCACACATTTTTCTCACCTTTCTGTCACAGAGTGATAATGGATTTCTGAGACACTTTAAATCCTTAAATATGCACAAAGTGAGGCAGGGGGGCAGTTAATGTGGCTCATTTACTTCAACTACAGTACAAGAGAACAGAAATGAATCCTGGAGTCACAGTGCAATAAGAGTTTCACTGTTTTATTTAGTGGAAATGAGCACTCCTGCCAACAGAGATAATGATAATTATACTATAGCTTAAAACACCTTCTATGTGCATAACTCCTGTCACTGCTCTGTGTCCTACAAATCACACTAAGATTTATGACAACCTTAGTTATATCAAGAACGTGAAGATGAATTAATTTTAATATGTTTGGCTTCCTTTATATGATTTTAAAAAGTAGCCAAATGTTGTGTTTTTAAATATAGCTTGAGAACAACTTTGAATTTATCCACAACCAATTTTTTGGCATACAACATAAGTTTGATTTTGATCAATTACACTCCTGCATTCATATCTCAATGCAGTGTAATTGCATAACATTAAGACTTTTGAATGGAATACATCAAGTAATGATTTACAAATTGGATCGAAAAAGAAAAATTTCTGTGTTAATGACCTTAGTCATGTTTCTAGTCAGATTTCAAATCCAAATATGCTTCCATTTGCAGTTCTAGGCTTGCCACAACAAATCAGAATGATCTGTCCTGGAAAAATCATCTCCTTAGGTTGAACACATGCAGTATAATAGGAGAAATAAATATTTTTGCAAGCCAACTCTGTGTATGATATTCCATTACATTAAGAGACTTCCTGATATAATCAGCAAACAGACAACAAAGATTGATTAATCAATAAGTAGGCATTGCCTTATTACAGTGAACAAATTAGACACTCAGAATATATTGCTTTATAGGCAAGATTTCTCTTTTACAAATATTCTTCGTAATTGATTGTAGTGACCTTTTGGCAATACAGAAAAACATCCTCAATTAATAGGCTTCTTTTGCAAAACAGATCACAGTGGGAAGAACTACATGTCTTGCACAGTAAGAGTTCAGAGAAAAGGAGGAAAATGGTTTTTAAACTCGTTCAGTGGGAAGCAGATGAGAGCTTTACTTTCCAAAGCAGTGTTTGTTTATTAAAAGCAATGCAAAGTCACTTTAGCACTGATACAATATTTCTAGAGCCACGTCACCAACTGAGTTTGAATCTCTTGGTCCCTCAGTTATGGGAGTGCCTAGGAGTAAACTACAACTTGTGGATTTTCGCTGCATCAGAAGTCCTTTTGTAACAAACACAGTTTGTTTATAGTGCTCACTCTATAGCAAAACCAATTATAAAGAACAAGTGAGAAGAAAAATAAGAATGTTTGGCAAATGAGGCTCAAAATCTCACACATGGTCCAGGGACAAACTGCAAAACTTCTTCTCTTCTCTGTCCTAGTCTTGTTTGCTGCAGAAGACACCCAAGCACTATATTTAACAGATTCACTGGCAACTGCACTAAGTCTGAAACAAACTCAATCACATTAACAGAGCTTCTGTTTCAAAGCTTCTTGCTACTCCTCCAAACCTCACCTTTCCAGATTACAAAAATGATCAGAGTGAATTAAAAAAAAATGCACAAATATATCAATTTCATGCCAAGACTTGAGGGGCATCAGGTGACTTGAGGTGACTTGAGGTGACTTGAGGTGACTTGCTAGCAGGAAATAGATGCATTCATGTTTCCTGTAGCACCCTTTCTCATGGAAATGGTAGGTCTTTGTAAGGCAATATGGAAATTGGTAAAGATATGTGTGTTGAAGTCTGATCTTCAAAGCTGAGATCTGGGAAATAAAAAAAGCCCTATTGGAAACAAAATGAAAAGAAATAGTACTTTTGGTCAAAGGAGAAGTACGGGATTGAAGGTGGTGTAAAAATTTCTCCTGTTTTGGACTGGGAAAAGGGAAAAAGTGAAATAACAGGGTTAGTGCTGTAGTTTTTGGGAGCAAGAATTATATTCACCTTCTGAATACCAGGCCATCCAGGACAGAACAGTGTTTTCATTCTCCCACCTTCCAGCATATTTTTCTCTCCATTTAAAGGGAGAGAAACACACACTTGCTGTGTGTTAGGACAGGAAAAGCTGCCTTTTGGGGCATGGAGGAGGTTTTGTTGTTGTCATTTTTTTAACTCAAGCTGACTAGAGGAAGCAGCATTTTTAGATGAAGTCAGAGTAAGGAAAGATCATCTCCTTGGAAGATGCTGTTGTCAGCTAACCCAGGAAATTTCAAATAAATTTACAGACCAGTTAAAGACAAACAGGAGGAGAAAAGACAAAATTTAAGCTAGGACAACAGTCCATCCCACATGCAAACCATATAAGCCTTATCTGACAGATGAATATAAGTATATTCTCTACAAGACATACAAATAAATGCAACAAAAATGTTCAATCAGTTTCAGAATGAGGGCATTAAGCTTTATCCTCCCCACTCAACAAGCCTTATATTGATGGCCTTGTGTGTGGCTGCCTATTTTTATTAGTTTACAGGCTGTAAACATTTCAGTGTGGAATGTCCTGAAGGAGAGTCTGTCTGTAAACTTCTCTTTCTTTATTTTCTTTATAAATGAAAGTTAATTAGACTTGATCTTAGTCCATTTTTTCATGAGATTCAAGTCTGTTCTGGTTCTGTGTTTTAGCTTCTGGCAACACTATGATCAGGTGTCACAAAAATACCATAAAGTCCAGACGTTGTGAATTTAAACAACTTTTTATTTCCTGCCCAGCCCCACAACCACCATTCTTTCCATGTCAGTTGACCTTGCACAGATTTTCAGGCACAGCATTTGTATAAGCTGTCCTAAAAAAACCAACCGAAAACACAGAAAAAATGGAAAGAAATAAAAAAGTCAATGTAATATGACCCATTCCATTCTTTACAGAAGCTTTCTTACAGGGCACTGGAAAAAGCCAGAGAGTGGTGTAATAGAGATTTACAGTCACAGAATCCATTACATGCTGCTCTGAGCCCTTGTCGCATTCCATAGACATATCCGAGATCCACTTGGAAGTTAAATGCCAACATGAAAGGAGCATTCTCCCCATTTATTTTCTCGGTGCCATCCACCTCAGGATTGCTGGGGCTCTGCTGAGCAGACATTTCCAGCCAGGCTGGTGCACTGGCACCATCCATCACCCTCTAAAGCTGACACACAGAATCCTTTGTGTCTTCCCTTTCCCATGAACGCAGCAAACTGGGCAATGACCAAGCAAGCAACAAGGCATCACAGCCCACAAAACTGCCTGAAAGTGTTTGCAGAATCAAGCTGGAGGTGCAGAGGAACAATTCCTAAAATTTCACTCATTTTCATGAAATACAAGGGAGCCTTCAGCTCGTACAGTGACTGTTCCAGGATACAATGTGCACTGCAGAAAGCTCTCAGCTCCATGGATTAATCCATGGCTTGGATTAACAAAATAACCCTCTGAGTTTATGGATAATTGTCACTCTGCACATAATCCATGCCTCCAGTTTTAACAGATCAGCACCAAGTGAGCTAAGATTCTATTCAACTCAACAATCCATGACAACTGGCATACATCAGGGCTTTTCAGAAGCACAGATGTACACATCTTCCTCTCCTAGACAAACACAGAAACCTCCTACTAAATGTCAAGCAACTCTAGTCAAGTTATTCACCGAAATATCACCAGTTATATTCAGTTAACTTTAAGGCAATCTGTGCTTCCAAGCAAAACAGAAGACCTTTTGACAAATCAAGATAAATTTTGAATAGCAGTGACACAAATATACCTTGGTTGTACCATGTTCTCAGACTTATTTTTCTCTACATTTTGTTGTGGTAATTGCTTGTCTAAGATTATTGATTCAGAAAGGCCTTCTCCGACCCTCACCATAGAGGTTTTGCTGGCATAGCAGTTTTGCTAAAAAGCCTGATTTATTCCCTTTTAGATTTGGAAATGTAGATTTGGCTCCAATTTCAATACCTCATTATTACATACAGTGATAAAGGAAAAAGAGGACCTGAAAATGTCTATCTTTGGTTTCACCTTGTCTTTCAAGGGTGTGACAAACACTAAACACAAGCAGATACTCAGTTCAGGTGTACAATGGAAAGGTCACTGGAGCTCAAAACATTGACTTTCATGAAGTACTGCCAGGATATACTGTGATATCTTGATTCACTGTATTAAGTACCACCCTGGAATTATACTGAAATTCAGCATTTCTAAAAAGCTGCCTGCAACATGAAGGTAAATACTTTATTTGATAAGCATGCTTGTTTTCCTTCGTACGACAGTTCACAGGTATCCTGTCAGATCAATCATTCTCTGTAGCTGCATCTGCACTCTTTGCCTCTTTGTATCTGAGCATTTACCAACACTACATGAATTCTGTTTAGAGTCTAAATGTAGACTTTGTGAAACTATGGACACCTGCCAGATCCATAACAATTATTAATGACAAAAGTTTTGGTAAATATGCAAATTGACCTTTTCATCCTCAGGGAAAGATTTCCTTCCTAGTAATTTATTAGTAATATACCTCCTGAGGAAATAGTTTAAATTGAAGAATAAGATGTATGATATCTTAATGGATCACACCTCATACATATGGTCTAATGTGATAAATAAAGATCCCTTTCTTCAAGACCAGTTCTAAACAATGTTTAAACTAAGTTAAGAGGGTGTTTGGACATGAACTCCCAAAGTCTTAATTTATTTTTCAGCAGGCCTCTCCTGATGCCAGGCAGTACAGTGTTACAATATCTGTCCTGCTTTATTGGTTGTGTTTCTTCAAGGTGAAGTCTGGATCCTTTTTGCAAGGCCATCATTTTCGGGGCCAGCTCATGTGCATCAGGAATGCACAGGTCACCATGGCTGCAGATGCATCTGCAAGCACAGGAAAAGCCACTTTGGTGCCTGCTACACAAAAATTATCTTTAGCAGCTGCTGGTGAGCAGTTTTTGAGTTTCTGTGAGAAAGTGAGGAAGACCTGTGGGCAAGTATTCACATGGTAAAGACACTCTCCAGAATCAGAGTGATGGAAAGCTCTGAGATGTCCCCTGCTCTGAGGAAACAATCCTCTGCCCCCTATCACAAACATCTGAGCATCTGCTCCTAGCTCCTTTTAAATTAAAACTACAAGCCCAGCGTTCAGTCCAAACACAGAACATTTCATTTTTACAATGTTGCAAACTTTTAAATCATTTTTTGATGCCTCATTTGAACAAAACAAACCATTCCTCCAGTCATGGAGATTTAGAAAACTCCTTAAAAGCATGAGTTTATACAAGATTAAATTAAGCTACTGCTATTACTGACATGTTTTAAGCATATTACAACATGGCTAACTTCCCTACTGACAGACTGGAACTTTCTTGCTCGTTCAGATATTTCCTTCCACAGCCACATGCTGAGGCATTGGTTTGGTTCTGACTCCAAAGGAAGAGTACCACCCACGGAATCAGCTCCTGTGGCATCCTGCATTCTCCTTAGAGAATCTCCTCAGCCTAAGCTCTGGACATTTGATGTGAATATAACCCAGAAGTAAATGTAAAAAAAGAAAAATAAGTATATATGCATAACACACACATATATACACATGTATACTAAACATATGGAAAATGCATTGCTGCCACATGAGACTGGAGGTTATTGCAGCTCTCTTTAGAAAAAACCCACATAATTTATAAAACATACGTGCTGCTTTCATGCTATTCCCTTTCCTTACCTCTACTAGGAAACCCCAGAGAAAGCAATTTATGCTTACAAAAAACAGCAGCATCTCTTGTAAAAGATAAATGCCAAATTACATAGTGAACAGGTAAACATAGCACTGGTTGGGATCCCACTGGAATTTTTTTTTTTTTTACTCTGTAGGTTTTCCTTTTCCTTTTCTTTCTTTTTAAAATACTCTTATTTTTTCCCAAACCAGGAAAACCCTGGAACTGACTATGAAAAAATCCACATGCATAGACAGGAAGAAGAGATTTCAATTTGATGAAAATGTAAATGCATCTTTAAAACTCATGCCTAATGGAAGGCCCCATGAAGATACCTGCCAATGTCTCCTGTTGCCAATTTGGAAGAAAAAAATGAATATCAGGTATCTTGTTTAAATATCTAATAGCAGTTTTGTTTTGAAAATTCAATATTGAAGGAAGCATCTTGTTTATTTAAACTGCCACCAGACTAACAGGGCAAACAGGTTTTCAGTGGAAGTCACACCAGAAATTCAAAAAGAAATAATTACAAGAAATATAATAGCTTTGAAAAGCCAAGTACTATGTCAGTTCTAATAATCCTGCTTTCTCCATAGCAGATGAGGAGCTTTGTAAGGTGACATTGATATTAGAAGAAATAAGGCTTCTCATAATAAAGCTGCACAATAATATTGGCTCCTTCCCTAAATATTTGTATAGAATTAAATAACATTCTCCTTCATTATTATACTCCTCAGGAGTCATTCATGATATACATAACAAATCAATAAATCAGTAGGAATGCCTGACAGTGATAATAGGCTTTTAAAAAGAACAAATACAAGGATTAAAATCCTAATTATAGGGGAAATAATGAAGGTGTATGATGGAACACTAGATTATATATTGCTAAAGGTGTCCCATTCAGTTACTAGACCTGCACTTTCATTCTCAGGAAGGAAATTTACCTTTAAAGCCTCATATTTATCTGCCAATACTGACTGCATTGTAATCCCAGCTAGTACATTTAATGGTTTATACTCTGTTGACATTAAACTTGTTGGACAGATTTACCTCTTCCTGTTGTAGCCATTTCATATGTTCGAGACACAAAGCAGCCAAACTTGACTTTTCTTGACAGCAAAGTGTCCCCCAGGTTCAGAAAGGGTCAAGTTTCCTTGTTCAAGCTCTTGTTCCAGCTGCTCTCGACTGCACGTGTTCCCAAATAGAGTCTGACGAGGAATTTGCTGCCTCTGTGGTGAGGCACTGGGATATGTCTGGTGGCACTCCAGTGGGCAGAATGAGCTGCACATCCTGCAAGAAAGGTAAAGGAGAACGGGAGGGGGCTCAGGAGCAGCTTAAAGAGATGGTTTACCAAAAAGATTCCTTCATTTCTCATCTCTCCTCATCTGAAACCATTGACCAACACAAAATACACAGGGAACAGTTTGGTCTGATTGAAGATAGAACACAAACCAAACCAAAGCAACTAAACCCCCCCATAAAACCAAACCAACCAAACAAAAAAGATATGGACAAACAGNGCTGTTTTATTAGTGTGATCCTGGAGAACTCAGACTGAAGGTCTGTCAATTTATACCTATTAAACATATGTATAGTATACATATATTTTTATACACAGCATTTTGTATCAGCCTGTTTAACCTGATTATGGGACTTTGTTTTCTTGCTGGTAGAGTATAACTTTTATTTAATAAGAGGAGCATAGGTATTGCTGCTTTTCCTACATGCCTCTTGGGAGCTTTCTTTGACATCTAAAGCCTTTCTCTGGCAACCAGTTTGTTCTCTAACAACAGCAGGCTGGGAGTTGTGATAGATCCCATTTAGTCTTTTGAGAAACAGCTAAATTCTGTGAGTTAACTTGTCTTCTTTTACCATCTAAGGAATATTGGCAGGCTGCAACCATTTTCCTCTGTTAGCCCTTGAAATGATTCTTCATGCTTTTGTCACATAAGACTCCTATACTCAGGTGTGTTGGGTTTTTTTTTTTCTAGCTCATTAAGATTTATATTTAGCTCTATTTGTACATATTGCATTGAAATGCCACAATTAAATATTTAGTTTTAATGAATTTAGGCTCTCATTTCCACAGACTTTTGTCTAAACCTTGTATTTTAAGTGAACTCTTATTAAACATTAAACTCTGGTTGGTAAAGTATTCACACAGCTTAAATAATGACATAGGGAGAAAGATATTTGGAGGCAGAGATCAAGGAGAGCAAAAACAACCCTGCTACAGTTGAAAAGTGATGGCAAGTGAATGAGGCAAGTGAATGAGGCATGGAAAGTGTTTTAGACAAAGCAGCAATATGAACAAAATTCTGTTAGACTCTGGACAGAAATGGCAGAAATGAATGAGAAACAGTAGGTAGGTGCTAAATGGAGCTGCTTACAAATTCCCATCCTGCCAAAATGGATTTGCTGTACACAGTGTTTTTCATTGATGCATGTTCTATTTTTGTTTTCCCAGTTACTTATTCCAGGATATTATTAAATGAAAAGACAAACAGCAGACAATTTTACTTTGAACTTGACCTTGAGAAGAAAACGATCCATGGAAGTGAAAACACCCCTAAAGCAGGGTGTTCTCATTTTGCTTTTCTTTTAAAAAGCCACCACTTTTTCCATGACTGTAAAGTGAAATGTGGTTGTTTCTCTCAGGATCATCTCACCAACACGGTATAAACTGATTTTTGTATCTATATACACTCTAAAATGTGCCTACAGACCCACAGACATCCTGGAAAATAACCTTACCCCCTCCCACCTTTCCCCCAAGAGTGATGAAGCCCTGGATGAGTGATTTTTGGCTCTTGCAGGGGGTGGGTGGAGGCACAGGGACCTATAGGTTACAAGAAGGTTCCTGCAGCTCCCTTAGTGTGTCCCAAGACATACAGAGGTGTCTCCTGCTTTGGGGATAACC
>VZTN01022002.1:0-14771 GCA_013400515.1 Erpornis zantholeuca
TCACAATAAAGTGTTCCTGCATCATATTCCTGTCTCTTTGTGTTTTTTCCTGGAGTTCTCTTCCCACCATAATGGCAGGGTTGATTGTGATATCTCCTTATCTAACCAAACCATATAATACTTTTTTTACCCCTTTTAGAGGTCATGTGATTTCTGCTTTCTTTGTATCCCTTTCTCTTCTAAATTAGAAGGATTAATTCCTTTCAATTTTCCTGGATTCACTCTGTTTGTCGGCCAAGTCAGGACATGTTTGCAGTGAAAGGGAAATTGGGTGTGCTCCTCCATTGTTTTTACAGGTTCTGCTTATATTACCATGACTCTCTGGTATTTTATATTTTCAGTGTATTCACTCCAGAGCATGTAAAGGGCACAGGGACCTCTGGCCCTGCTGGGTGACATTCACAGTCACAGCAGGAGCTGATGTCCCCAGCCTTTGAAGGTTATTAAATCCTAACGTGCCCTTCACTGTCTCCAGCCGTTATTCCGTTTTTGCACTATGATTAAATTATTTTAAGGATCCAGAGGTCTGAGACTCTGCTTGGAAAGTCTGGTGTGGAGGCAGTGAGGAATCCTTGGCAACCGTGAGTGTGAGAGGTGTGAGGAGTCAAGCAGAGGTCACTGGAACTGGTGGTTTTGGCTCAGATGGTTCCACCGGACCCATCCTTCAGCGCTCTGGTTGACAAGGTGGGCACTGATCCCAGGCTGGACGTGAAGATCTCGGAGATGTTTTCCTGGGATTCTGAGGGTGGATCCTGGAAGGTGGGACAGGAGAATTTCCTTGCCATGGCACCACCTCCTTTCCCCGTAGTCAGCAGCTCCCTGGCTCTGCCCCATCCCATGACTATCACCCCGTTACTGCTGCTCCCAGCAGTTCAACCACCTCGTTCTTCCAGTCCGAAACCCTTGGTTCCCTCCTGCTCAGTGCCACTCAGCTTTCTGTTATCAGGGCTCCCCAGGAGATTTGCCGATTCCAGGGAACACAAATAAATAATTAGAGGTTTTTCAGGACAGATACTTGAGTAACAAAAGGAGTAATCACTCCCTCCGCCCCATCACTCCCATGTAGACACTGAGAGAAAGGTCAGCTCCGTGCAGGGTTTTGCAATCAGGCGTGAGCTAACTCCGAGCAGGCATCCAGCCCAAATTAAAGCTGCGTAATCGTTGTTCCCTGGGTGTTAAAGGCTCTCTCCAGGGGTGTTATCTTGGGCTGAGCACTTGTCTGACACAACACCTAATTAGGCTGGTGCCTGCCTGGCAGTGGGGTGAAATTTGGCTGGGCTAGTGATTTACACCCAAGCACCTCTTGGAGGCTGAGGGTGGAAGCAAAGGTCAGAAGAGAAACGGAGAGAAAAGCGTCCGTGTTTTGTAAAGTTGTCCCAGGAAAGAGAGAAAATCGTGGACAAGGAGGATGAAGCAGGGAGAGAGAGGAGAAACCATCAGGGAAGAGGTTTTTGAGCTGCACCAGGGGAGGGCCAGGTTTGACACAGGAATTTCCTCCTGGAAAGGGAGGTCAGACCTTGGAAGGGGCTCAAGGAGGTTTGGAGTGCCCACCCCAAGGGAGGACTGGATGTTGGTCTGGGTGATCAGGTGGGGTCTCAAAGGTCTTTTCCAACCTAAACAATTCTGTGGTTTTTGGTCAAAATATTCTCAATAAGTGTTTGTTTAGCCATCAAAATTAAATCTTGCTTTCTTAAAATAAAAGCAGCGTTCATAGGTGCCATGGACTAATTTCCATTTCAGTTTATTACTTATGGCCGTCTGATATATCCAGTCCCATATGAGAAAGAATATTGAAATTACCTGTGAAAAAGAAGATTTGCTGTTCCTTTACACCAATCAAGACATTTTCTTTGAAAGAGTCCCAGTGAAGGAAGAGGTAAATCCTCTCTAATGCATCCGCTCATGTTCTTTTTGCCGCGGCTGCTGACAGGTTCAGCCGAACCTCCCCCGAGGCAACTTTATCGTGGCAGTGATTAACGAAAAAAGAGAAGGTTAGTGCCTCATCTTTGCTCATCAGATACCTATCTCAAAAATTGTTTCCCTTTGTTCACCTTCCTCCTATCATTCCTTTTCAGAATGTGCTTTGGCAGAACTTCAGGCAGTGTTTTTCAGCTTTGGCTTTGAAGGCAGTTGGATGATTCCTAACAAATACATCGCCTGGAAGATGTAAAATTAAAAGGAATTCCAGCACTGAATTAAAGATGGGATCATGGAACATCCTGCGTTGGAAGGGGCACACAGGGATTGAGTCTGACTCCTAGCCCTGCACAGGCACCCCAAGAATCCCACCCTGCGCCTGAGGGTGTTGTCCTTGAGCTCTGGCAGCCTTGGGGCTGTGACTATTCCCTGTTCCAGTTCCAAACTGGATGGAAATAACTGGAATTACCACTGGAAGTCTGACCGCTGGAATAATTAGTATAAGGCAAAAAAAAGAATTCTCAGCTGCAGATCTGACCAAAAGTATCTCAGCCTGCAGATGAGAGGGAGCACTGAATCCCCTCCGGGGCTCAACAGGAAAAACAAAGGCAGGTGTTGGATGCAGGATTTTTTTTTTATTGCGAGGGCAGGGAAGGATGCACTGGACCAGGACATGTGAGGCAAAGACAGGCAGGCTCCCCCTTCCTGCCTCACGAGAGCTGCTCCCCCAGCCTTGTCCCAGGAGGCAGCAGATCCAGGGAGAAGCCAGGGGGTGGTGGAGCCTCACATTTGGGCACTGGCAGGGGTGGGGAAGAGGAGATCAAGCACAGGAGGGCGGGAGGGTGAAGCAGGATTTCTGGAAGGGTTCTGACTCCACAGTGTGAACTCTGATGCTGCGCCCCTTCCTCAGGAGCTCGGGTGAGGATCCAATGGTGCCGTTTGCTGAGTCGAGGGATTTTCCCGTCGGGGTTTAGCAGGAGCTGCAGCTGCCGCGGCCGTACCGGGAGAACCGAGGGCCGCAGGATCCAAAGGATCCAAAGGATCTCCCAGAGCCATACAGGCCCCGGTAGCCCCCACAGGACCCCAGACCCCCATAGCCCAGAGAGGAGCCCCCAAAGCCCCACAGACCCCCATAGCCCAGGGATCCATAGCTCCCATATCCAGAGAGACCACCACAGCCCAGGGAGCCGTATCCTCCATATCCCAGGGATCCATATCCTCCATAGCCCAGGGATCCAAATCCTCCATAGCCCAGGGATCCATATCCCCTGTATCCCAGGGATCCGTAGCCCCCATAGCCCAAGGATCCATAGCCCCCATAGCCCTGGGAGGCCCCAGAGGCTCCGAGGACGGGCGCTCCAGCAGATCCCACCATGGAATCCTGCGGGAAGGAGCTGAGGATGGGCCCGGGGAAGGTGACCACCACGGGGGGAGGCTGGATGACGGTGGTGGAGTCGGGGCACTGGCGGGCGCACGGCTCGTTGCCACTGTCAGCGATGGGCTGGGGCCGGACGAGGCCGGAGCCGGAGGTGGAGCACAGGTCGTAGCAGGACATTTTGCAAGGGGATTGGAGGTTGATCTGTAAAAGATGTTAATTTGAGCAAGTACAAGATGTTATTTACAAACAGAAAAGGGCTCTGGTGTTGGCTGCCTTTCCCCCAGACAGGAGAGCTTTGAGGCACCGGAGTTTCCCCATGTCTATTAAAGATGAGAATTGAAAGAGAGCTGCCAAATGGTTTGCTCGGGCGCTCTGGTG
Organism: Erpornis zantholeuca; assembly: GCA_013400515.1. Lineage (NCBI taxonomy): Eukaryota > Metazoa > Chordata > Aves > Passeriformes > Timaliidae > Erpornis > Erpornis zantholeuca. Next base: position 3,674 of record VZTN01022002.1, read on the forward strand.
AGTCAGCAGATCAACGAGGAGTGGGACTCTGCTCCAAAAGTTGAGTGTGTTGTTATTTAGCATCTCATGACTCTGGCTCTTCGTTCCCACTGATCTCCTTTGTGCTGATCCTTGGCAAAACAGGGATTATAGCTCATTGTCTTTTCAGATTCGCTCAGTAGCTTGTTGGATGGGACCATTACAAGGCAATTACAAAGATGATTGTCCCAAATTTCCAAACATTTAATCAGGGCTTTGAGATCCACCCCAGCGTTTTGATTTTGGGCTCCGAACTCTTTTGAAAAATTCTCACACCAAACCACTTGCCCTCATTAACTCAGAAAAACCCAGCACTTCACATTCTCTTTAAATCCCCTCCAGGATCCCTCTTAATCTTAAATAAATGTCTTATAGAGCATTTTAAAGAGCTCTTTATTCCTCTCCGTGTCCTACTCTAAGCCAGTACCTGGTCTCTTGGGGGTTCATGCCCATTTATTTTGAATTAAAAGCATTTTGGGTGATTTGCAATAGAATAAACTGGATCTCATGGCAGGTTTACCTCTAAGCTCAACTTTTCCCTGCTAACCAGGAAGATTTGAACCTTCCAAATAATTTCCAGTCACCCACTTAACCAAACAGAGAATAGGAATAAACCTCGAACAAGTCACATCGTGGATAGAACTGGTGAAGGCAACCCAGTATCCAACTGAATTTTCTGACCAGAAACTTTCAGTTCGGTTGGGACTCGAACACCAACCTCAAAACCAAAAAGCAGCCATCCCTAAGGTTTTTGCAAGGTTTATCTCTTCGTCTAAAATTTTGCCTAAGAGCTCCCAGTGGAAGAGACCACCCCAGTTGAGTTGTACAGGAAAAGAGAGGTTCCAGGAGGAGCAAAGAGCAGCTCCAGACTTACCAAGTCGTTGAGAAGAACGAGCGAAGGGAAGACGTTTGGGAGAACCCCAAGTGGAGACAGCTTTTATACGGTTCAGACTTGCCTGACAGCTCAGAGGAGCTCATTAGTTGACACAGAACATTTTTTGTATTGATTGCTCTTTAAAGTGACGAAATTGTTGCTCTTTCTCTTTGTGTTTACTCTTGATTTCAATTACCTCGTTACGTCACAAGAGGTCCTTTCATCCGAAAGGTCAATGGGTGATATTAATGCATCTCTCATCCTAAAACATGATTCATTAATTAGTAGCAGTTTTCTGGAGTGGCACCCTGTACTGAGCTGCTTATACATAAATATTCTCGCCCCATCTTATAAGAAAATTATGCTCAGACATTTACAGAAATTGCAAAATCATAGAATGGTTTGGGAACACAAATAGGCAGAAAAGGCTTAGGTTTTATCTGACCCTCAAACCACAGCTTAAAGCTGAGTTCAGTTCTGAATGGAGAGAGATTTATGATTCTAAGGATTAGAATGGAAAGCTCAAAATAATCAGAGTGTACATTGAATTAATAATTGAATTTATGTTTTATTGAGATGGCTCCACCTCTGCAAGTGTTCAAGGCCAGTTTGGATCAACCTGGGACAGTGGAAGGTGTCCCTGCCCATGGCAGGGGTTGGGACAAAATGGTCTTTGAGGTCCCTCCCAACTTTAAACCATTCCATGGTTCTGTGCAGGAGAAATCCCAAGTTTAGCTGCAGTGAAAATAAAAATCCTTTGTTTTTAGAGAGGATCTTGCAGCTAATCCCATCCTTGATGGCGTCTTTCAGCACAGAGCAATTAGAGGTGGGAATCTGCTGGTAAAAGCAAATGTTGGATTTGCTGAGGTTTCTGTCTCTGTTTACACCACGGTTGCCCTACTCTATCATTATCGTTGTTATCGTAATCGCCCACGTGGTTATCTTCACACCACGTATTATTTATAAATTATGAGCTTTTCCAAATCTGGAGATACACAGGAGGATTTCCAGAGCCATTATCCTGGAAAAAAAAAAAACCATGTCGAAGTTTTACAAGAACATTCCAAGGGATTTTCAAATACCTCCTGAACACCTATTACTGACTTGTTCCTACTGTGTCAGAGTTATATAAAACCTGTGCCTGGCTGTAAACACCCCACAATTACAAGAGATTATCATGTTAAAAGAGATAAATTGAGGCCACTTGGGTTTTTCCCATAATCAGCTCATGGTTTATAACATTGACCTTTCTGTCTTTGACCTTAAGAATAAAATATATTCTTCCTTTTTTAACTAAAACACATAATGTTGTGTCTTTAACATGTAAAAATAGGAGGGGAGACACGAGAAAGGAAAGCAAAGCTCGATGAAACAACTCAAAAACTTGATTTCCATGGAATTGTGGCTGCCAGGTAAAATATTTCTCTGTTTCTAAGGGCTGAAAGACAACTAGAAGAGAAATGAGTTTAACAAGGAACATGGGGAGAGACTTTTTCCAAGGGCTGAAGTGGCAGGAAAAGAGGGAATGGATTAAAACTGACAGGGAGGGGGTTTAGATGGGATATTGGCTTGGAATTGTTCCCTCTGAGGGTGGAGAGGCCCTGGCACAGGTTATTCCATGGATTCCCTGTATATGGAAGCGTCCACGACCAGGATGGATGAGGCTTGGAGCATCCTGATCTGTGGGAGGTGTCCCTGCTCATGTCAGGGGTGGCCACTGGATGATCTTCAAGGTCCTTTCCGACCCAAACAGTTCCATTATAGGATTTTATGATATAAAATGCATTAAAAGATGCTCCTGACGATTTGTGTTTGCCTTGCCTTGTGTAGGTGGAGGGAGAAGTGCTGAACCAATGTTTTTCCCTTTGTTATTTGTCCCCAGCCCTCCTTTGAGATCCTAAAAGAAATTCCATTGGCTCCAGGTCTCCTGTTGATCACACTCAAGGAACCGTACCTGGACAAAAAAAAAAATTTAAAAAAAAAAAAATTAGTGTCCTTCAATCATCCTAATTACGAAGGACTCATAAATAAATCAAGTCAGCTTTATTTCCTCCCCTAACGCTAAGGAAAGCAATGGGACCATAAAAAATAATTCCCCACATAAAGCCTGGAGACAATAGAGGTCTGGGGTGGAATGTGCAGCTCACGCTATGTGTGGGTTTGAAGCTCACCAGCAATAAGCAAAGACAATTTCAGCACTTTGGGGAATTATGTGTCCTGCAATTTGGGGTTGGGACCTAATTATGAACTCATGCATCAGGTGCCCGGTGCCCTCTGGGCGAGCAGGGAGCTCTATAAAAGGTGTCTGCATCCAGTCCTCCCATCCACTTCTCTCACCTGTTCTGCCTTCGTGAACCAGGTAAGTCGCTTTTCTCTCAAACTTGTCTGAATTGAAATTGCTGTCAGGAAATCTGGGTTTTAACCAAATGCCCTCCGTTTGTGGTCAGGCTGCCGCTGCTCTGTAGGGTATTGAGGTTAATTTCTAATTTGTCTCTAGGCCTTGTAGGAGAGGGGTTTGTCAAGAGGTTTTGAACCCCAAACTTGTGTTATTTTAGCACTCCAAAGGATTCCTTGACTGTATTTTAGGACATAGAGAATAACCTGTATATGTGGCTGTATTTGGTAGGGTTTTGCTGAGTTTGTAACAGGAGAGATAATATCTAAGTAGAAATCATCAGCTAAGAATAATTTAGTACTGAAGAAATTATCTGATCTGGAAATTCAAAGACACAACTGAAGAGTACAGACTGTGTTGGACTGAAGTCAAGAGTAGCCTGGAGATCAGGGTGGTAGGAAAAACAGGAATAGGAAATACATTTACTTCCCAATTATTACCGACACCCTTGGACTGCTTCAGCGCTGCCCAAAGTTTGCTATTCCTTTAAAATTAACACAAATTAACATCTTTTACAGATCAACCTCCAATCCCCTTGCAAAATGTCCTGCTACGACCTGTGCTCCACCTCCGGCTCCGGCCTCGTCCGGCCCCAGCCCATCGCTGACAGCGGCAACGAGCCGTGCGTCCGCCAGTGCCCCGACTCCACCACCGTCATCCAGCCTCCCCCCGTGGTGGTCACCTTCCCCGGGCCCATCCTCAGCTCCTTCCCGCAGGATTCCGTGGTGGGATCTGCTGGAGCGCCCGTCCTCGGAGCCTCTGGGGCCTCCCNCCTGTGGGGGCTACCGGGGCCTGTATGGCTCTGGGAGATCCTTTGGATCCTTTGGATCCTGCGGCCCTCGGTCCTCCCGCTATGGCCGCGGCAGCTGCAGCTCCTGCTAAACCCCAACGGGAAAATCCCAAGTGAGGTCTCGCCAACAGATGAAATGTGAGGGTTTCACAGCCAAAGAGCTCGGAACCAGCGCTGCTCCATCCCAAGACCGTGGATTTGTAACCCCTTTTGAATTTCTCCTCTTTTAGCTTCTGCCTTAAAGCTTCTGCCGCCCCATTTCTGTGTTGCCTGGGGTGAATATGGAAGGAAAGGGCTCAAAATGGGTCCAGTTTGTTCACATCAACAGCCAGGATTTGGAAGAGAATCCGAATCAATCACATGTGAATGTGCCTCTGGCTGGAGAAGAGTTTTGTACTTCTTGGAGACTCTGAAAATGCATTGCTTTGCTTGCTGTCATTAAAAGTTTGTTGCATCAAAGTTGCCATATTCCAGTGTTCTTTTCTCCTGTTTTCACCATTTTTTGCCTTTGGAGAAGCTTTACCTGTGCAGGTGTCAGTGACAGCCTAAAAAATCCTGGAATCATGGGATGGTGTGGGTTGGAAGGGACTTTTAAGCTCATCTTGTTCCACCCCCTGCCATGGGCAGGGTCACCTCCCACTAGCCCAGGTTGCTCAGAGCTTCATCCTGTCCCTAAACTATAGAGATGAATGTCCTGCCTGAAAAATCAGGGAAGATCAGACTTCAGCATGAATTTATTACAAGTATAGCTTTTATCTCACTGAGTTTCAGGTTCTCAAATATTTTCTCATCCAGATATTTAAGCTACATCCTCGGGAATAACCTCGGCACGAAGTTAAATCAAATTCCTTGTCAAATCTTTAAGTAAAGTTTTCTGGGCCACAGGGTGGAACTTTGAAACCTGAAATCTTTCTGAGTGATTGTGAAATGATGTTGGATGTTGGATGGTTTTTGACAGGAAAATGGCTCCTTCAAGGATTTATCCACACCAGTAAGAAAAATGGAAAAATGTGTACCTGGAAGAATTAAAAAGTAGAAAAAATGCCATAACCTCTGAGCAAATCCTCCCCTTCTACTCTGCTGTAGTGAGATTCCACCTTCCAGGATCTGCAGGGAAGCTGGAGAGCGACTTTCCCTCAAGAACTGGAGAGACAGGACAAGGGGGAATGGATTCAAACTAACAGAGGGCAACTTTAGGTTGGATATTGGGAAGAAATTTTTTCTTCTGAGGGTGGTGCAGGTTTTCCGGGGAATTTCTGCATGCCCCATCCCTGGAAGTGTCCAATGCCAGGTTGGAGCAACCTGGTCTAGTGGGAGGTGTCCCTGACTGTGGTGGTGGGTGGAATGAGAAGATTTTTTAGGGTCCTTTCAACCCAACCCATTCCATGAGTCCATGGCTCTGTGATGATCTTATCATAGCCCAGGAGAGCTGGGGAGGGAGGATTGCAGCTCCCAAATACTGGATCAAGGAACAGTGAGTGACTTCACCCCCAGCTGGGCCATTCTGGGTGGTTTTGAAGTCTGAACCTCAGCCTGTTGTAAGGATCTGAATTTTCCTCCTGTACAGAGAGGAGTGTTGCAAACCCACAGCCAGATGAATTAAAACTAAAACTTCATTTGTTTTTTTGCAGAACAGAATCACTTTAATGAGAAAAAAGCATTCACAGAAAAGCATCGCAGAATACGAAGAATATCAGATCACAGGCAATTCCTTCCATGGTTGTCCTTCTCCAGTTGGACAGCGAAGTTACATTTTAGGAGAACATAAATTATTGCTTCATCCCACACATTAGACACACAGAGAGAAAAAAAAAAGCCGGGAAGATGACGAGTAGAAGGTGAATGAATTAAGGAGGAGTTGTGTGCTTCCAGCTCCACTGGAGTGGGGTGTCCGTGCTCACAACATCTCCTTTGGGGCCAGGATCGTATCTCTCAGTTGCCAGTTATTCCTGAATCCGGGATATTCCCGCAGGGTTTAGCAGGACCCCCAGTAGCCACGGCCATAGCGGCCATACCAGGAGGAGTAGGGGCTACAATAGCCAGAGCCAAAGCCTCTGCCAGAGCCATACAGGCCCCGGTAGCCCCCACAGCCCCACAGGCCCCCGTAGCCCAGCGAGGAGCCCCCATAGCCCCACAGGCCCCCGTAGCCCAGGGATCCATAGCCCCCGTATCCATAGAGACCCCCGTAGCCCAGGGAGCCGTAACCGCCGTAACCCCAGAGACCCCCGTAGCCCAGGGAGGCCCCAGAGGCTCCGAGGACGGGCGCTCCAGCAGATCCCACCACGGAATCCTGCGGGAAGGAGCTGAGGATGGGCCCGGGGAAGGTGACCACCACGGGGGGAGGCTGGATGACGGTGGTGGAGTCGGGGCACTGGCGGACGCACGGCTCGTTGCCGCTGTCAGCGATGGGCTGGGGCCGCAGGACGCCGCAGGCGGAGGAGGGGTACAGGTCGTAGCAGGACATTTTGCAAGGGGCTTGGAGGTCAACGCAGGGCTAAAAAAAAGAAGGCAAGGACTTAAAAATTCAGCAATTTACATTAAAATAACGTAGTCTGCATTAAAACTAGAGTATTCTGAGTATTCCCCACTTTGCAATCTCAGCGCTCTCCCTTTCCAAAAAGTGGTTTTTCGAAAATTCTCCAAAAGTTGTCCACACTCGAGAGCACGTGGGAAATGTTCTGAAAATCTTGTCCCTCGTAACGTCCTGCAAAGAACTGCGATTTATTTCTCCACATCAAACTGAAACCTGGGAGGCAAAAGAGGCAAGACCAAAGTGACTTTGTCCAAGGTCATTGGATGAGTCATTAGGAAAACTCGGATTTGGGTTTAGCAGGTTTGCATGGGATGGAGCTTATATAGAGCTTAATTACAGTAGCTTCATCTTCCCACTCATCCCAATTTTGCTTAGAGTCAAAGGAACAGCAGATTATAGGATTGTGAGTGCCTGGGTTTCCCAGAAAAGCACTTGACAAGGCAATAAAATCTCTAAGAAATCTCTAACGTACTCTAAATCCTTAACAGATTTTTGAGGAGGAACTCGAAAGCAAGAGGGTGAAGGAGAGCCTGAAGATTTGCGGTGGCAGGACGCAAGTGACTTTGTCATGTGCGAGTGGCTGCGGGGATGACACCCTTGTCAAACCTTGAACCTTTTATGCTAACGTTGAGATGGGTTAAATGTATCAAAATGAGGATCAGAGAATCATAGACTTCCTCAAGTTGGAAGTGACTCATAAAAATCAAGTGCTAATCCCTGCTTTTTTGCAGGATTACTTGGAACTAAACCAGAGAATCTTGGAATTGCCTGGGGTTGGAAGAGACCCTAAAGATCATCCAGTCCCACCCCCTGCTGTGGGAAGAGACACTTCCACTACCTCAGATTGCTCCAAGCCCTGCCCGGCCTGGCCTTGGATATTTCCAGGGATGTGGAATCATGGAATAACCTGTGCCAGGGCCTCTTCAGCCTCATAGAGAACAATTTCTTCCCAATATCCAACCTAAATTTCCCCTCTGTCACTCTGACCCCATTCCCTGTGTCCTGTCCCTGCAGTTCCTGAGGAAAATTCCCTCTCCAGCTTCCCCGGAAGCCCTTTAGATCCTGGAAGGTGCTCTGAGGTCTCCACACAACCTTCTTTCCTCCAGGCTGGACATTCCCAACTCTCCCAGCCTGCCTCCAGAGGGGAGGTGCTTCAGTCACCTCAGTTGACTCAGAGCTTTGTCCGACTGCTCCAAGGTCTGATGTTCCTGACACCCAGAACTCCACAGGGCTCCACACACCAAAAAGTTGCATCTCCCACCCCAGAGGCAGAAACATCCTCGATCTTTCCCAAGTCCATGCAGATATACCCAACAGAAAGGATGGTGAACACCAACTCAAGTTGAAACCAGCGACAGAAAATGCGCAGAGAGCAGCTGAGATTTCAGACTTACCCAAGTCTCCAAGAAGTCAAGGGAAGTGTTTGGAGGAACGAGGAGACAGAGGAGCTNACGATAGAAAATGCGCAGAGAGCAACTGAGAAGATTTCAGACTTACCCAAGTCTCCAAGAAGTCAAGGGAAGCGTTTGGAGGAGCGAGGAGACAGAGGAGCTTTTATATCAGCTGGAGGTACCACATCAGCATCTCTTGCCCGCCCCAATTTCAAACTCATGCAACCGTGGGGATGATGAAATTGTTGGGTTCATTATTGGCGTTTATGAGGCCTTTCAAATTTGTTTGTAATAACGACGTCAACGTCACCCGAGATTATAGAGAATTCTTTCATCTTGTGACAACTTGGGGGGGAAATGAATACCCGGCATTATTCCTGTCACTTCCTTGGAATTACGTCAGGAATCGCTGAGCCAGCTCCTCTTGGTATTAACCGAACACCTGGAGAGTGGCTCATGGGTTTATCGGAATTACAAAGCGCGGCGTCATGGGTGGGATGTTTGCCTGTAATTCCCATTACAGCTGGCCAGGATGGAAGTTAAAGACTGTCAGAGGAAGTTTGGGGGTGGTTTCTGCTTGTTTGGCTTCCCCACCTGCAGCTGGAAGTCACAGCACGCCTGGGGAGTGGGTGATGTTTGCAGTCGGATTTGACAGGGGCTGTAATGGGGACAATTCCTTTCAGAATCAGGGAATCATGGAATGTCCTCAGTTTAAAGGGACCCACGGGGATCATCAAAGTCCAACTCCTGGCCCTGCATGGGAAAGCTCCAGGGCCTGGGAGCATTGTCCGAACTCTTCTTGACCTCTGGTGGACCCAGAAGAGCAGCAGTGACTCCAGGGACCTCCAGCAAGTGCTTCAATCTCTTACGTAGACACTGGAATTTAATCTTGAGCAGGAAAAACAGTGAAACCCTTAATTTTGGCCAAGTCCACAGAATCCCATGGAGGAGACGGAGGGGAACCTTTGTCGTGGGTTTAGAGATAAATAGGGGATGAATTCACAAAGTTAAGTAAAGACACAAAGGGATTGGAGGTTCCAAAGAGACTTTTCCAAGGTGTTGATGGTCCTGTGTTGTCCAGACCAAGATGGTACCTGAGAACATTGAACAGGCCTGAGGAAATGTGGGATTTTTTTAGGAAAAATGGATCCTCTGGTCCAAAAGTCCAAATATGACTGACGGAATGGCTTTGAATTATTGCCTCAGATTCTTAGGAATTCATGAGTTCCCGTGATACGCAAGTCGTAAATCCCAAACAGGGCAGAGCTGGAAGTTTCTGGGATGAGGGAGCAATCAGAAATTTGTCATGGGCGACACAAAGGCTCCTTCTTGCCTCGTTTATGGATGGGCCATTTTAATATTGCAGCCTCCACGCCACAGATGATCCCTAAATGGCGAGGTGGGGTTCTGGGCCTTTGGGGGCTGGGGGGGTTTTGGACAATAATCTTTTCAAGCTTCCAGGAAACAAGTCCATGCAAATCCTGTAGACGATCCAGTGGATTAAAGGCATGGAGCTGGATTTAGGCGCCTCACAATTATGGAATGACATCACATTAAAACACCTCGGTCAAGATATTTGTGTCCTTGATATCATCAGTTCAAGGCCAAATACTGGTTGTTGTTTTTTTTTTCTTCACAATGAAAAAGAATTAGAAATAAAAAATTCTGTATAAACCCCAGAATTGAGCTGTATTTTATTCTAAACGCTTCCAGGGATGGGACAAGCACAGGGAATGGACTCAAGCTCTGCCAGGGGAGGCTCAGGTAGGACATGAGGAGGAATTTCCTCCTGGAAAGGGTGATCAGGCTTGGAAGGGGCTGCCCAGGGATGTAGGGACCCACTATCCTCGGAGGTGTCCGAGGAATTCCTGGACCATTGCTCTGGGTGTCCAGATGGGGATTGGGCACAGCTTGGTCTTGGAGGGCATTTCCATCCCAAATAATTCCAAGATTCTCTAACAGAAACCCTTTAAGTACCACAGGATGCTTTCCATGCCTTCCTTCGTGTTCCATGTTGTTCTCAAATAAAACAGCTGAGGCTGATAACAATAAAGATAAAAATGACGAGCCCAAAGTTGCTCCAAATCATTTTATCTCCTTTATTTTATTTATTTTTTTTTTTAATGGAAAAAAGCTCTGCACATGAGGTGACCCCAAGTGAGCAGACAGGTTTCGCCGTTAATGATGGAGAAGCTCGGGAAGAGCGTTGGGATAATTGTGAATGGAATGATAACAGGAATGAAGATGACTTGTCCCCCGTGGAGATGAAAGAAGGTTCTGTGATGAAATGCACCTATCACGTTTCACGAGACTTCGGACCAGCGAATAAACAAAGAGTCAGCACAACTTTGAGGACCTATGTGTCGCATTCATTTGGGGTTTGCCCTAATTATTCACATCCCCAAATTGCACCTTAGACGATCCCCAGGATCTTGGGAATGGTATAAAAGCTCTCCCAGCCCAGGGCTCTTCACTTCGCCTTCCTTGCTTCAATCACCTCGGTGAGAAAGGTAAGCACCATTCTTTGGGATCTCTTCTCTAAAATCCCAGTCTCTTTTCTGCTGATTTTAGTTAAAATTGGAATCAGCCATAAGGATTCTAAGATTCTTAATAATTGGGTTATTTTGCAACAGTTTTATTTTTACTTGGTGTTGGACCATCATAAGTTTGAAATGGTAAAACCGTGGTTTCTTGTCAGTAGAAATTAGAAAAATTACCAAAGCAGCTTCCAAAACCTTGCAGAAGGTTTGTTCAGTCCATAGGAAGTTTTTTATGGGTTATATCATGAAAATTCTTGATATTTGTCTATCAAGATGTGATAGAAGCTTAATTGGGTGATATCTTTGCATGCTTTGGCAGTGGGGTAGAACAAAGAACTGCTTTTTGATGGGAACGAAGTACAAGAAGTTAGGCATGAGACCCCAGGAGAGACAACAGCTCAGAGTGCAAGCGATTTACAAAAAACACGAGGAGGAAGGATCCGGGAGATGACAATTATTTTCATCCGCATGTCAAACCTTTTAACCATTGAACTTCTGCCTTTTGTTCTCTCCTCAGTGCCCGTCGACCTCCGACCCCTGCAGAATGTCCTGCTACG
>VZTN01022010.1:0-17421 GCA_013400515.1 Erpornis zantholeuca
ACATCAGAACAATATTGCTAAGAAAATGTGAATAAGCAGGCAATAAACATCTCTAGCAATTGACCAGAGTCCACAAGAAGTAGGCTACACAAGAAAACCAGATCCAATTAAGTAAGACTTAAATGTAATTGTTCTAATAAAATTAGTCTAAATTACCTCACTATCTTCCATAGCCACTTCTCCAGAAGGAGGCTTAAAAGAGGCCAGCATCTCTAACAGATCAAAAAGGGTGGTAAGATGAGGTTCTTGCAGGAGTAAAAGCATTGGAATGTTGTCCTTCTGAGGAGGAGGTAGGCAGGAAGCTGGGAGCTGGACACCTTCACCTTTCCGTTCCCTCCTGGGGGCACCCAGGGATACAAACACCATCTGGAACAGAGAGAGACAAGGAGCCATGGATTTTTTTTTTTTTTTCACACAGACCAAAATAAAAAACTTAAAGATAAATTTTTATTTTGTAGTCCAATCTTTACTTTGCAGCATTGCCACAAACTAAGGTTCGGTTTGCTTTCAATGAAGGTATTAGTGGTGGAGCTGCACACCTGAGGCTGGGGAGACTCCAGTGCTGAGCTGGTATCACCCCCAAATATTGATCACACCCAGCCCCACACACAGCAATCAGCTGCAGAACACAAAAGCAAAGTATTGGCCACTGTTTGTGACTGCTCTCCATGCTGGCAGTACCTGCATATCCTTAAACCCCAACTCATGGAGTGTTTTTTCATCATAGTCAGTTGTCAGTTCGTGCCCAGATGAAATCATTCTCACAGGTCCCATGAGGCCACCTAGGATAAAAGCTTATTTCAGCAAAATTCTGGAATCATCCTTTCAGTTTCATTGTTTGAATATGAATACAATCCTTCAGTAGCAAACTGAAAAAGGCAAAACCTGAACAGCATTTCCTGAAGGAAAGTGATTATTATATTAAACTAAATTTACTTGCATGTACTCAGAAATAACCTTTTCAATAACAGATCACCCAGATATGTAGTGAAAAGTGTTTATAATACAAATTTAAACATGCCTTCCATATTTTGTAGTAAATGACAATGTGCCACAGAAGGACAATGGAAAATGATTGTGATCATCAACAAAATCCCCTTGTACCACATAACTGTGGTCAAGTCAAAGGAGCAATGATTAATCTTACAGAAATGTAAGTTGGAACCAAAGAAGTCACACCCAATTCAGAAGAGAAAACTGAGAACACCCTGCAAAGAACTCAGCACTGAACAAGAAACCTGCCCAGTTAAAAGATAAGAATTTCATTTGCTGCAGACAATGAAGCCTCTCTTCTTACAACCACACATTGCCCAACACAGCCACATGTTTCTAAAATCCCAGTTACAACAAAAACAAATATTTTCTGCTAAATGGTGGAAACCAAGACAATTTCTTTACCAAAACTGCTTCTGATGAGTGGCTGGAAAAGGATTTTACAAAGAAGCTAATTAATGTGTCCAAAATTCAGTCCAGTTTACTTACACTGGGTCTCATTAAAGCATATTTTTTAGAAGTTGTTAAACTGTGAAAAGCAAGTCTGAATCATGTTGAAACATATACTAGTAGTGGTGTTGGAAAGAGCTGTTCATGGACAGAATTTGTTCAGATAATTATTCATTACATGCTAACTCATGCTTATAAAGAGGAAGAAAAACCAAGAAAATGTAAAGATAATTCAGAAAACATTCTGAACAGCAATAACTGATAAGAATGCTGTAATCTATCTAACATCAAGAGGAATTAGAAAATATCTTCTGATGGACAAAGGAATTCTTGTTCACTCACAAACACATTAAGAAGGAACAACAACAGGATGCATATTCACTATATTAAGCAAGCAATGGCCATCTCAGGAGCAAGGTGACATTCCAAATTAGGAGCCTCAAAGCAAGATGAAGAATCATTTTTAACACAGAATGACCATAAATTAAAAAGCAATTGCAGGAGTAAGGAAGATTTTCCACCTGACTGGAATACATGTTTGTAGAGCATAAATTATGAATTTGAATTATGGCTTCAAACTCTGAATCAATGGCAGAGCCAGAAGTGTATGAATCAGATAAAATACAGAATTAGATATACAGAAATATAGAACTTGATCAAGTTGTGTGCAACAATATCTTCAGTTTACAGAAAATAACATCATTTAAACAACAAGAAGAAAAATAACGTGGGGGAAAATCTACTGGAACATAGAACTTGGATAGATCTAAGGATTTCTGAGAGATACATATTTTCTAATTCAAATAAATGGTAGTGCTTGAGAAACAACCCTATTAATTAGAAATGAGGGTGGTCCTAATTAGAACTAGAGCTAAAAAAAAATCAATCATAATTTTTGGTTAGCTGGGATATCTGGGGGGGGAAAACCCACAATCATTTAAGTTGTAAAAGCAAAATGTCCAAGTAGAAAGAGTGATTTTGCTCACCAGGGAAATCTCCTTTGCGGCTGCTTTGGCCAAACTCCTGAAGCTGTGCTTGCTGATTTATCTGCTCCTTCTGCAGATTTTCATACCAATGGGTGACTTCTGCTCGCAGATCAGCCACCTGATCACTGGGGTACATTTCTATGGTCATCTGAAAGAAAAGAGGTGGTTTATTTTCCCAGCAGCACTATGGAATTACTAATGTTTAATAGGGTAGGGTCTGGCAGGAGAAGGAATTTTAACTCACCTTGTCAGGAAGCCCAGCTGGCTGACAGACAATCCTCAGAGGTAGTGACTGTTTGTCACTCAGGGCTTTCAAGTGACTGCTGATGCCAGTGCCTTCAATCTGCCACTGTCTCAGGTGATATGCAAACCTTAGGAAGCAGGTAAAACCATGGAAAAAGTGGTTTTGTCAAAGCCTATTTAACACAAATGTTTGCTGAACAATGAGAGAAAGACAAAATCTGCAAATAGCTGTCGGGTTTTTTTTCAAAATAAAAGGAATTTATAACATCCCCCCTATTTTTCAAATACAATTAAAATAACTTTAAAGAACTTTCTTTGGTGAGGGATGGGGAAACATGAACCACACATTTATACAAAAACAAGGGGCAGCTCTGGTAATTGTTTATATTTTATAGATAACCTCTCACAGTTATTCCCTTCCTTTACATCCCTTAAATTAGTAACTCTTAACACACTCATCATTACGGTAAGAGAAATAGAAATAAATTCTGCATCCAAATATATCAAGAGAGCTTTTTACCTTCTCCTAAAAGCCTCCAGGTGTGTTTTCAGCATTAAGAGCCCTCTCTCAATAATGGTCAGACTTGAATGAGAGTCTTGCTCCAGGTTACTCGAAGCTATCATCAGACTCTCCATACACTTGCTAATAAATTCCTGTTCTTTTTCCAGACCAGTTTTACCTGTAATACCAGTTCAAGTCAATTATATAGGCACAGCTTTGGAACAACACATTTTAATACCAAGAATAAAAAAAATATAGTGCTGGGTATTCTTTAGGAAACTTGAAACAGAAAAAAAAAGAGAAAAATGAAAGTTCATACCGTTGATGTAGTAAGAGTTGATGTACTGGATGGCTGCTCGACTGACATCACCAGACTGTGCCCTTAAAGCAATGCCCCAGAACTGGTCCATGCCACACAACTGTTTGACAAAAGGAAAACAAACACAGAAAAAAACCATTGCCTCATTATTTTCTTTTTTCTGATCTATGCTTTTTGCCTCTTGACTCCATCACTAACAATATCTCATTTTCTCTGCTGCTTGCACTGTCATCCCTGCACACACCAATTACTACAGAACTCTTAAGTTGCTCAGAAACATTTTCAAAGTCATGAGAACTGGCTGAAATTCAAAATTGTGAATTTCCATTTTTTACAAACAGGAATACTTTCAAATGAAGCCATAAAACCACAACTTTAATCAGTAGTCATTGCAAGAAAAAACAATTGCCTCAAATCAATTCGGAGAATATATTCTAAATCTAATTTTAAATACAAGGTAATTTCTCTGGATAAAAAAACTTCTAAAGCACATAATACATAAATTGAGACATTTTACAACAGATTCCTAGTCAGAATTAAATATGACTAATAGAATGTCACCTGACTTTTTCATTAGATAAATGTTACAAACACATCCTTTAAACTCAGCAGTTGTTCCAGTTCAGTTATGTTAACAATAGGATAAACTGCACTAAGAGATGGAGGCATTAGGTATCACTTTGTGGTTTTCTATCTTTGCCTTCAGAGACAAAATCCACACATGCCAGAGAGAAGGAAAGCAAGAGAGAGAACCCAGGCTCACCTCAGAGTTGGAGCCTCCATCATAAGCACTTGTAGCCAACCGAGCCAAATTACACAGATGCTGGAAGAGGTTCAGGCCAGTCATACTGATGGTTTCAGGTTTTAGTTGTGGCATCTAAACAAAATCAATGTGCTTTAGTAGGGAAAAAAATTTCAGTGGTGGAACAGAGTGCCATTACAGGGTATTTATTTCACTAGCACTGTTATTACTAATCACTGTTATTATTCATCATATTCAAATGTAGTAGATCACACAGATTTGTTCTTGCAAAAGATCAGACCCTGTTTAGATAGAATGCAATAATATCAACTATAATTGGCTTAAACAGTTCACTTTGCCAATGTGACAATGCAGAGGGGAAAAAAAGTTATTTTAACATTAGCTGCTTAACTTATCAACAGCAGAAGAATTTGTTAGCATACGTGATGCCCATTCAAAAACACTTACAACATTACAAAACTAGACAAAAACCTGTGTAACCTTGGGATAGAACTAGACTACATTAATTATTGCACAATCTATCCATTTTGTAATGTCATCTGTCAAAATGGATGAATGGAACCCCTTGGAAAAAGCTCTGTGTGTTTGTCTTTTCAGTGGCTGTACTGCTGAGATTTATAGGCCCCTCCCAAAATAGAAGTCCATTTTTCAGTCAGGTTAGGCTGTACACCATAAAGGAAACTATAGTTTTGTGCAGGTTTTTTTTGTTTTCAAATGGAAATAAAAGTGCTACACACCTGGAGATACAACACATGAGCTGTTTGGAAAGAAACACTCAGGTAAAGAGGAGTGTGGAAAGAATTCCCACTAATCCATTTCCCTCCTCTCTCCAAGCAGAGAAAAACCTCTGCACAACAAGCAGGGCCCTCCTGGGCTACTGAAGAGAAGATTTCCATAGAAACAATTGAAAATCCATTAAATAATGTCAATATGGAATGAAACATCTCTGTTGGAATTGTAAAGGTTGCAATTAACTCTCTACATACCTTTTCCAAAAAAAGATGTTTGTAAGTCTCCATACCCATGGCATGCTGGTCTTTACTTCGTACTTGATTCAAGAACCAGTGTAGTGCATCATCATAACATTCAGAATCTTCTACTAAGCAGTGCCACAGGATGTCCACTTGTTCTAAACTCAGCCCTACAATTAGGGAAATATTTTTAACTGCTCTTTTATAACACCAAATATTCCACAGAACCCAAGAATACACACAGAAAAATCAGAATATTTATGCCAGGTCACAACAGATAAATGTATTACATGATAACTTCGAATATCTATAATAAGACCACTCAAATATCAATTGTAAAAAGTTTAACTTCTTTCTCCATAAAGAAAATTGCTGACAGAATTAAAATATAAGGAATTATTCCTTTTTGGAATACAGTACTCCAGTAAAAGATCTCTGGGAACATTATGGACACAAACCAAAGCCCATAAGTACATAATGTATTATTTTCCTTTAGTAATTACTACAATCCTTTTATTTAGAAAAACTGAAGCACAGAGAACATGACATTTTTTTCTCACAGAACTGCAACAGAATTTAAACTTCAACATTGGTTCTGTGCTTTTGGCAGAAAAATCTTCCTTCCTTTGAAACTGTCTCAGAGATTATACTAAACTGCATGTTTAAAATACCATATTAAGCTGACATGGATTACCAAGAAGTTATTTCTGCCTTACTCTGAGGTGCTTCTGTGGTAAGATAACCTCAAATACTCACTGAAATGATCTGGAGATCCCAGAGTTGAAAACACACATGTCAGGAATTGAAGACGAACCTGAACTTCTGCACTGTGGCTGTAGCTAAATATAAATTGGGACAAAAATGAAAGTTTATTTAATTGTTTATTGGTGTAACTTCTCTCCCACTCATACATGTGCCTCTTAAAAGCACAAATAATTGTTTCTTACAAGTCTCTTTCTGAATTTCTAGTTCAGTACATGGTCCAGACCCCAGATGTAGATGTTGCAGAACCACCCCAAACAGCAGAATGACACAAGAGCTGTCATTAGATAAAGTCCTTTTTTTCTTGGGATTTGAGAAGGGGAATGGGAGTGGGTTTTTTGGCTTGCAGTCCAATTCAGGTGCATCATTTTGTCACCATGCAAAATCTACTTAATTCTTTTCCCTCAAACTGGTGATTTCTACTCTGAATTTCCCATTCCAGATGATACAAATTCCTTATAAAAATATTTTCCTAGGTTATATAAAAATATTACCTTTATTTCTATTTATACAGTAAAAGCTTGATGGTCAAAGGAGCAGAACAAATGCTCATCCTGCCTTAATTTAAAGGATCCCTTTCTAAGCAATTCCTCACTAAAGGAACATCTAATAGAAAGGGTGAAGTTAGATTTGAAGAAGTTAAATTGGACCCATAAATAGCAATATTTTTCAGATGTGGGTGCCCATATTGACTTTGACATCTGTCAAAACATGAGCAGTCTCTTCCTCTGGGATTGGGGAGCTGGAAATTGTAGTGCTTGCTTATATACACCTGATTTTAATCACACAGATTAGAAAGTGCAGCTGGATCTGTTAAAAAAATTACACAAAGGCTAATGACAAATTTTAAAACTAAAACATTTGCATAGTTCTAGTATATGAAATCAGTTGCAAAGATTAACTTGAACAGCTAAACCTTCATGTTTTATTTGCACACAAATGCTCAATGTGATATCTAATAATAATGACACAAGAGTTGGAGGTTTTTAAAGAAAAAGGAGCTATTTAAAATGTTCTTACAGACCTCTGTCTCCCTAAACAGGAAATGTCCTTACAGAAAGTATTTACTTACAAGAATACATCAGAAGCAACAGAAGAAAGCAGAAATGTTTAAAACCATAAAACACCCAACAGTCTTGAGTTGTGTACTTACAGTGCATGTTTGTGTCGTCCCTCCCTGACTGCCTGGATGTAGTGTACCAAATTATCAAAGAAAAGTTTCATCATATTTAGCTCCTTTTCTGCCCACCTGTGGCAATTTAAAGGACAGAGAGTATTATAGTTTGCTTAAAAAAATCACAAAAGCCACAAAAAGCAGACAGCTGTTATAGAAAAAAGGCACACACATAACCCCAAAGTAAACATTCAGTTTTCCATCTACCACAAATTCAGGAGCATGTTCCAGTACTGTACTCTCTTCTTCCTTGCAATCCTTAAGGTTTCCTAATGTTATTTTCAGGCATAGGACTGACAGAACACTTTTGTTTGAGCCCATGAAAACTGTTCCTAAAGGCCCTAATTCAGAAAAAGTCTAACTCAGGACTGGGCATGTGTTTAAATGCCACATCAGAAAGGCCAAGAAAAATTATTGATAATCACTGTAATTATTATTGATAATCACTGTCATCTTTCCCAGAAGTTCTGTCAGTCCATTCTCTACAGTTACATTGGGCAGCTGCAAGGTTTGTTCTGCTAAGGAGTGATGTACTCTGTGTTATCTTCAATTTTCAGAGGTTTTTATACACCAAAGAGCTCCCCAGATGCCAGCACTGCTGGGACGGGGCCCTACTTACATTGTTATCCAGTGTGTATCATAGCTGCTCCCAAACTGCTGAAATGTTCCAAACAGCTTGGGAAGAAGACGAAGTGAAACTACTACAGATCTAAGGGAGAAAGAGAGAAAGGATGTTACAAAGGATTTGTAACATGTGATTTAAAAATTCCTTGGAGAAGCTCAGGTTCTGTGAGCAAACCAGTTGAAGGAGAGCTCTGTAAATCATAGATCATAGAGTGATCTGGGTTGGGAAGGACTTTAAAAGTCACCTCATTCCAATCCCTGCCACGGCAGGGACACCTTTCACTATTCCAGGTTGCTCAGAGCCCCATCCAACCTGGCCTTGGACACTGCCAGGGATCCAGGGACAGCCACAGCTTCTCTGGGCACCCTGTGCCAGGGCCTCACCACCCTCAAAGTAAAGAATTTTCTTCCTCATATTCAATCTAAACCTGCTCTCTTTCAGTGTGAAGCCATTCCCCCTTGTCCTGTCACTAAATGTCCTTGTAAAGAATCTTTCTCCATGTTTCTTGTAAGCTCCTTCAAGCACTGGAAGGCCACAATTAGGTCACCCTGAGCCTTCTCTTCTCCAGGCTGAACAATCCCAATTCTCTCAGCCTTTCCTCACAGGAGAGGGGCTCCATCCCTCTCCTCAACTCCTCTGGATGTGCTCCAACAGGTCCATGTCCTTCCTGTGCTCGTGGAATCTCCAAACAAGGCAACCAAGAAGTTTTCTGAACCTGAACTACACATACCTCAAATTCTTTACATAGAACTCCCTGGACACACAGATGAGATGAATCTCTCAGCATATTTTCAGTAACTCATCTCACAAATACACTTCTCAGCAAAAAGGTAACACTGCAACACTGCAGGTGATGTCCAGCAGTCATTTGTATCAGGAAAATAAATTCCAATTTCACCAGTATAATCTCACACCTTTGGCTGGTATTAAAACAAGTTATCTGAGGTCAAGGTGTTCCTTCCTCACAGATATAAGATCCCATAACAGACTTGTTGGAAAAGAACTTGTCTGTTCCTCAGCCACTTGTGTGTAAAACCTGAATATTGAGTTCAAAATGTTTATGCCAAGGCACCTGACCTTGCACTCAACCAACTGAGGTGCAGACCTGATTTTACCAAAGGCAGGAAGGCAAGAACCTCTGGCAGAAGGGAAAACAGAAAATTGCAACAAAATGAGAAATTCAAGACACCAAGACAAAAAAAAAAAAAAAACCTGAAGCATCAGAAACATCGACAACACTTGGGAAACTATTTTTATTCTTTTGCTTTTGCCTAGTTTAACTTGTCTTCCTGTAAAATGAAATAACCATTAAAGCCAACTTGGATGTCTGGTATGTTGCAAAAATAAGATAGTTCTAAAACAGATTATTTATGATGAAAGTTACCTGTTGTTTGCTAAATTTTCTAAGCAGCCTTCAATAAATCTCATTCGAATCTGTCTGTCAGTGAACCAGCACACTAAAGAACAGAGCAGCTTCTCTGCCTCATTTATTAACCCTTCAGAGAGATGAATCTACAGCAAGTAGAAAGAAAGGTGAATTAATATTAAGTAGCTCTTTTTTAAAAAAAAAAAATAGTGTTTTCTGATATTCAACTTACTGCATCTTCATCCTGAACCAGATCCCACAGCAAGGTATTTCCTTTCTTACAAACATTATCCAAATTAATGTCTGTCACTGCATTGCTGTTGTATTGATGTTTATGAACGGCTGGTCCTGGACAAAATATAAAGAGCATTAAGTGAATAAACAGAAGGAACCATCTGAATTGAACATTATTCCCTAAATGCACAAACAACAGCACATTTTGTTTGTTAACTTGGCTATTTCAAAGTGCAGCAACGCTGTAATTGCAGCCTTGTTTCACATATGGGCTCTTAAAAGACCATAGCAGAAGCCAACAGGGCAGTTGGGCCAATATTTACACTGCTTTTGGCTAATGGCAAAGTGCAATTAAAAACAGCACTGAAGAACTGCAGATGCAATTGCTTTTTAATTTAATTCATACTGTAATTAAAATATTTCTGAAGCCTTTCTGTAGTGCCGTGGTCCAAAGGGAGTTATCTCCATAACCACCCTGGCTGGAACACAGGAAAGGAGCACATTGCAATAAACTCCCCTCCTACTACAAGATTCCCTCCAGCCAAGTAAAAACCAGGAAAAACAAACACCATTTTTTCCATGTGCTGAAGCATCAAAGTGCAGGATTTTTAGAAACTCATCATGTTTTCATAAACACTGATAGACATTTTCCTTCCTCTCCGTGCCCACAGCTGGCACCATTCACTGATCTACTATTTGATACTATTTTCAGGCAACAGCAAAGTCAAGTAGAAAATTCAGACTGCACACAGAACACTGTAATTATTTGCACATGCAAAACTAAGGGGTGTCAAAAATAATCTGCACTGAAGGCCTCGTGCTCAGCCAGTGATTTAAATCTTCAGTTAGATGAGTAATATCCATGGAAAATAGGAAAAAAAAATGCTGATTTATAGATTTATGAAGTTTTAAAAGTTTATTCGACTCTGCAGTGAGGAAAAAAAATCCAAATTTTCAATGTCAGGCTGAAATTATTATTATAAAAACTTCTTACTCAATTATTTCAGGAAAATATATAAACAGCACTGGGTTTGCTGTCTGCTGGATGAGAGCAAACTTAGTTCTTCCAGGCCAGTGAAGAAAAAACATGAACCCTTCACCAACTCTTCTCTCCATTATGTTTATAAAGAGGGTAAAAGAGATAATAAAGCTGCCAAAATAGCATATGGAAAGATGATAAAACACTTCTCAAGTGTTTTAGTAGCATCCTGAATTGCACCCTGAAGTAAACTAGAAGATGTGGCAGAGTAAGATGAAATAGCATAAAATGCCCTTTAGTGCAAGCTCCCAAAAGCATCAAGATATATTTTAAGTCATTTTTTCACAATTATCTTCTCTAAAGCCCATTATGGTTAATTCATTTATAGGTTAATTTATGATGTCAAATGTACAAAATCGCAGTAATATGCATCCACCAGAACAAAAACTGCAGCAGGTTTCAGAGAGGAAAATAAAAAGAAATTCTCCTTTCAGTACCACCTTTCTTTACATTTAAATGACCTATTAGAAAAAACACGTGCTAGGTCCTTTTGTGCCTTTATTTGTTTTAATTTGCATTAAAAGCTCCAGAAGAAATGGGAAGGGGGGGGGATTTAAAAAGATAAACACAGCTAAAACACAGCTAAACACAAATGAATGCTTAAAAATAATCTCTTGGAGAAACATTAAGTTCCCAGAAGTCATCATGGTTTCTTTGGGCAAATACAAATAAATGGTTAAAATCATTATTTTAATTACTGGAGATGAATTCAAAATTCCAAACTAAGTTTTTCAGGTTTTATCACTCTTACCTTGACTCAGATGTTCATGATAGATAGAGGCCAGGTTAGGGAGGTGCTGCTGAAGATGAGATGTTAGCTCAGCATGGGAATTAATCTGTACAAGCTCTTCTTCACATCCAGACTCTTCCCCATCAAAATCTGCCATATTTTTCTCTGATTTTGCACTGACTTGAGAACTACTGCAGCTGACATCATCTGCACTAAGCATATCATCAACCATATGCCTGTAAAAGAAGAATATCAGAATGGACAATATCAAAGAGGAAGTTGTTTATAGCAGACTACAAGCGAGCAGACATCTCCCTAAAGCTAAAGTCAGGATGAATCATCTCTTTGAACAGCAGCCCTTGGATGAATTGGGAAAACAATTACAGATAAATAAACTGAAGGCCTCACTAGCATGATGACTGAGTTGGCTTCTTAATGTTAACTAAATGCAGCATTTTCCAAAACATTTTTAACATTTTCTTAAATGCTGTCTTATTTATTCAATACCAAAACTTAAGTGAAACCTTTAATCAGATGTAAACAAATCAGATTTCTGTGTAACTGCCTGTGATAACTCTCATTTCTGCAGCACAAAATGATCCTGAGCTACAGCAAAATGTCCACACACCAATTTGTACCCAAATGGAGGATTTTGCTCCCACTTTTCTTTCTCTTAGCCAGAAGAGATGCCAAGCTACCTACCCCTCGTGGTGATGGTGGTGGTGGTGATGGTGGTGGTGGTGCTGTGGCCCAATGAACTGCCGACAGTTAAACAACTCATTGCCAATCGTTTCCCCCAGGAAGTCTCCTGTGTGAGTGATACAAGAATCTTGAGAGCCTTGTGAAATGTGAGCAGTGCTCATTTCCCCTGTCATGTCGTGCTCTGCATCCTCGGCGTGAGGACAAGCGTCGAGCATGCGGATGCGATTGTCCACGGGCGCCACGGCGTCCGCGGGAAAAACATGGTCCTTGCCCGCCCCGTTACTGCCAGCGCCCCTCTCCGACGCCCCCTGGGCATCTCCCAGACAAATGCCCGCTTGTGATTCCAGTTTTCTGCCACGTAGATCTGTGCTCCTGCTGCTTTTCTGGGGATTGTGACTCCTGTCTTCTTCCTCTTCGTCGTCCTCCTCTTTGAGAGCCTCGATGTCGGCGATGTCTTCCGACTGCACCTCGCTGCCGGGGCTCCCGGCGGACTGGCTGGCGTGGCTGGAGTTGGCCTCGTTGCTGGATCCATCACTGTGCCCACTGCTGCTGCCAGGCCCACTGCTGCCATCCTCACCACTGTTGGCTGTCTCATCAGAGCTTCCTTGCATGGATTCCTGAAATTATTTTGGGTTTTTTTTAAGATTGGTGGGAAAATAAAGCACCGCTGGGAATACATAATTAATATCATCATCATCGTTCGAACATCATTCTTCCTTTAGGAGGAAATGTGTCACATCTACAAGTTTCCAGTCATTCTTTCTCAATTTGGTTGCTGATGAAAAAATGCTCTGAGCAAGATTCAGATTTAATAATTGATTTTTTGCATTACCTCGTTGCTAACAGGGTCTATGTGCAGACTTTGCACATGCTAAGAGTCCCGGTGTGACACAGAAACAACACCTTGCAGTCCCTTATTAAGAGATTAACCTTGCTGAAACACAATTTAAATGCAGGAATACATTTGTCTGAGGTGGTTTTGAAACAAGTACAGATAAAAGATCTTTTCTAGCTAATAACAGGCAACTGAGTAACAGAATTCCCAGACTCAGTCCCACACTCTTACCTCGGTGTCCGAAAGTCGCTGCTGGACATGTTTTGTTCTGTTAATCAGCTGCTCCTCCATTTCAATGTCACTGCCTCCACTCTGATGGGTGTCACTGTTGTCACTACTTTGAGGGCTTGCTGCTGGTGACCCTAATTCAAAACCACATTTCCCAGTTACTCTGTGACAGGTAATTACTGGAATGTAACAGCATTGCATAAATTCGCCTCAAATGTTGAGCATTCTTCCAGCAAACAGGGATATATAACTCAAACAATCTCTGTACCTAAACACTAAAAATTTCATTGTGAACACTGAGCATTTTACTACCAAGTTTGTATTTTGATGTCTCTTCTTGCCATAGTTACACAAACTTCCTAGGTTCTACTCAAAATATCATTTCATTTGACTTCTCATAAAAACAGAATTTCAAATTTACTCTAATCCTGCTCAAATTCCAAAGCACTGTAGTATCAACTGGGTCAGATTGTGGTGAACAACTAAAATGATACTTACAAGGGGAAGGGGCTGCTCTTCTGAGCTCTTCTTCTTCTAAAGAAAAAAAGCAGGATGGAAAAGTGACTAAAAATCATTTTGTCAGCATATAGTTGTCCATGATTCATAAAAACCACCAGGAGAAGAGAAAGGAAACCTACAGTAAAATGGCTTGGCAGCACCTTTAGTAATGACTGTGAGGAAAGACACAATCAAGTAAAAAATAAAATAACCAAAGCAGAAACAGCATGGAATACCAAAAACCAGGTAAAAAGCAGGTAAGCTTTCATTAGATTTTATGTAGCTATTAAGTTACAGATGTGCAGTAGAACAAGAATAGTTAACTGATGAGTTATAGATCATCTTCTGAATTAAAAAAAAAAAAGAAAAAAGAAAAATACAGACTACTTGAGCTATACAAACAGAATGGATCTGAAACACAAAGCTTTCCAAATGCACCCACAGCCTTTTAATGCTTTCATCTACAGCCTCAAGTTCTGCTGGAAAAATATGCCAGCATGATACTTTTAAAAAATACTTAAAGGAGAAAGTTCTATACCTGCTTTTTGTCCACACTCAACAAGAAGACAACAAAAATTCCAAATTTAACTCCCTACTGGAAAACCACACACCTTTTTTGTTTCCCATGGGCAGGTTGGTACTGAGTAAAGATGCAAAGGAGCTTTGCTTTGACAGCTGAGCTTTAGCTGCCAGTGCATTATTCCACAGGGCTTTTATCAGCATGGATGCCAAATACAAGGTCTGCAAAGAAAACCAAGGAAAAGCAGCATTAAGCAGCAGGTTTGGGATTTAAAGCTCCACTGTTCATCTTTCTCTATGCCAATACTAAAGCTCACCAAAATAAACTCCTTCATAATAAACAAATCAACTTGCTAATGTGTGAAACACATTCTCACTTCAGACAGGAAGTTAAAATCTTCCCCCAGTGGTTATGAAGTCTTTGAAAATCTCTAAAGATTACACTTCAAAAGCCAGGAAAGGTGTAATTGAAGAAACAAAGGTGTCATTGATGACAACTTTATTCATAGAGTTCCCCCTTTCTGAATTAGTGAATATTCCTTTTATTGCATTCCTTTAGGAAGACAAACCCAGAATGGTTGTTTCACACTCTCATTTTACTTGCTTTTCTCATGACAGTGATTTTGTTGGCTTGTCTTTACCTGTTCAGTGTGAGCACTGGGATGAAGGGTTGAGACAAGGCTAAGAAGGTGTCTAAGTGGAACAGGGTCCAGGTTTTTGATCAAAGAAGGAAACAAGTCATGTATGTAACGACTGCAATGCTTCAGCTACAAGGTACAAACAGAGAAGGTAACAGGAACAGCAAAAACAAACAAATTAATCAAATATTGCAACAATTAAATGTATTTGTACAAATTCCCAGGAAGCTGTTGTCGAACTACAGCAGATTTGCAATTTTGACTAAAGTAATTTGGACACTGTAAAGCCTGCAAATGTACAAATCAAATGGAACAGCTCCTTCCTAAGTTCTAGTTCTGACAGATTAGGTGAAAAGGAGAAGTTTGTTTTGTATTTGAACTTAAATCCAACTGCTAAAATATTAGTCTGTATGCTAAATCTTGAGGGAAGCAGTATTTGCAACGATTACCTCATTAGCAGTAAATACAAATATAGATACAAATAAAGACTATTTAGGAAGAATAAAGAATTCTTTTGCCTTTCCAGTAATGGATGTCAAAAAATATGACAATGTGTTCAGCTAACTACTCTATTTGCACATTAAAGTGCCAGTGCTCCTGGATGATCCCTCTTTGGGTAAATGCTGCTTTTCAGAGTCACTTAAAAGAGTTTCATTATGTTTGTTAGGATGTTGTTGTTCAAAAAATAAAATAATGGTAACAGGAGATTTGAGGGAAAAATTTCTTATATTGGTTACCACACATGCACCTCAAAAGGGATTTTTTTTTCATTCTTTATTTATTTAGTTTTGCCTTCCTGGCATTAAAAAATGTCTGTGTCAGCAATTTGCTGTGTACAGGCCAACTTTCAGAGGATTCACAGAGGAATGAAATCATGTGGGCTCTATACAAGGAAGCATTTAAACATCTTGAGATAACTTCAATTCAGGGAAGATAAATTTTTGTCTAAAAGTTCATTTAAAAAGTGGAAAATCCACTTTAAGGCCTTCTAATCTTTTAGTCTAAAGGTGTCAGCTTTCTAAACAACATCAGAGGTTTAAGCCTTTGACAGGAAGTAATTAGGACATACTTAGTTTTGATATCAAACATATTTTGAAAATACCACTCTGTCAACAGAACACTTAAACTGTAAAATGATTATCAAAATTAGGTCACTATATTATCCTTAATGCAGTATAAAGTTTATTAAAAGATCCAGAGGTCTAACAGTGTGTGAGATGCTGTGTGGAAACATCGAGGAAGTGAAAATACTGTTTCAAAAATGTAATGTGAAAAAAGTAATTATTAATTACTCTGATACAGAAAAATGCTGGAGCAAATGCTGTTCCAATGAGCATTTATTAACATTCCAGCTGCATGTTTTAATGACAATGGACCACACTGGTTTCAGAATGTGTGTTCAGCACTATTTGATTGAAATAAATGACAAAGAAATATTGAACACACAAAAAACCCTCTTTAAACTCCAACCTGTGTAACAGTCTGTTCCCTAGGCCTGCTCATGTCTATTGTATTGCAGTCCCCTAAATAAAAAATGTCACAACCTAAAATAACAAGCATAGTGACCCATTAAAAGCAGCACACAAATAAATCTTTCTGAAGGCAAAAAGCCTATCAGAGCTTCCAGCTTTAGCAAGCAAAAAATAAAATTTCACTGCCTTCTATAGATTTTAACACCAGCAGAGGAGCACAGCTGTAAACTTCAGTGCCACAATTTTCACCTGATTGTTCCCACCAGGAGTACCAGAAATGGAAGCTACAATACACAGGAGCATGGCAATTTAGCACAATAGTAAAAATATTGCAACTACCCTCCAACCTTCATGCTCATTCTTGGTGAAAACACTCTGTCCTTGCCAGACAACTTCATTTTTTTCCTTGTATAAAAGGAGCCAGAGTGATTTTTTTGCATCTAATAAATAACCCAGTAACTGTGGCAGTTACCTAACTTGACATTTTGCTCAGCAAAAACACTCAGCCAGCCAAGAAAAAACAAAAAACTCAACTTTAAGAGCATGAAACAAAATCAACTTATTTGATATTGTTTCTCTTTTATCACTCCTACAATTATAAAAATTCAATATATACCTGTGCTGCAGCCCAAATACAGTCTATATGTTGAGTACTAAGTCTCCCTTCAGCTGCAAGAAAGTTCAGAATCACTTGGCACTGTTTGATGATCTGCAAAGTGAGAACACAGTGAGGAAAGATTTACTAGAACAAGTTAATCCTCTGTGTTTATACCAAATTAATAATGATTTAATACAAACCTCAATATGTAAATTTGGTCCAAAGATGTGCTCCACTACATTGTTGCTGATAAGCCAGTCTGCAAGTTCTTTTGCAATTGACCTGGAGATGAAAAAAAGATTTGAAATATAAAATTATCTGCTTGTAATATTCACTCTGTGCTCTTCCTGCAAGGAGATATCTGCAGTTGTAGTGAGGGCATAAAAACCTTCTGAACACAAACCACAGTCAATGTTCATTTTTCCAAGTGGGAAGCAAATGATTTCCATATTTCTTTTCTTTAGCTGGAAGACTAATGCCAAATATCAGCATTTTCCCTCTGGATGATCAGCAAACATAACCAATAATTCTACTAATTTTATTAGTTAATGCTCAACAGACCACGTGCAAACACTTCCAAAGACCTCACAGGTAAGATTTTGACACTGCTATTTAATCCAAGTTTATCATGAAATTCCAGAAGTATTGAAATCAAATTAAATGTGGGAGTGACAAATTATTTTCTAAAGAAAGCCATGTACCTACTTTTAGATTCTCTCACACAAATAGCAACTCTCCCAAACCATGTTTGCCATGCTCATACTTCCACACATG
>VZTN01022012.1:1253-15527 GCA_013400515.1 Erpornis zantholeuca
AAAATGATTGATGAGAACTCTTGCAAATACATCAATAAGCCTGAGCAACACTGGATAACATCTGGAAGAATGTTGACCTGTGAGCCACTCTCCTTGGAGGGAGAGGTACAAAGTTGAAGCCTGTTTAGATTTCGAAGATGTGTCCTCCTGCGTTCATCAGGAGATAGATGGGCTTTTTAAGGAGATGTGAAGTACATTGGTCCTTTTCCCATGAGAAGTACACCTTCTGGAAATGAGATCTAGAGAGCAGGTCTCCCACTTAGATGTTTATTACAGATCCTGAATATACAGAGATTTTTTTTTGAGGGGAGGGGGCAGAGGCACTGTTGTGAGGTTTCTTTTGTTTGTATGTTCATTTGCTTGAATGTAGGGGGGAGTTGGTTATTTGTTTATTATATGATAGGTTTGCTTTTGGAAGGTCTCTATGCTGAATCAACCTGTGATAAATAAGGTCTTCACACAACTCAATCTTATGGCTACACATTGGCAAATTACCTTCATCAGATTTCGTATTGTTATCTTTTTCTCAGACACAGGCTAGGTCAGTCACTCACAGTGGTCAGAGACTCTCCCATCCTTTCTTCCATCATTGAGCCTGTTGGGCTCTTTCTAATGCTCCTCCCTCCTGTATTGTTAAAAAAAGATAGAAAAAACCATGGAAAATTTAAAAGTAAATTACAAATTCTACTGAGATTACAGCCTGGGATGTTCTCAGAAC
Organism: Erpornis zantholeuca; assembly: GCA_013400515.1. NCBI lineage: Eukaryota > Metazoa > Chordata > Aves > Passeriformes > Timaliidae > Erpornis > Erpornis zantholeuca. Next base: position 1,972 of record VZTN01022012.1, read on the forward strand.
ATTATTTTTTAGAAGAAGTTATTTTTTAACCTTCTTTCATGTGTTAACTCAGATACTACTTACTGAGTCTGTATATAATTTCATCCTTTTCCTGCAGACCAACTCACGGAACTTCCCATGTATCAGTTTTAGCAAAAGTTTCTCCTCCATATAATAAGTGAATCCTAAATCTAAGCCTGTATAATTTCACTTGGATTGCTACCAATTAGTCCTACACATTTAAGAAAGACCTCCAAAAGTACTATAATAAGTGCAGGGCTCAAAATATATCCAACTGTTGTCTATGCAAAAGTGCTTCATCTTCCTTAGACTTTATAACAGACTTAATCAAAACTGAATATGCAGAGGGAAAAAAGCCAGCACAAAAAGCAATGTATTAATGCCGTTCTTCAAACACTGCTGCCAAAGACTTCTTGACACTTGTCTGTTTCAATCTATGTACAGTAACAAAGTTTTTATGTGAATAGTCTCTTTGACTTTATATACTTGCTCTTCAAATTAATTAGAAGACATTCCTGTGGAAATATTTGCAAGATGTACTCTGTCTTGAGATAGACTCATGCTAGTGGAACAGAGAAGTATTTCTCAGCTTCTCTTTTCCTTGTTTTATCATTAAAGTGGTTTGTTTTGGTATTTCAGGTCCCCGACCAGAAATGCCTATGCATGTCGTGTGGTGTTTCTTCTTTTTAACTGTGTCAAGCAATGCTGTACCTTTTTTTGTGAATAGTTCTGTTGTGCCTGCTAGGAGAGCAGTATGATTTTATTTCTTTTTTCAATCTCTCAGGCAGGAGTGTTTGAGTCATAAGAATGGCTTGTATCCAGTAAATACACAAATAACTATTTTATAAAGTGGAGGAAGAAAGTTTAAAAAGAAAAAGCAACCAAACGCATACATACACACATGCCACCTCCCTCTAACTGCTTCCTTTATCCACCCCCATTGAATTCCCACCACAAAATCTGTGCTCAGGAGTCTCTGGGTTTCTTTTTGTCACCATTTAATCTTGTGTTTATTAGTAGTGGCTAAGCCCAAGTACTCTTTCACATGACTTGGACAGTACTTGGGCTACTTTAACAAAAGACCACCCCTTACATGTGCCAGTGCTGCTGCACTTTTGAACCAGACCAACCAGCTACCTCGTCTGCATATGTAGGATCTAATGGAGTTTGACCTGCACATAACTGAGACTTTATGTTTGGGCTGTGATAGCAGCTGGCTGTCACAAAATGTTGCCTGTTACCCACTGCTGCCTTCGGAGCACTTACAAAATTGCTGGTACCAGTACTGATGTGATTCAAGAGCCTGTGGGTTCTTCTGCACTTGGCTTTAGATGGTATTCAAGATAAAACCTAATTCCTTTAATCTCTTGGGAGAGGAAGGGATTCCAGCCCAAGCACTGAGGCTTGGGATCAGTGCCAGGAGCCCTGCCAGCAGGTTTCTGCTGTGGAAGTAGACACAGTGCAGTGGAGATCCAGTGCCTTGATTTCTAGACACCCTGATAGGATTAATAAAGTAAATACTTCACTTTTGAACAATATTTGCTCATGTGCCTCTATTTATGGAAGAAAGATTGCTCACAGCCATGTCTCTATCTATCTCTCTGAAGGAATTCTAGTTCTTTCCAATCAAGTCCAGGAAGGGCTCATTCCAGGATAGTGGTAGCTATTTGCTTTTTATAGTATTATGCACAGGTAAAATGCTAATTTTTTTGCTATTCTGAAAGAGGCAAAACTTGTTAAAAGAAGTAATTTTTTTTAGGCTAATGGGGGGAAAAGGTTTTACAAAATAATATGACAAGCTTTTAGCAAAAACTTGTTGCATTTCTCTGGTTGTATCAGAAACAGAAAGGAAATGCTCCCAAGTGTGCAAGCTCTTCCTTAAGCCTGGAAATTGGTTGCTCATCTTTGGCAACCACCAGTTGGTCTAGTGCAGTTGCCCCACTGCTCTTCCTCTGTTTGCATATCAGACACCTGACAGCTCTATTACTGCAGGTTGGGAAGATACCACTTTGAGAGATCAATACTGAGAGAGAAAGGCACACACACATACACACACCTCACCTGTTGCATCCAGCTCTGGGATCCCAGCACAGGAAGGACATTGACCTGTTGGAATGAGTCCAGAGGAGACCACCAAGACAATTAGAGGGATGGAGCAGCTGTCCTATGAGGAAAGGCTGAGAGAATTGGGTTTGTTCAGCCTGGAGAAGAGAAGGCTCTGGGATGACTGAATTGTGGCCTTCAGTACCTGAAGGGAGCTACAAGAAAGATGGAGAAGGACTGTTTGCAAGGAAATGGGGTGACAGGACAAGTGGGAATGTACTCAAAACTGAAAGAGGGTAGGTTTAGTTTAGATATTAGGAAGAAATTATTTACTGTGAGGGTGATAAGGCACTGTAACAGTTTCCCCAGAGAAGTTGTGGATACCTCAACCCTGACAGTGTTCAAGGCCAGGTTGGATGGGGCCCTGAGCAACCTGGTCTAGTGGAAGGTGCCCTGCCCATGTCAGGGGGTTGGAACTAGATGATCTTTAAAGTCCCTTCCAAATCAAGCTGTTCTATGCTAGGATTATTTTGATGAAGCTTGAGTCATTAATGCCCAACTCACTGTTATCAGCACAGTTTACCAAATTGCAGGCAACTTCTCTGCAATGCAAAATGAGTCATGCAAAATGGGGGTCAGAATCATTCATACTGAAAAGTGGCCTAGAAGATACTTCAAAAAAATAAACTTCTCTTTTGATATAAATCGTCTTTTTTTTTCGGTCTCACCAAAATACCTCTCATAGCTAAAATACTTCTCATGGAGATGTATATAATAAGGTATATAATAAAATAAGATGATTTGTCACATAAACATGAATTGGACTACTTTGTTTAGTTCTGCCTTGTATCAGAGTTAGATTTATTACCTCATGGCTCTTCTGGACATGCTCATATTAAGCAGGTATTCTTTTACACTCTGTTAAATGAGTTTCCTATTTCTGGCTTTTTTTTTTCCAAATAGCAAAACTTGGGTAACTCCTAGCTTAGTTTGACAGGAGTTTTAGGTCAACTGGAGACCTGTAGTGACCCTCAGCAGCGACACTGTTCAGCATGGGGAAGGTGAAGGTTTGTAGGCAGTGAGCGATACATTCACAGCACAATTAAAGAATCGTGTTTGTGGCAGATTCAGCACTAGATGTGGCAGCACCATCATTATGGGCTGCATGGCTGGGCTTAACATTTCCCTGCATTTATGTAATTTAGGGATTTACTAAAAAATAAAGCACCAACTTTGAAAAACTGGTGTTTAAATGAGAGGTGACTATTAAGACTCTCTGTGATGACTTATCAGAGAGATAATCTCTTTAACAGGAAAATATCAGTCTGAATATAGTTATTCAGTAATAGTAAGTAATCTATTGAATACGAAGAACTATTGCCCCTTTTTCTATCAGTGGGAGCCTAAGGTGGAGCTGACTTTTACCCCATCTTGATGGAGTGTTGGAGATCTGATTTGTTAAAATAGCTGAGTGTTCTGCCTCCCATCAAGACTGAATTGAATGATGAGTGCCCAGGGCAAAGTTGTTTCTGAGATACTGGTGGATTTGCCATGACAAGTGATATGTATTAGACCATCTAAACAATCACTCTCAGAGGAAGAAAAGAAACATTAACGCTATTCTATACTCAAAGAAACTGAGTTGTGGTGCATGATTCTTGTCTTAGCAAGAAAAACTGGAATCAGTTCAGTCCCACTTGATATATTCTGGTTCACAGTTGATGAGCAAAATCTACTGAAGACAATGCTATTTTTGGTCCACCTCTACATTGCAGAGGAGGTGTGAGCTTTGTTGCCAAAGGCTAGAGGGTATTGTAGTGTTTACCTGAAATTCCAGCCCCTTCAACTAAAAGCACAAAGTTAGAAAATCTTAACATACTGATACTTTCAAAGGTGATCACGTGGGAAAAGTAGTTGGAACTGGGAAAGGAGAAAAAGTAATATTGCAATATTTGTAATAGTTATGAAACTGTCAGAAAGTGTGTGTGAGTGCAGGGCAGATTCCTTAGTTTGCTTTCCATTTTTGTACATTTAATAGTGCACACAATTATTGTTCATTAAGATGGCAATGTCATAATGATTGTTGAAATGTTCTGAGTTGCCCCTGAGTTCCCTAATGCTTACTGTGACTAATGATGTAACACCATCATTAGTGCAGTTTAGTTTCCAGTAAAGTATTACAAAGGTCTAAATAAAAAGGATTTGTGGCATTGTACTGGATGAGTTACTTATTTTTCTTGAAACATACAGATTTTTTTGTGTATGCCTTTTATGGTCAGTACATTTTCTTACTGTAGATTCAGTAAATCAACATTAGTCAACCAAATTAAGGTATGGCAAATGAATGCAGCAGTTCCATAATTCGCAGGCACCAAGGGGTAGCTGGCCTGTGTTTAATGATGTAAATGCTAACAACAGCACTACTGCTGAAGTGAAAATGAGGGGTTAGAACTGGATCATTGCAGGTAGACACACCATATATTCCCATTCATAGATTTATTGAAAAACAGTCTTATAGTAATTACTGTTTTTTTCATGCATGAGAGGGTTCAAAACCTTTTCATTTCCTGCCTAAATATATTCAGAAACAGTTTAAATCTGTAAATCTTTCTGCCAGATATGTTCTTTATTTAATAGGTCTTCTCTTTCTCTCCTTTCCCCCATGTATTGATATTATTTCATTTAGCCCTCATCCTGCTAAACTAAACAAACATAGACATTTCAGTCCACTTCAATACCATTCTCCACTTGCTGACCATTTTAGGAACCCCTGTTTTCATGTTCTCATTTAAGTCCCCATATCTTGCATACAGGTGCCCAGAATTGCAGGGGTTAGTTTGTGTATTATCAGTGTAATCACATCACTTTTATGCTTCACTAGCCATGCTAGAAATTTCTCACTGATCCTGTTTTAGGATTACTGTTGCTTTTCCTGGCACTTTTGTCATAATTATGGCTCTGTATACAAATTGTCTTTTTTCTACTGCTCTTTTTACAACTGATGAGTCTCAGATTAGAGCAGAAATCCTTTTTATTACTCAAAATGTTTTTGGTGTCATACAGTTCTTATTTCTCTGGGTCTCAAAGTTCTTCCTTTATGAGAGTCTGATCTTCTCTTATGATACCATCAGCAGTGCCACCAGTCTTGGGCTCCAGAAAATTTTGTAGAGTTACTCTCAGATTTTTCTGTCAAAGTCATTAACAAAAATCGGGAGTCTGAGACTGACTTTTGAGAAATTCTAGCAGTAGTGCTCTTAGCTTGATACCTTCCCTTTCCTTTTTGTTATTTCCGTATGTGGTCTGCACCTCACCCACCACACTGATTCTTGTATCAAATCCTATTTTCTCCAGATAGATTACTGATTTTCTGCCTGGCACAAAGAGTTATATCAAAAAATTTTTCTTAAATCAAGTCAGATGCAGGAGAACTAAATCGTCTGCTCTGCTGATAAAGCCCACCACATTTCAGCTATGAGAAACAAGAGTTATTTTGTTAAAGATTAGATGAATCAGACTTGATCCCTTCCTGGTAAGCCTGTGCAATATTTGTTCCAGTCTCTATTCACCTCAATATGTTCTTACTTACTTTCAAAATTTGTTCTGAAGCTGTGCCTGCTACTGAGATCAGCTATAACAATAACCAATTTCACCTTTCTCTCCTCTCTTTGTTAAGTATAAGCCTTGTGTTTGCTTTTGTATTCCTCTTGCATGACAAAGTTATTAAAAATCTGCCTTGCTTGCAAGGCCTCCTGTAGGTCAGAGGGAATGGACTTCATGAGAGAAAGGGTGTTTTATGGTGAGGGAAGGGGCATGATTTAAGAAAGAGGACATTTGATGTAAATCAGATTCTCTTGCAAATTATATAGCAGTAAGTTCAGCACATAATTGGGGTGCCTACATGTGGGTAGCTGTGAAAACTGAAGTTTCTGTGAGACCTGAAGCCTTTCTTTATAAGGGCATGAAGGAACTGTGGCTATTTACAAGTTTAAACACCAAGCTGGGAGACTGATGTCTTCGTGTGACAGGAGCAAGGTCCTCTGCTGCCCATCCTCTGGGCCCAGGGGAGGCCAGGCCAGGCACCATGGCAGGGCTGTGGCACGGGAATGGGGCACTGCCCAGGTGGCTTTATGTCCCCAGCTGTGTGTCCAACTTGTTCCTGTTGTGAGGTGGCAGAAACCCCTCCTCTGCTGGTGTGGGCATCCACTGGAGCATAGCTTCAGCTGGAATGACACTTGTGCTGCCAAAACCCACTCATAGCTTGGACTTACATCATAAAACCTTAATTGTGCTGATTTTACTTTCAGAGAAATTTCCCTCACGTCATTCAGGTGTGAAAGGCTGTAAGACCAGAAAGGCTGTAAGTTTTAGCTTCCTGTTAAATCTACTAGAGAAAACTAGAACCCCTTGCATCTCACTGTTTGAGGAGGTGTTGACCTCCAAAATAGGAATGGGTAACACAAGGAGAAATCAGCTGAGTCTATTTTAAAATGGTTCCAGTTTAAGCTGGAACTCATCTGCTGTATTGGGGGAGTGGGATTGGTGCTAATGCTGTGTTTGGGCAGAAAGAGGTAGAAATGAGAAGAGAGGAGGTCTTTGCCTGACCACGTTTGCATCCTATCTTTTTGCCTTCACCAACACAAGAAATGAGACAGTTAATAAACTCGAGGGGTCTTCTGAGTCACAGCACATCAGTGTGGGGGCAAAATTGAACATCAGTGTCCCTGCTCATAAGTTGATGCATAAAATGCTTCCCCAGCTGTAACTACACAGATATCCCAGTCTGTCTTTAATAGTACAGTTGGATAGGGATGGAATGGAATGGAATGGAATGGAATGGAATGGAATGGAATGGAATGGAATGGGAGAGGAGAGGAGAGGAGAGGAGAGGAGAGNATATCCCAGTCTGTCTTTAATAGTACAGTTGGATAGGGATGGAATGGAATGGAATGGAATGGAATGGAATGGGAGAGGAGAGGAGAGGAGAGGAGAGGAGAAATGTGCTCTGACGCTGTGACACGAATACATGGAGCAGTTTGCCTGCAAGTTTTCTCCAGCAGGAGCAGAAATCCTTACAATGACCAGGTTTTAGTTCTCCAGGCTCAACAACTTGCAGCTGGAGAAAGAGTGTTTCTCTTTTCAGTTGAGCCATTCTGCTGAGCTGCCGAGAGCAATGAACTTCCTAAGTTTGTGCCAGTTCATGCTCAGGAGATATTTCCAGATATTGAACCAGGTTGGGTTCCAGTTTAAAAATAATCCAAATACAATCCCTACACCAAAACCACAGAGGTTTAGAATTCAATTCAATGCAGACACTCTGTAATTCCTTGCTGGGAAAATCTCCTGGCAGCTGAATTTTAATCTAACACAGGAAAAGTTTCTACTACTTTTCACAAGTTTAAATGGGAAGGAGTTGACACTTATCTTTGAGAAACATCAGTCCAGTGCTTCTTTCGCCTAAGTAATACTGAAAATTGGAAAATGGACAACATATCCAACCTGTCCTGTTGACAATGAAGAAATTTAGCTATTTCTTCAAAAGCCCATTTGAAATCTCAATTATTTCTTGATGGTTGGTCTGGAAATGTTACTTCTCTAACATGTCACAGTAGATTGGGAAACACTTTCCTTATCTAGATGTATTCCTTCACAGTTTTTGTATTGATGCTGATAACCTGTACATACAAATGTCACAGATTCAGATTCAGTCAAGAAAAATTTGAAAAATGCTTCCTTAGGGCACTGTGGTATTTTTTTAGATTAATATATATTGTTTAGCTTGTGTTATGAATAAGTTTATTTTAATAAAAGTGAGGCTAGTACACTTGCCTCATATGCAATGTCTCTTGAGACATGAGTGGGATAATGCTTTGTGAAAAAACAGCCAAGCAATAATCCTAAATTTTGAGAACTAATTTTAAACTGAAATGAAGAAACAAAGAGTGGTCTTATATATACAAGATGACTTTCATTTTCCTGTCTGAAATTGCTAAGCGTCTGCAATGGGAGTAATAGGAGAGAATTTCTAAGAAGGTTAGCTTAGATCCTTTTTCAAATACAGCCACAGTCCAACCGAGAAAAATCAGCTGAAGTGTTTTGCCTGCTTCTTTTTTGTTTGTTTGTTTGTTCTGAGAAATCATTATTTTCATCTTTCTATGTGTCTATTTTGTGATCCTCATGCATACAGACATATTTCTGGAGTGAGTGATGGTACACTTCAGCAAATAAGACCCTCAAAGAAAAATTTGGCAATTACTCATGGTCAGGGTGGAATAAAGTGATTGAAAAGATATAAATGTATTCAGGAACCTCAAGACATGATGTAAAAATTACTTTATTCAATTCTTGTAGTCAACAAGGACAAAACAAATAATGGATTTACAATACAAAAGAGAAAATATATATCATAAAAATGACATATTTAATGACAATCATAACAATGACAATATATAAAATAACAATGACAACAGCAAAACTAGAGGCTACACAAGTAATGGAACAAGCTGCCAGTGAATGTTGTGCTGTTATTAATGCCTGAGTCCTTATACTGCAGACTAAATTTTGTCCTTATTGTCCTGGTTCTGATGTTTTACAAAGATGACCTTGACAAGGTTTAATGTGTTGTCTGGGCCTCTTTCCTCTCCCAGTTTTCCGTGTATTCACTTGGTTTATACTCAAGGGCTTTTAATCTCCCAGCAGCCTGAGGAGACAACCTGCACTACTTCACTTATCCTGAACTAGGTGATTCTCTAAGCTTCTTTAGAAACTGTAAGGTTAGGAGTTATAATGAATTATATATGCAGTATACAATGCAAATGCCCTAGGATATAGGGCAGGAATTAATTTTAAAATGTTTGCACTCTAAAATACCTTTAAGCAAGGTATTTTATTTTATTCTGTTTTTTCCAGACTAAAATGCAATGTTTTAAACCACTCTTTTTTTATAGTGGTATGACTGAAATGCTGGTTTAATGTTTCAGCCTATAAAGAAGAGCAATAACATAAAGCCGGGCAATATTACAGCCTAATTAAACATTTCTAAAACATAACTTTTGATGACAGCATTTCTACCTATCCAAAACTATGCTCTGTCAGCTGTAGTATCGTACAGCTTAGTTCATATTGGTCTGTGAAGAGAAGAACTCAGGTGAAGTAACTTATGAGCTGAATATGCCACTTGGAAATGTATTATTTGAATAGCTTCTCTTCTTAAAACTGCGGCTTAATTAACTTGATTTTCTGTTTGCCTTTCAAGAGGTCAAGCTTGATATTTGAAGAGTTAGTGTTAACTACTGTCCTTCTAGAGGTTGATTAATGTTCACAAAGCCATTTGAAGATGCTTGGCACTTAGTGTGTTACGATGATGATCTTGAATAAAAACACTAACAAGCACTGAAGTTCAGCATTTCCTGAGCAGCTTGCACCCTGCCACATCACTGTTTTCCCATTTTGTGAGTAGCAATTACTCAGTTTGGTCTGTGTTAAAAAGAGTATGTTTCAGCAGTTTTATTTTTGTCCTGTCAGTCTGACTTTGGGACTCCAGCCCAGAGAGTTAAAAACATAATTTACAGATTAGGAAAATTTGTAGGGGGAGAAAATAATTTAGCTGGTTGCAGTTAAATAAGTAAGGTGCAGTTTTCACAGTGAGTTAATGACCTTTGTCTCAGCAAGTCCATCTGGGTTCCAGAAAGGATTGGAAGTGGGAAGATTTGCCCACAGATTTCCCCACAGATCACCATGTTGTCACTGCCATGCTTAGAGCTGCTGGTTGCCCGTGGCAGACCAAGAATGGAATAGAGAGTGGGCTGTAGACATGCTAGGGAGTGTTCCCAGCCTGGGGCTTATTGCACAGGATTTTGTCTCTGCAGAGTTGTATCCAGTGGCCAGTTTCTCAGATTTTATTTTCGCATGGGTGGGGGGGCAAGATGTTGTTAGGCAATTTAGTGCATGCATATATAAATACACATATTTTAAAGGAGGTGCAGTTTGTAGAGATGCAGAAGGGGAGGGAGGAGAGGTGCCACTGCTAAGGTGGGTTGGCCTTGTGGAGCTGTAGTAGTGGTGGCACCACACATATTTTCAAAGAAGTCAAGGACAGATAACAGGTGTGCATCTCCTGACTCTTGAGCAATCAGTGTAGTTTCAGCATAGCTCAGAACAGATCTGACATGAAAGATGAGGTGCTGTTGCTCTAGGATGTGTGATACTGTGAACTCCCTCACCTTAATCACAGACAGTCTTTTTTTTATTGATATCGATGTAATTTCCTCCTGTGTCTCAGTCTCTTACCTTGTTTGGCATTTTGAGTATAGCTGAGATTGATTCAAAGCAAGTGGTTGAATTTAGAGTGCTTTTGTCCTGTTCCATTTTCTGTGATGGCAGAGGAGCTGGGTGAGTTTAGCTCACTTTCTAGGTAACTGGACCTTTGTCCTCACAGCTTTTACATTTTATAAGCTGGCCTGACTGATTAGGAAGAGGTATCAGGCAGCCAGCCTGTCATTACCCACCATGGGGGCACTGAAGGCAGCCATAAAAGTGCAGCAGGGAAGGCATCTCATATTACAGGCATCTCTGATGGTGAGTACAGATGGTTTGTGCCAGGTCTGAATGGGTAATTCAGTTGTAGCCTATTTTTCTAATAGAGGAATACCTTGTGCCAGGACTAAGGTTATTTTCCTTCCTGACTTGACTGTTGATTTGTTGGCTTCTCCATCTGCTCATTTGGTTTTTTTCCTAGTAGTTGTCTTTCTGCTGCTCACTTGAAAGATCAAATACCCCTCAAAAATATGGTCTTTACTCTAGTTGTCTTACACAAGTTTCTTCACAGTATAGTTTTGAAGATCTGATTTTAATGAGGAGGTTCCATGTCTGCGAAAAGGGAATGGGAGCTGCTTAGGTAGCAAGGGGGAACCTAAAAAAATCCACAGACTTCCCAGGTTAATGTTTGCAGTGTTTTTCCTGCAGATTTTCATAGGCTCATTTAAGTTTTGCTTAAGGATGGAGCATAGCCAGCCTACTTAAAGCAGAATTAATTCTCAGTGACAGTTCCTCCTCTCTTGTGAATCAAAACAGCATGGTCTGTATTTCAAATGGTAACCAGAGTATATTCTGGACAAAGTATCTCACAGAAGGTCTTTGGAGAGGCCTGAGTTATAACCTGTAATACAGTCTGTGTAACTTCCTAATAAAGAAAATGAGTAATTAGAGGTAAGCATTTGCTTTTTAGCAAGAATCCCTTTAGGAGGAGAAGCAATAAGCTGGTGCTCTCAAAAGCAGTCAGAGCAAGACGTGAAAAGCTAGCAATTTTGCCATGAAAGGCAGTTTCTCATTGTAATGCTTGTGGGAGGTGACATCAGCGAGATGTACGAGCAGAGGCAGAGCAAGTGCCCACTTCTTCTGCAACCAGGAACTTCTGACCCCAGCCCTCAGAGTTCTGTGTCTGAGGTGCTGCAACAGTTATTAGAAAATGCACCAGAACATAGCATTTAGCAATAAACTTTGCCAATGTAGAGCTAAAAAAGGGTGTTTGCACAGGGTGAGTGATTGCCTTTACACTGCTCTTTATCAATGCTGCATATATATACCTCCCCCATTGCCACTGGCATTCTTCCTGAATTGTCTGAAGATGAGATTAAGTTTAGTTTCTCTGAGGGCTTAGGAGAGAAAGGGTGCAACAGGTAAAGGAACAGAGTATCAACATGGAACAGATGTGAGGATGTGCTTCCCTTCATATGTCTGAGCATAGCTGGCCTTCTGTCAGTGCCACTACCTGTTGTCTGCTGGACTTCAAGTAGACAATCTGTGGGCCTAGAAATTGTCAGAAATGCTTTTTTATATGGTGGTTTGGTTGGTATTTTTTAAGTTTTCATGTAGCCATGATTACCTTGTGTGCTTTGCAAGATGTCAGGAACCTGATAGGGACCTGACAGAGAAGCAGTGTTAACATTTGTAAGAAGGTTTTGTATAATATGTTTATTTGTTAAACAACCTTCCGTAGATTTTTCTTGATATGTCTACTTCCTTCTTAATTGTTATGTTTGCTAGAAGTGGCCATGAAGACTTCATAGGCTCCAAGCAAATTTGTCACAATAATCAACAGATATTCTGGTGACCTTGAAGGTCTTTTCCTGGATAATTCTATGATTCTGTATTGTTTTTCAGGGATAATGTAACTATGCCAGAGCATAACTAGAGATATGTGCTTGCGGGCCTATGTCCTTTTCTTCCCAAAAGACTGTTATGGGGTTTTTTGTGTGATGAACACAAGCCCTTGTTTTTTCATACAATTTCCACTCTCAAGGAGTTTTCTGCTAGAAGTGCATGACTAATTCATATGAAGTGCTCCTTCACTTCTGAAAATGATATTCCAATTTATCCGTCAGGTTTTGAAACTACATTTTCTTATTGTTATTGATTGCTGCTTTTTTTAATCCTGGAAGTAGTGGAGGAATCAAGAGGGAAGCAGAGCACTTTCCTGTTGCCCGGCAGTGTGCTGTGACAGATTGCAGAGGCAGTTCAGATTTATTTATAATTGGCACCTGTTTTGTCACTAACAAAAATAGGCTGCTCTTGAACAAGATGGGGAACTCTTATCAGCATGATGATCTTTGTAATCTTTCTCATTTTCTAGTTGCATATAAGAGCTTTTTTTTAAAATTCTGTTTGTACTTTGGCTTTCTGTTTGCATTTCCAAACCATAGTGTTCAGTCTTCAGGTCCACTCCAAGCAGGAAAGGTGCAGTAAAATCTCTGTATTCACTGAGAGTTGCAGTGAGAATTATCTTTACAAAGTCAGCCTGCCTGTGTGGACACCAATGGCCCCATTGGTTTCTTTCAGTTCACCATCACCTTTGGATGTGGCAGAGTGAGTCTGATGCCTACTTATTGCCACCTCTGGACTGCTGGATCTGTTGGTAGTGATGAATGCAGGGATTTATTGACTTGTGCTGCTATACTCAGGGTTCTTCTTTCACCACTTTCATTTGGGACAGTGGGAGAGGTGGATTTTTAAAGGGTAGCTCCCTTATTTAATGATATATTGGGGAGAGGATATGCTTTTCTGACATAGCAGCAGTCACAGTCAAAGCAAGTCTGGGGAAGTTACTGAAGAGCTTGGGGCTTCCTATACCATTAACATCCTAGTACTGAAGCTTCATGGAATCCTTGTTTGTCATTGCATATTACAATTTATTCTCAGCCTTGAGAAAGCTTGACAGACCTAAGGATGCCTTTTAGGTGTGCTTTTATTTCCAGTTTCCCTCTATAGCTCCTTTATAGATCTCACAGGGTCGGAGACATGGTATTGCCTTATGTTCTTAGGAGTTTGAGTTGATGGCTTTTGCTGCATGCTTAGCAATTTCTTACAGTTTCCATTCTGACTAAATATGTGATCAGGTAAGGTAAAACGGTGAAGCTCTCTTGTAGCCCCGTGTTGCTAGGCAATTTTGGTGGCTTTTGTTCTAATACCAGTGGAGTCTTCTAAATAGAACTGTTCCCTAGGAAAGAAAATTACACGAT
>VZTN01022013.1:2678-42187 GCA_013400515.1 Erpornis zantholeuca
TGTTGTTATTGAGATGGCTGTCTGTGTTTTAATTATTGTTCTGTCTTGGTAATCTTGCCTTACATCTGTTACACCTGCAGATTGTGAGACTCACAATAGTATACCTTTTATCACATGTGGTAATACAATAATTCATATTTTACCAGGCACATTTAGCAATTAAAATCTACAAAAAACCACCGATTCTTTAAAGCCATAATACACTAAAGTACTATTACCTACATTTTAGAATATGTAACTGTATCTTCCACTTATGATTCTTATATAATTAAACCAATATTCTCAAGAGATCAGTAATTACTAGCAATAGATAATGATTCATTAATGACCTTACAATATAGGGAAAGTAGGAGAAAACTCTGTGTTAGTAAAGCCATTAAATAAGGCAATGATCCAGCTTTACCAGTTTTAACTAACACCACAATCATTTTGACTGAGATTTGCAGGACATTTCTATCCAAGCATCAGAATTTAAACTTATGTTACATGTTCCATATATTTAGTTAACTTCTCAGTCTTCTTGGAAGGCGGAGAATTCTTTTTAAAAAAATTAAATAAGCCCAAGAAATGGTTACAAATGAGGCAAAACAAACAGTTTAAGAACGTATATGACACTGAAACAATACAATGAAATCAGAAAGAATAAAAAAACCTGTAACAACAGGAAAAGAGAAAGTATCACTCTGAAGCTAAATTACTTGGTCTAGGACTGAGAACTTGAAAACAAGATGCCTAAAAAATTCTACTGTTAAGAGCATGTTTTCAGTCATTTATACATTTGCTAAACTCAATGTTCAGTACAATTTCCACTCCAAGCATCTGCTCAAGGCTTGACTTTTTTCATTCATTGATACTATTCATTAGAATAAGGCTAAAAAAATTCTGCTCGTGCTTAACTTAGTTTTTTCCGCAAGCATTTCACTAAGGTCTACAATCAAAACAACAAGGTCTCTGGTATTTTCCTTTTTACTGTGCATTTGAAAAAAAGAGAAGCCCAAATTTGGTAATTTCTTGTTTGACCTAAACACAACAGAGTGAAGATTTCCACAGAGCATGTTCTGTTTCTTCCTAACTCTTGCCACCAGCCCAAAAATGCATCTGCCACGCTGTGCTTCATACCAGCTACGCTGCTCTTCCTGCATGGGGAATGGTAAAAGTGTGTATCATCCCCTGCAATCTCTGCAGTCACTTAGGGGATGTGGTGGCAGAGGATGCTGTTGCTCTTGTTTCCAATGCTTGCATGACTAGTCGAGGTCGTTCAGAGAAAAGGAGGGTCGCTAGGATTTTGCAGGATGTAATTTCATTTTCAGTGCAAGTTTTGCTGCCTTTTTTTTTTTTTTGAATAAGAAAATTATTTAAATGGACTGTAAGTGTAGAAAAGAACACCATCTTATCAAAACTAAGCACTCGGAAGCTGAGAAATGCCAAAATTAACATCAGTTGTTTACTAACTGAGAAAATGATATGTAAGCTCTGTCTCTTTAAACTCTGTCATGAATTATGTTCAAGCAAACATTTGTAGCCAGTTCAATTTACTATGTAAAGTCATGGTCAATAATTTAGGAGAAAGGGTAGACAGACTTGAGCTGTGATCTGCTTGTTCAAAAATAAGATATGGAAAAAGGATGAGGAGCAACATTTGAAGAACTTAAAATTATACAGAAGATGAAGACTTTAGTGGTTCAATGCCAGCCAGTAAGCACTACTCTGGGCAGACTTGATGCCTGCACTATGATTGCAGGCTGTTTCTAACCTATGGACACACGTGCAGATGAGGAAGGCTGAGTACCCCCTCCAGAGGCACCCAGGGGAGACATGGGGGCTACTGCTCCTACAGCAGTGCTCACTAGGACTTGCATGGATGAGAAGGAAATACACAGCAGAAGCACCCTCAAAAGAAGACATTTGATTCCAGAAACTCTCACAGATTTGATGGTTGCAAGAGGGGAGTCAGGCAAGTTCAGTCATAGGATGTTTATGGTATTTCACTTTCTTTTGGTGACACAAAGGATACGAAGGAGACCAATCAAGACAAGCCTCAGCAACATTCCAGCTTAGACCTGTTACACATCCCGTTTCTCCAGTGCTCCATCTCCTTCCTTTAATAAATCTCATTTTTATTAAAACTTCCATGGCTTTATATGGTTCAAGATTTTGTACTGAATGTCCTAAAGAGATTAACAAAACCTTCAAATGATACAAGACAAAGGAGGAAGCATGCCTGAAGTATAATCACAACTTGTTCTTTCAGCTACTCCTCTACAAGGCTTTTGTGGAAGGGCAGTACTGCTTATGGTGCATGAAGAACTCTTAATGATCACAGACGAGAAGTAAGGCAAAACAGCTAAGTGTCACAATTAACAAAATGGCATTTCTAAGATAAACAAAACCTTATTAAAATCCAATATTTTGTCAGAACAGAAAGAAGCCTGTGAAATCCCTATAAAGCCAAAAAACTGGTATAAGAAGTTCTGTGGGAACCTCACCAGACTTTCAGGGATTTACAGAGACTTCTAATGTGTTCAATTTAAACACTGAGAATTTTACACACGGCATACCCTCATATGCACACTACCCATAAATGATGTACAGTGTGATATTGTTACAGCATATGCTCCATTTTTTGCCTTAATCTACTTAACTTGTGAAGGGAATGAAAACAGACATCTTGCTAGAAGATGTGTTTACTTCAACCATAAATTCAAATGTTAATTCTGGATTTATTAGATAAAATTATGTGGCCTTTGTCATTTGAGAAGGCAGACAAGATGATCAGATTTTCCTTAGGCTGTAAAACATTTAAATATTATAGATTTCTCCCACATTGTCTCCAGCAGTGTATGCTGATTGTAAAAAAGTGTGTGTGATAAGGAGGGAGAAAGTATGTGCCAGCATCTAACACATCATTCAGCTTCTCCTTAGACTCAGAGATAATAGCAAGTATATAAAAAGATTCTTCTTATGTGTCTCTGCCTTATCTGTTTAAGTAATTTCAGACTTGTATACGGAGTACTATTCTGCTAGAGAATGGCATACATGCTTTAATGTGCTTAAGTGGGATTGTCCTGCCCTGGGTGCCCGTAAAGGTTGTTCACTTCACCCAGCTTCTCCTGTGCTAGCTGCATGAAGAGTTGGTGGATCATTGCACCAAATACAGGAATCATGGCCCTGCTGCTGGGGGGATACACAGTTCGTTATCTGTTTTTCCTTTTCTGTTTCAAATTCTGTTTGGCTTGCAGTCACATCCACACAGTTTTAAGTTTTACACAGTTATATTAAAAACCCCTCAACTTTAAAAAGTATTATATCCACAAGCTTAAGTCCCCAGCTTAGACACTGGGGACTTAATGCAAAGATAAAAATTACAGTGTAAAGTATTCAAGTAAAAGAGAAACCAGACATTTACATTATAGATTATATGGGTTTCAAATCTACCATAAGTTTTCCTGTGAGAAAAGAAGCATTTAAAATTAAAGAATAATGATAATAAACACTCATTTATTAATATAAATCCACTCAAATTTAGGCTAAGTGATGAACAAGAATATTGTACATAGTTTACTTTGTTGCCTTCCTTCCACTTGGGAAAAAGGTTTTGATTTGCTCTATTGACATTTCCTACTACTGTACATATCCTGAACTTTTCTACAGTAATTAACTGATCAAACATAGACTAGCATATCTCTTTAAAACAAACACCTTGAATTTTATTTTTACTAAAAAGTGACACAAGCATCTAGTTCTTATGTGGATTATTTACTTTCCCATTTGACTTCTTTCAGATTGCTGGCAAAGATTACTCAGTTTTGCATTGTGTTTTTGGAAAATTCTATGCATTTCCTTTATTAATGAAGGTTTTTCTCTCTAAAAAATGAATTTCTAATAATTACCTTTCCTTCTTGCTGTAATTTTCCCTTCTCTTCAAAAGCACTTACTGCACTTTTAAGCCAGAACAATTCTAATATACTCACTTGCAGAAATGCACTTAAGGAAAAAAACCAAGTAAATATAACTCCTATCCGAAAAAGGGCCCAAGGAACTACAGGACTGTCAGCCTCACCTTTACCATTGTAAAGATGATGAAGCAGCTAACTCTGGAAACCATTTCTAGGCACACGAAACACAAGAAAATCATAAGGAGTGGTCAGGAACTGGCTTTTCTGTAACACTACAAATTTCAAAAACAGAGCTAGGAACTTGAATCTGTTTAGTAGAGAAAACAGAAAGCAACTTCCTAAGTTTTCAGCAGGACAGATGGGAGAAACTGGACCTTTAAGTGGAAATCTATACTGTGGATGTAACTCTAAGTGATCAGAGACTTGCACTGAATGTAGCATTCAGTTTAAGAAATTCTCTGCAGTGGGAGAAAAGTACACTCTTGTCAGTTTCTTTTTCTTTCCTCCTAAACATTACAAGTTAAAATACTTCCATTTTAGTTTTTCAGATAAATAACATTTTATAAAGGCTTAGTAATTAACAGCTATTCAAGCACTGCACTGACACTGCCAGCTTGTGTTTGCAGCAAATACAACAGTTACTGGGCTGTAACAATTTACTGGCCATTCGTTAGTGTGAAGGGTGGATAAAAATGTTGTACTCCAGTAGTTACCTACAGGAAGGATGATCACAATAAAACAGCTAACAAACTTTCAGCTGTTGCTGATTCTTTTAAAGAATAGAAGTTCTAGACATTTGTCATGATTTTTATAAAAGGTGGGTCAAGTTGACAACAAATATCACAGATCAAAGCCAAGGCACATGTTTTTTCACTTTGGCCAAAATACAGATGTTACAACATGAAGGATTTAGCTGTTACACTATGACTTACTAAGCAGTTATCTGGGCTAAACTGTGCTTTGATTCAAAGGAAAAAGACTGAAGAATATTGCTGTGTTTCTGCAAAGCAACTGAAGTTAAACACCTCAGGCAATGTTCAGATTTAAAGAGCAAAGTTCAGCCCGATAAAATTAGGGTGACAAACCAGAATGTAGAGAGGGAGTGCAACATTAAACTGGAAAAAAGCCCTTTGAAGCCAATGATAAACACTCCTTAAGTACATAGAGTATGGACTTCAACTCATCTTCATCACACTCTGTAAACCCCAAATATAATGACCAGTATTTGCACTTGTAAGAAAAAAATATAGGCACCTGAAGTTGTGCCTACTGAATTCTTACTGTTCTTTGCCTCTGTGCAATTAAAACCTACAGTCCTAAATACTGATGATGCATGTGCATTTTGTTTTGAAAATCACTGCAGAGTAGGAAAAACATTTTCTTTTTTTTTTAACAATAATTACAGGTGAATGATTTTAAACACTGTTTGCTGCAATAAACCTATTGAAACAAAAGAGGCACTTCTAAATTAGTGAAGTTCCTACTGATATCAGCTATTAGCAATTAGGAACTCCACCCCCCCAACTTTTCCATCTTTAAACAGCAATGATTAAATTTGGTTTTAAAGTGGAGAAATTATATTAGAAAAACAACTCTCAGTGTTGCAATTAAAGCACAGTTCTTAAGATGATAAAAATAAATTTGCTAATAGCTTTATCCATTGATTCAGGATGTACGCAGTAGGTTTAAAAGATATGATCCTTTTGTAGAATTTCTCTTTAAAAGAGGAGTTTATAATATCTTATTGTTCCATATTGTCAAATCTTCTATAGTGTTAGTACATTTTTCTGTAGAATACACTTGGGCAAGACTTAATCAAAAAGACATGTATTTTAAAATAAAAGGAAGAAAGATAATTTTTTTAATAGCTCCAAAGTAAACAAATAAACACTGATAAAATATTATAAAGTTTATAATCTATCTTTGAGACTTCCCTATTATAATTAAATAAAATGTCTTTTCTGTCCATAAAAAATTGAAATCTACAATTGAACCATTCTTCTGCTACCCTGTAGTGAAATGTAAAACCAAATGAACTACATTTTTTCTGGTATGCAAGTAAAACTTTTAAAAAAATTTCATGAGATTTAACTTCTTTTAAATTCTTCAGAAGCTATCTGCCTATGTCCAGCAATGGAACTGCTACACTCTGCATTCAAATCAATAAGACAACATGTCTGTTGTGAATGTACAACCAGCTTACAAATCCATGTTAGCCTTTTTTTTCCTCTCTAATCCTGCTTCTCCATCACAGGTGTTTTTTGGTGTAACAGAAAAATCAGCTGATAGCAAAGACATTTTTTGGTTTTCATGGATTCCCTCTTTTTAATAATTGGTCCGTAGTAGGTCAAATATTGGTAGAATTATATGAGACAGACCCTTTATGTATTGTTAGTTTGATTTTTACCAAGCTTATTTTGTCTTTTTACTGGGGAAAAAAAAGGTGTGGGAAAAGTTTGTAGTATTTTTCTTATGGATGTAGAATTTTGTCTCAATCAAATGGGAATCAGTGAATTCAACCAAATTTAGCCTGGGAGCTAGTACAAGGATTTATGAGTACATGGAATCATACAAATTAAGGAACATGTATTAACCTTCCCACTTCTGCCTCAGAAGGCTTTAGATTTATGATAATCGGGCTACATTTTTCAGAGATATTAACCAGTCGACTAAATAATCTTAATGAAAGAAAATGTCATGTGGGGAGTTGTTGAGTTCCCTGTCCTGGACTGGAAGGAAGGACAGCCATGGACTGTAAACAGAACATGGATGGAATACCAGCTCCCAAATAACTCTACCAGGAACCATTTATGGAACCTAAATATTACACTGTGAAATGCCACTTTTATTCCAGGGAGTATGTGCCTGGTGGAAGGATGTGTTTGCATGAGAACATTTTGTATTTTGTAGGAGACCTTTTTACTCATAGATAGCCTAGCTGAAGGTACGAGTATACACTCTAATTTTTTGCATTCCTAACAGCATTAATATTATGGCAGATGATTTTAACACCCTAATCATACCTGATGATTATTCTGATGCCTACTGTTGTACTTTCATTTTGGTAATGGCATTGTATTTGACAATGACTGGTACTATCCCACTTCTTTATCTTCTTTCTTTTCTCCTTCTGTCTGCTATGTGAAAATCACCACTGTAGGAGAATATTTGGAGTGAGCAGCAGTAGAAAAGAAATAACAGAGTGTTTGAGCCATGGGGTGGTGTGAGAGTTATGTGGATGGTTAATGACTCAAGCAATTGCCCATTTGGAAAAGCTACAGGGGCTTTGCTGAGGCCAGGTTTGCACCCCTCGACAGAAGGGCAGGAGGAGAGGTTTGGGTGTGTGGTGGGAAACATCTGCATAAGAGCAGCCCAGATGCACCCACCACCAGAGGATGACCACAACAAACTGACCTTTGTTCAGCAACAAGCTGGGCTTGAGCCAGATAAGGGGAAAGGCCAGTAAGAAGCAGGTCCTGCTGAGGTGGGATAATGCTTTTTATCATGTCAGTGTCCTCCCTTGCACAGCTGGACCAGGTGTAAATCTCCCATCCCAGGGAAGGTGTCAGGACAGTCACCTGGGCCTGAAGGTGTTCATCCCTTCCTGTGGGGCAGAACTGGCTCAGCTGCTGGTGTGAGAGGCAGCTGTCATGGCTTAGAGGGTGTCATAGCCCATCAAAGACCCCAGAGTGCTCCCAGACTCATTTCTGGGCCCTTCCACCAGAGCAGAACATGATCCCCAGTGTTGGAACAGACAATGTAAAACTCCCCCCAGGGGAGGTACCTGGATGTTCCCACCCGAACCTGAGCATACTGAACCCACTGAAATCTATGTTTCATGGGATTTCCCCACTCCTGATGGGTGAACGCTGTAACCATCACCTGGACCAACAGGATGCTGGATCCATGGCTGGTGATGTCTTTTCACTATCTGCTCTTATCCTTTCTCAGTCCTCTCCTCATATATTTTCTTAAGTGGTATCTTTATACTTTTATATAGATGAAAAGTATAAGATAATTTCTGTGGATAATAACAAAAACATCTACATATCTCCTTTCCATTGCAACAAACTTGTTCTAAAATAAATCTGCTTTCTATCAGAGGATATTTTTTCCTTTGAATTTGTCTCAAACCGGGACAAATATATATATATACACACACACACAAGTCATTCACTGTTGCTTCACTCTAATCTGCCCCAAGGGATCTATTACCAGGAAACTCAGTTATCCTTGCCTTCAGGGGTGGGTCATAACATGTGGTAAAATTAAGGATGGCAATATATCCAGGAATATGAATTATAAAGTAAACTGGTAACTTTAAGATAATTAAATTATATATCAGATTGCCTCCTTTATCTCATAAAAATGCATGAATATATGTCAAACATATCTGAAGTAAAAGGACATGGCCTTTACAAAGTGATAATCTTTCAGTTGGGCTTATAGCAGAAGAAACTGAAATTGTGATACTTTGATATGAAGAAAATAAAAATCTTGTTATTTCGCAGTCATACTCAGAATTGAACAGGCACCAGTAATGAAGATTATTAACTTCAACAAAATCTTACTAAACATACCTTTTGCAGAAGCCTTGTTTTAGTATTTGGAAAATTCCTCCTAATTAAGCTGAATATGAACATAGGTAAAATTAGATTACCACAGATAAATAAAACCCTTACCAATAACTAGTGATAAAAATCTGTTGAGATGCTAATACCAAAATAGCTGCAAAACCCCACCTGACACTTTCTCCCTGAGAGTCAAAATTAAACAGCAATAAACCCAAAATGGACAGAATTCTTACCTGCCACCTGAACTGGGGCCTTATTTCTGCAGAACTATTTTTAAGTAAGTATTTAGCTTGCAAAATCTCTTTGTGGACCTCTGATCCAAAAAAGGCATTTATTTATTATTTAAAATGAGCAGAGAAGATTTATTGTTATCACTGAATTCAATATTGCCTCTACTGTATGCTCTAAAACTTAAAATTAAGAAGCTGTTCAGAAGCCATACATGCAGCAGTCCATTTCAATCTATTAGTCTGGCTAAATGCCTTCATACATCCACTGAAAAGAGTCATCATCATCAATCTGCCAGTTTTAGTGACCAGTCAACTACATGTGTTTCCTCCCTGCTGTCGTACTCCTGAAAGAATCAAGGGAGGCTGTTCTAATAAGTAGTACACAATGATGATTTAGCTGCTTAGTGTAAATAACAGTGTTAGAATCAACACTTTATTTATAAGCTCAGCTCAAAGGCAAGAATGTATGACTGGAGCCCAATTCCATTACTAAGCAGTGTCAGGCATGTAAGAGTTAACTTCTTTTGCCTGGTAAGTTAACTGCACCACTGTTATCCAGAGTCTTGCTTTCATTTAAACTGTTAAGCAAAAAATGCACACTCTCAATTTGTTTTATCCTTTCTGTAAGTGCATGGATATGAGCCTCAACTTTTGTGAAAGAAAAGTACCTCTGACTGGTGAAATTTTGTGTTGTGTAGCTGGAGCCTTATGGGAATTCTGCATCTTTTCAGAGATGCACAAGGGCTTAGTGGTCTCATTTAGTTACCTACGTGCCCCTGAAGAAGCCCTGCTAGCAATAAAACACTCTGGTGGCAAACAGCTAATTCATTAATTAACCACAGTATTTGCTGGAAAGGAAAGCACTAAACAACGCTGCAGAGAAAGTGCAATTGTGGTTGTTCCAGGTCCCTGTCTGCAGTATGTGCGGCAGAGGCAAGCAATGCCTATGCTGTTTCTAATTATTCCAATTATCATGGCACACTATGAAAACTTGATTAATAACACTGAAGATATTGTTGTGGCAATTAGCCATATGGTTGTGGGACTTTATTCTGTCACGATTTAGCCATTAGCATCTACTTATGTTTGTCAGAACAGAGCATCCGTGACAAGTTGGAGTTCCGCTCACCTTGCCGAGTCCCTGGTGAGCAACACCAGAGAAATGTTTATTCCTGGGAGCCCCGTGCCTGAGTAAATTTTTCATGTGGCATCCGGTCTGACTGGGGACAAATGTCAAGTAGCTTATGCGACGACCCATCAAGCCAGGCTCCCTCTGCAAAAGGCGCCTCGTGAGCGGCTTGTCAGGGCAGACTTCTTTCAGGGGATGATTTGACCAGTAAAATTAGTGTCAAATGTCTTGTATGCAATGTTTTCAATGGTTAACTGTTCAGACAGCATGCACCTACCCTTATTTAGATATGATGAAATGCTCTATTATGACTTTATACACCTATGAGTTACATATTACCATGTGCTTGAAATGTATCTCTCCAAGCAGAGGGACCATGGGGCAGCACTCCTGTCAGGTTGGTCAGCTGAACTGACAGCTAGGTAAGCTGACAATTTTTGTGAGCCACCTTTTTAAAACACAAAGTATACACTGCAAAACAATGCTTATTCTAAGTATCCTTTCCTTTATTTTGTGGTCAGACAAACTGCTCATCTCTTCAAGTTTGTCTCTAAGACAAGTGGAAGCTTAAAAAAATTCATTATTAAGGGATGGCTGCCTGACTTTCCTCCTGGAAGCACAGCAGTAATTTCACCGCTTCCCCAATATTTCTTGCAGATCAGCTAATGCAAATGTGTTTCTGTCAGCATGTCACTCAAAATCAAAATGTTTGCAATCAAAGACAACTCCAAACTTGTCTAGTTGTCCACAGTTAGGAATCAACAAGTTAGTCCTTATTAAAAAGAGTAGAAAGCAGTCAAGAATTAGCATCTTCCTGCACAGGGATGCCATATAGACAGCTGATGAAAGTGTGCTTACATATTTCAGACATGAGAGGAGGAAGCAACAATGCAAGTTTGTGGAAATAACAATGAAATGACACTATGAAATAAGATTTTTAAGAAGCACAGAAAGCCACAGATTTGTAGAAATTCACCAGCTACTGTTAAAAAGAACAATGAGAATTGCTGGTTTTCCTCTATTTTTCCAATACCTCTATCCTAACAGTAGCTTTCCTTTTATAGTCACTATCTTCCATCTGTATAGATCTTTCACACACTGTGAGGAGACAGAGACATCGTTTAAAACCATAAAAGTAATTGCAAAGAAATAAAAATAGACAGAGGACTCTGAGCAGGTGTAATATTTTTAACTAAATTTAACTCGTTATTTAATGACAAGAATTTAATTGACAAGACATCTGGGCATAAAACTTGCTGACAAATGTCCACGTAAGAAACCAGGAACGATGTGCACACCTCACTACTAATAGGGCTATATCAGCAAAATAAAGTTATTGGCAAAAGGGAGGGATTGGATCAGCTTCTCATCAGATGTACCAACTTCAATGGAGAGCTAGTTTTAAAACTGAAAAAAAAAATAGTAAAATCTTTTTTCCATTTATGCCCCTTTGATTGAGATGACTGAGTTTGTTTTAAAATAACAGTGTTTGTGGAATATTATATACTGACTGTCCTGGAAATCCCATCTGTGCACATAGACATTTATATGTGGAGGGGGTTTGGGTATAACAGAGGTAAATAATTAGAAGAGGAAAACAAGGAGAGAAATAAATACTGTGCAGGAAAGAAAGAAGAGACAAAGGATACAGAAAATGTAATAGAAGATTTAGCTGGAAAGGATTTTTTTCATAGGAGTTGTGGAGACCATGTCATATAACCTAAGGCATAGTTTGAATGTAATTTGAACACTGGGCTCTGCCCCATGCCAGTGCCAAGGATTTAGCTATCTCCTTATCCACAGTGAGTGCTGGTGGAAGGCCAAAGCAGGATCCTGTGGCCTTGCTCAAAGCTGAACTGCCTGTTCTCTCCAAAGGTGTCTGCAGAACTCCACCCCTATCCACCACATGGATTCTGAGGCAGAGAGAGAAGAACCTGCAGCTGGAGATGTATCCTTGCAGAGGGAGCAGAACTGCTCTTCTCTGGGAATATGTTCTTGTCTTTGCCAAGAGCGAAATCTGCTTTCTACTTTGCAGGCCATTACAAGAACACAATTGTGATTACAATGAGACTGTAGACTGTAGAGCCTGAAGACGTATCTGTTTTCTACTTGTAAACCAACCACAAATTTTGGACACAGTTTAGTTGACTGTGCTGTATTTTCAGCTAGTACTGTTACTCAATATTTTAGAAGGATGAAAGAGGAGTTAAAAATGGTGCTATGCACAAGCAAGGTCAACTCAGAACTTCTGACAGATACTCAGAAATTCTGACAGATATGACGAGGACATAATCATTCCTCCTTGGCCAAAGTTGTTGTCTGCTAAAGCTCTATGCTAGGAAAAAGCTCTGTCCTAGGAAGAGATTTTGGCATGTGCAGCAAAGCAATGTGGGATAGGGAAAGGGAGAGTTTGGGTTGTCCTGAGACCTGGACAGAGATTCATTGCCACATGTTTGTGGCTGTCCATACGGGCACCCCAAGTACAAGTGTCACAGCACCATACACTTGTGTCCCAGGTATAGCCAATGCTGCACAGAGACACTGGAGGATGTTTCTTTTCCATTTCTATCTTGTTTAGACAGGATTAAGTATTTTCAGGAACTTTCTACTAAGTATATGTGGATTTGTGATTATTTCTGGCACAGCAAATTTGGCTGGAAGTTCTAGATCCAATTTTTCTCTGCTAATTCACTGTTACTATTAACTATTGTATATGGACCAAAACCAGTGACAATGAAAAATATGGTAGGTTTTATAGCTCTCTTACGCAACCAGGTGCTTAATTTCAGAAATGAAAAGAATACTTTTTATTATTTGGTTTTTTTGCCAACCAGAAGTATTCCTCCGGCAAAGAATTCAAGTTTTGGTATGCTCCTCAGAAATTTCAGGGTAAAAAGGTTGCACTAAAAATCCCTCTCTGACTCTCTGGCAGAAAATCTTGTACATTTGAAATAATACTTATCTTAAAATGACACTAATTTGAATTCTATTGATGTGTACACTTTGATATGCTCCCTTAAAACTGTATTTTAACTTCCTTCTGAGGAGAAAAATGTCTTTCTGAACCTCTGACCTTCCAATGCTAACATGAGCATTACAGGATTGTTTTCAGGCAGCTGAAAAAGAACCTGACATCCCAATTCTCTGGCATTTCCTATGTCTGGCAAATGCAGATGGGGAAAGCATCTGATAGGGTTGAGGTGAAGGAGGCATTTCCATGAATGCAGGTGGGCTCTTCTGCAGGCTGCTCCCTGGCTTTCAGAGAAATTGAGACGTGGGCAAAGAAGTGATCAGATACGGGATAAATGCTCCCCAAAGGGAGGCATGAAAAGGGAGGGCTGGAGGCTAGTTCTCTCTAAGGCTAATTTATCTGACCATACTCTTCCATGATCCAGCAAAACATCCATGATGTATCTGGAGGGTAAAAAGGCATAAACATAGCTGGGGTTGCATCTGGAGCCAAACGATTTGCCTGTTAAACCATGGCAGCATGGCACCTAGCACTGGAAATCTCCCGAAGAAGGGACTGAAATATTCCCTTCAGCCTGTGGGAACAGAAGTAGCCCTCTTAAACACATCACACTGGTTTGTGATAACCTCAACAACTTCTCGAGGCACATCCTGACTCAATCATTGCTTATGGTTGTTTGGGACGTAGGAGGCATTTTATTTGAAGGTAATTATGCTATTGAGCATTTAGTTGGCTGTGACAGGTAGAATGCATACTTTGAGGAGGTGGAATATATCTCTGCCAGTTGAACCAGGCTGTGAAAACACTTGCCAACGATTATTATAAACTTTCTTACCATCTTGGATGGTATTCCACAACCTTAGATATGTGACTCCTTGACTGTTTTTGAAACATCACTGTTCAGGGTACCAGTCATTTATGGAGTTTACTTTCATACAGAACTGACCTCCAGAATGGCCTCCAAAGGATCTGTTCACAGAGAGTTTTGCAAGCTTTTGATGTCCAAACCAGGCTGACTCAGCAATAGCTCTGATTTGGATCAGAGACTCTGAAAATGGAGGCTATCATTGCAGCATTATCAAACTTCTTTATTTTTTTCTGTTAGAAGCTCCAAGTCTGAGGTTTATACACACAGGTTCAAAGAGGTTTATACCCTAAGACCTCACTTTTAATTGAGGGAAATAACTAGTACCACAAAAATGGTGGGAGCATTCAGATTCTAATTCCCTGTTAAATTGTCTGCAGAAAATTATCTTCAGAAAATGCGCATCATCTCAGACTTCAGCTTGGCTTTGTGAGAATTTGTGGAGCCTTGGGAGTTCATTGCGATTCTGTCCAATCATTAGTAATAAATGACTTTTTAAATCCAGCATCAACTTCAGCAAACCACTTGTGAGGACAGTAAGAACTACAATATGGAGAATAAAAGAACTGAAAGTACATCCATCTTTTGAAAGCAAATGTAACCAGAGGATAAGGCACCAATTTAGGAATTGGGAAGCACAGCCATAGGCAAATTATTGTCCCATATAATTATCCTCTCTTTATGGAATATGAGAATAATAATTTTCATCAACTGTTATGCATTAAAACCTTATCAGAGAAATTCTTATATTAAAAAGCAGTGTTTTACTATTGTGATAAAACAATTGTGAATAATCTTATCATGAATACCATAACATATAAAATGATGGAGTTTTCACACATCAAACCCAAAGGCTGAGATTCACTCATATAAAGGATATTCTTTTCTTACCAGTCTAAAATTAGTGAGGGTAATACCTACTTATCAGTTATCCTATCAGTATTAGAAAACAACAAAATGGCACAATTTTTGATGTAAGTGTGACTGTGAGAGATACACATTTTACACACACATGTCAAGAAAGGAACAAGCTGAATATCTGAGGTAAGAATGATGCACAGTATAAGACAATTCTGTCTTTGCTAACTGGTCAAATATAGAGATTTTATTTTAGAGAGATTAACAAGTTTGGATATAATAAATAAGTTAAAAAAAGGAAAAAAAAGACACCAGTTTTATGGCACACTGTACTTTCCCTCAGCCTTTTACTTCAAAATCTGTAAAGTGCTCCTCTACTATGCCTAGGTGGTTTTACCTCACCACTTGACTTCTCTACTAACAAATCTCTATTCCACAGGTATCAGATACTTTTCAGATTCCCTGGCTGATGATGGCTGAACTTCCACTGAAACTACTGATTTACCATCACTGCCTTGAAAGTAGACATCCTGCCACACAAATGGACAAACCACACTTTGAAATGATTTGATGAACTTCTTCTGAAGAAGTTGGAATTTACAGAAATGAAAACAGTGCATGCAATTTTCGAGATTTTTGAGGTTACGCCCCTAGTATAACCTTTTGACTCAAATTCCCTTCAATTCAATGTTGATAAATCTGAGTATTAAAACTCAAAGGCATTGAACTGATTGCTGTCAGTTGTGCCATTGTACAGATACATGTACAATTATTAATTATCTCAAATGCAGATTTACTGAGACCGTAAGTAAACTATTAACGGCAAGGATATAGGTGACTTGGGCGCTAGCGAATTTGTGTATCAGAGATGATTAAAACTTGGAGTGGAAGGAGGATGACTATGTTGGAGCAATATGTTCCATAACTATTGGCAATTTTGTAATTATTGATGATGATGCAACTGTGACTGGTGTAGCTGCAATCATGACATCTTTCTGTGAACTGAGGCCAGAGGAAGTTTTTTAACCAAGGAGGTAGCAAGCAAAAAGCCTCAACCTGCACTACAAAGTGGGCAAGTATAGGTTCAATGAGCTTGCAGAGGCTCCAGCTGATATAGACACTAACTTTGTGGAGATTAATGATTTCTTTATTGTCTACTTATAACATGGAGTTTCACTACCATACCAAACTGCTCCAGCATAATTCATCCAAGGCAAAGAAGAATGATGCTTCAAAGAGAAAATTTGAAGTTACGCAGTTAAAACTCAGGAAATGCACACACCTAATTCCTGTCACATTGTGAAATCTTAGTTCTGCAGGTATATCTCCTTTAGCTCTCATTTCTATCAAAAATACAATTTTAATGCTAATTTCTATTAAAATATGCATCACAAAACATAGCAGATGCATGCAGACAATTAACACATTGTATTAACTTCTGCATTTTTTATTCTTTATTGAATGCTCTCTATTGCATTAACTTTATTTTGCATTTTCTTTGTTTTCCTTTCACTGCCGTAAAACCAATTTGGTTTTACTAATGTTATTCTAAATGCTTTCAATTGGATCAACTCACTTATCATTGGGGTGAAGAACTGAGGAGGGGTCATCACGAACCTTAGCTGCTGAAGTCAATTTTCTGCTAGACTGAATCAAAAGAGCAACACTGCATCTGTTTGTATCCTTTTGTATCGGTAAATGAAACTTTCCTTTTTTAGTTTTCCTTTTTTTTTTTTTTTTGCCACAAAAGCTTGGTATTTGCAAAAGCTGTACGACTGTGGAGACCATAATCTAAAATCATGAGAGCCACAATTTTTATGACTACAATCTTCTTTTCCTGGTGTTCAGGCAGTGGTTTTGGGGTGGATTGCGCTGCATGCGTTCTGATGAGACATTTACAATCTCCTTTATGCAAATTACCCCAGCAGCTGTTTAAGAGCTGTGGTTGTCAGACCAGCAAGGAGAATGTGATTTGGTATGTCACAAATGGGGCAGGGCTTTATTAGGCTCTGCTACAAAGTTTTAGCAGATGCCTTAGCACAGATTCAGTGTGATCTTGTAACCCCATTTTAACTTTATTGCTTATGGAAAAGAAAACACAAAAAGCTACCAAATACTGTGGGGATTTTCGGAAATAAGCACTTCACACTGCCTATTTCTGAATTAAGTGCAAATAATAAATGCAATCTTATCATTTAGAGTGGAAAAACTGCAGTTTTCCCCAAAGAAATCATATGCAGCTGAAGGGAGTTTTCCAGAGGAAAAAACCAGCATTAACTAACAGCTTTAAGACTAAGAAAAAATTTTACAAATAAGCAATGAAGACCATTTTTTTCCTTAAAAATGACTCATCATTAAGCAAATACTACCAACAACACATAAAAACATGAGGAGCCTTTGATAAAACTGCCCATTGAAAATGCTGTGTCTGGATTATCTGGATATCCCATGGTCAGGAGACAGATTATAAGATTCACAGAGGATTCTTTTAGGCCTGAAAGACAGGCCTTATCTGTACTCCTTTACTTGACTTCCCTGTGATTGTGAGTTAATATATTACACTTTTGCTTTCATTAAGATTCACCTTGAACTGATGTTTCTTGTTCTTATGCTTGTCATCACATAGTTCTAGAACCTCGCTTCTACAACAGGTAGCAAAGGTAGCAAGAATTACATCCCCCTTAAAACTTTCTGATATTCAGTATATAAATTTGACACCATTTTGAATCATTTTGCTTTTGACAACATTGCTCAAATTTAACTCACTCCCTTTCTTATCTCATATTTATTGCCTGACACACTTCTATTGACTAGATATTGACTATTGACTTCTACTGACCTTCTCAACTTCTGTTTGACAAACGATGATGATCTGATTTTTTTTTTTTTAATACAGTTAACCAAAAATATATATGTAATTTCAGGTGAGGTCTTACTATTACCTGTACAATAGCACTGACACTTTCATATCTCTTTTTTAAACACAGGTAAACTGAGAGCATCAATTTGGTGGCCCCAAGATGTTTTTCACTTTCATCCTTTTATCACACTTTTTTGTTAAGTAAAAACACAGTGCCCTTTTATTCTGCTCTGTCAACCTGTGTTTTGACAGTTATGCCTCATCTGGCTGGGTGGACAGACATCACTAATATTGCCACCTAGTGACAATTTGTAACATAAAACTGTATTTGGAGGGGAAACTGTTTTTGAGGACCTTAGCCCCTTCAAAAATTTCTCGGAATACTTCAGTCTTCATTTTTTTAAATGCCAATAAACTGCAAATTCTAAGTCCTTAGAAGAATAAAGTGATCAGTCCTCATTTGAGTCTATTCAAGGACTGAGTATTGGTAGAATTTGTTACACAAATACAAAAAGAAAATACTTCTAGAACATATATATTTAACCATTTAGTTGTGTCTGTAAATACAGACAGGCAACTACAGTTGCCTCTGATTCTTCTAATGAATAGCAGCTTTCCTTTAATGTTTGAATTAAGAACAAAAGACTTCAAAGGAGATGAGTTGGAGTAAAGGAACAGTGAGAACAGTTGTTTGTAACAGAACTTGACTTTTGACCTTAAGTACATTATTTGCTATGGTAGATATTATAACATGTTTAGCAGGCATAATAAAAAAATCTTTCCAGTTGCCACCTGCAAATGCTGCACTGGTAATCTATATACTGAGGGAATTAGGCACAGGATAAAATTTTGTAACAACAATTTTAATAGAAACCACAGTGCAGTAAATGTGTTACCCTTAATGTATCTGTGTTGCTTAGGAGAATATACTACATTCTTTCAAGATTGAAGGTCCATGCTCTGAAAATACAACCTTCAAAAGTCAACTGAAATGTAAAGCACAAAAAGGACTTGAATTCACTTTGTATGTGTGTAAACACATAGTGCAACCCTCCTAATAGCTGGCTGCTAAGCAAACATATTTGATCACAGAGTGATGTTACCACTCAGAAGAATTACTAACACAAATACTGGCATTAAATACTTTTTTCTGAATGTAGCTGTTTCATGAGGAAACTAGAGTCCTTTGAGCCCCAAAGGACTTCAAAACTGTAGGATTAAACCTAGAAAAATGCAACAACAGAGTTTCACCTTCATCTGAAAGTATGATCTAAATAAACTTCCATTAGCTCGAAACTGTATGAGGATACAAAAGATCTACTAAATCTCCCCTATAAATTACAACTTATACATTTTCTTTTCCTCAAAGACAACTTTCTCCCACTCCTCTTGTACAATAACCTCTTCAATTATTTCACTGATCCCCTAAAAAAGCTGTCTTCCCACTTACACTCGAATTCTTGAATGGTTTGGGCCGGTTTTATACTGAGGATTTCTATTAATAATTTAGGATCTGTCTGAATTGAAATTGCCCACAATTTCCACATTCATCATGATTCTTTTTGTTCAACATTTTTCTGAACTTGGCTTGTTATCTCTGTAAGTACAGACAAGTATGAAGAACTACCATCCTGAAATGACCATTATAATGAAATGCTATAGCTAGCTTTGAAACTCACTGTATGGAATTCCCAAATCAGTTTTCTGGCTTCCCAAAGCAGAGTTGCTTTGTCCTATGCAACATCTCTCCACCTGGAGGCAATGGAACTGGCTGGGCACACTTCTAAGCACGTATTTCAACCTGACAAAAAAATCTCAGGCTTTTTTCAAGCCTAATTCAGTAAAGGTAGCCCCTTCCTCACTCACACTGATACTCTCTACTCACTCTCTCCTCATACATGCACCTACCAGCAGCTCTGCCATCCCTCTACCCTTGCTTCTTTAGTAAGAGTTGCCTCTTTTGTGTCTTCTGTCATTTCAAATGTTCTCTTCTACTCTGAGACCTAGCAACTTGGCTCTGTCCACACATCATGCTCCGTCCTGTCTTCTTTTTGTCTTTTTTTAAAAATACCAAGTTACTGTCAGCTTGAAAACCAGCCTGGGAAGACAGATGGCCAGATATACGTCACAAAAGTGAACCAGAGTCAAATTCAAACTTTTGTTAAAGTGATGAGTGAGGAAGAAGTCAGGTGGTCTGAAACACTTCCACCAGCTTACGTTACAAAGAGTCTGCTTGAATGGGGAAGGAAAGCAGAATAGCCCTGCTCTGCACCATCAAAGGTTCTGCAGACAGCCTTCCTTGGATCCCTCAGACTGGACATGCCACTGCTTCCCTGCCCACCTCTGGTGAGGTCTGGTGCTGCCAGGAGCATGAGTAGATCTGGTGGCTGCCATTGGTCACAAGAGGCTGGATGAGGAGCTGCTGTCGTCCAGCTGCATTGGCTCCACCACCACCAACAGCACCTGAACAGCAATTGCTGCTGTGCTGGATTTTTGTGGAAAGGTGCTTGTGACACTGACAAGGCCAGAAGGGTCAGGGAGGGAACAGCAGCAGGGATGTGTTCCCAATTGGAAATGTGGTTGTTGTCCTCCCCAGCACTGGCAGGGACTGCAGTCACAGACTGCCTTCCAGACTGCCTCTGGAATTTCTCAGGTTCTTCTCTGAAGGTTCATTTTCGCTTTATGAGTGCATCACATCAGGAGAAGTCATTTCAGCTCACATACTTTAGGAGTAATTATATATTTAAATGATTAAACAAATCAAGAAGAAAACATATCTAGTGCAGAATGAAAGCAGTTAACATTGAAATTCTTTTGTATATTTTTATATTAGTATCACAAGTTGTTTGTAAATAACTTGCTCATTTTAGATATGTAAGGAGTTCTGCCATACCCTGCAAAATAAATTAGATTTTATTGGTGCCCAGGTATTTCATAACTTCTATTTATTTGCTGCAAGAGTGGAGAATTAAGATAGAGTAGTTTATTTCACCAAAAGACTGACAAATGGCTCATTAGACACTTATGGAGCTGAAGCTAATTGTACGATTTTTTGTTGTATTAATTGTCACTGCCTGCTTAGCTGGCTAACATTGGTCATCAGTACAGAGCTTTTTCCTTTCAATCTCCAAAAGAGGTGTAAAAAGAAAAGGGATTTTAAGATAAACAGAACAGTATTTATTTCCTAATATAAACAAAAATACTATTTGGATTGGAGGAGCATGAGGGAGGAGTAAGAGAGGATTAATGTGCTGGCTGTTCCCCACTGGGGCCACCAATAACAATCAATCCCAAACAGCAGTCACCTCACATCATCTAACAGCTTGAATCGTCGATATTCAGAGATTCTCTCCCCCTTTTTTTTTGTTCAGATTAAATATCATTTAAATTGCATCCTTTTTTTTTTTTTATTTCATCAGAGACATAAGGTCAGAATTGATTGAATATGTACTACCTGCATATAATGATTTCCAGTTTTTTACAATCATGTGCTAATGCTGCACAGTAATGGCCTATGGATGAAGAGACAGATGTACTACCAGTCATTCGCTACACATTTGCATTAACAAATCATCATTTAATTGAAGCCCATCCAACAAGTTTATGCTACTTAAATAAAGTTCCTTTCCATAAAAGATGCTGCAATGACACATGGTTAACTGCAAGGTAAATAAAAAGTAGTATTTATTTTCTTGTCACTGGCTTAGGTAAGTATTAAAATGTACACTTATTAATTTCTATTTTTCTCAGAAATAAACCACCTGACATCTAACATAGCAATCCAAGCTAGTACTACTATGAGACGAGATAATTCACTTTTAGAAATAATCGTTTTGTAACACCACAATTTCATGCTTTACAGATTTTTATTCCCCCCCAAATATATAATAGAACATAGTTTATATGAAGGCTATACATGAGTTGTGTGTTAATACTTTTAGGCAAGCTCTAATAACACAAACCTCAAACCCTGCTGCTATCAACATGGGCTACAATTTTTTTTATGTCTCATTGTTGACTACAAACATTGGCACCACACTTAGAAACCTAGTTGCCTCCCTCCACAATTTAGATATTACTGCTTTCTTTTTAATACTGTCTAGGGAACAATTCAGGTAGGTTGTGATGCCCCTACATGCTTCAGATATAGAAAACCACTATCTATTCATTTCTCCTTTCAGAACATGTTGCAAAATATTAAAATCTGAGAAGAAAGCATGTCATAAAATGAGGAGCCTATAAAACCAATTTTCTCTCCTTCTAGAGATGGTTTAACAGTACTTTCAGCATATTCAGTTCATGGTACATTTTTGCATCTGCAAAGCAGAAGAAAGATATTTTGATACTGTCTGTTAAACTGACAAACAATACTTCGAAGCTAACATGCTAGGACAAGGAGATATATTTTTAATTGTGTTTTTGGCTTAAATCTACATTTTCTAGAAACCACAGTCTTTTAGGATGAAAGGACTATATAAATGAAAGATGGTATTAGTAATAATAGTTGACATCCTTTACTATGCTGGTATTGGCTTACATCTAAACACATCATTGAAATATTTTTTTTACCTAAATACAAAAATAATCATCTATTTCCCTTTCCTGACAATACACTGAAAATAAAATATTTATTTANAAACTAGAAAATTCATCCTGAGAGTGGGAGACTACAGCCTTTTTCTAACCAGAGAAAACAGAATTTAAAGATGAACAGATATATTTTACTTCCCTTCAGGAATGTGCGGGGATGTGAGGAGACAGGGGAGTCTCCAGGTTGACCTTTTGTTGTTGTTGTTACTGATGACAGAAAACATATTAAAAATTTCACCATACCAAGACTGAAACTACAATGTGGAACTCAGAAATATATCAAAAAGCACACTGCAGCATACAAGAAGAGATAAAACCTAAGATTTATTTCCTCAGACAAGAAACAGTGAATAAAAGCTACAAAATGCAATCCCATACAAAATAAACAGACATACAAAAAAACCCTACTGTGATTTGCCTGCATGTTCTCCAAGCGTTTTTTATATGCTAACTCAGAACAGTAATTACAGATCTTGCAAGTTGACTTCTGTTTTCCAGAACTATGAGTTGTACGTAAAACATGCCTTTTCATCGAAACAATTACAATTAATCAAAACAGTGAAAGCTAATACCACTCAAGTCCAACCTACTGCTGTGCCCAGCAATATATCAAACTGTCTGTTGTCAAACATACTAAACAAACTTCAACAGAATGTTTTCACTGCAAATAAGAGAAAACATGCTTGCTAAGTATTTTTTAGTCAAACTGCAACCTCAGTAATCCATTCTGTCACTGGATTTTAATTTGCAGTAGTCAATCACAGCCTCAGACAGATCCGTATTTGACTACAGAGAGGTAACTCACTGGGACTAACAAATGAGTACCTGCAAATGACTACTATAGCCCCAAATTTGTTTAGGGATTTATATCTATGTACTCAGGTTTGTTCCTTCACACAATCAACTTTTTTAAATATGAGATTTTGAAATGAAAGAAAGAAGGAAAACGAAAACCATGTACCACTTTTCACTATTACTGTCCTAGAAACACACCACCCTAATAGTACTGTATTTTCTTCAATGTTCATATTCATTTAAACTATTACCAGTGTTTCTTGAAATCTTCATTGTCAAGAAGGTGCTGTCTCAAAATTTGCTCATAAATTAACAAAAGCCTATCCCCAGAAACTCAAATTCATATTAAACACAGATCTCATCTATGATATATCTATCTCATCCATGACATATTATAAATAGTCAACAAAAATAGATATACTTACACTTCTCATGGCACCTCCCCTGCCCTACCTAGGAGTCATAACTATTTTCTTAATAAAGAAATATGGCATTTGGTATCTCACAGAAAAAACTGTTTACCAGTGAAGTCAGTCTTTTTTGCAATTGGTAATCAATGCAGAAACTGAAGTTTTATATAAAAGAAGAGATTCAGAGGACAGGAATATTGGAGTTTAACAAACAGATCAGGCCTTTATTACCAGCAAGCTCCATTATGGATTTGTGAGCTTTGTAAGCCAAGCTCCCCCAAGTGTAATTAAATTTTTATTTATAATGTGTTTGTGACTGTTAACTTCGTGTTGCCTCTGCTTGTTCCCCCCCCAAATCCAATGCGAAATAGTATTCCACATTTACTGCTGCAGAGAGTGGTGCTTTATTCAGTTGCTGGTTTCATCTCTAGCCTTATAAGAGATGAGAAGTACAAATAAACATATTGTTTATTATTTATACACAAACACCCGTGTCTTTAAGCATAGATATATACAGATACACTCCTGCATGCAGACGCTCTAAGCCAAAACTGAGGACAAAAGAAGTACGTGTCAGTTAAAATTGAACACATGTGAGCAAGCATCACTTTTTTCCTACCAAGAGCACTATTTATCACATATTTATATCATGTAGAGACAGGAAAGCTTCAGTAAGATAGGGCGATGCAGCACTGCAGAGTACATTTTATGCCGCAAGCCATGTCTGAGATTAGTGTAAATGTACCAGGAAAAGGTTCTAAACTCCCAACAAAGCTGGCATCCACGCTCTATTTTTTTGTTCATTTATGAGGAGGACTTCATGAAAAAGCCCTCTGACTCCAAGAATGTATTTTTTATTTTTTTGCATTAACTCTATTCCTGCTTTCATTCAGGTATTACCCTCTGGTACCAATACTTATATAAAAAAAAAAAAAAGCAGCTTAATATAAGTAACCACAGGAGGATCTCTTCTCCCCTTGAAAAACTGCAAATAAAGATGTCAGCTATTGAGTATATTTGTGGCGTCTCCAGCAGCTGCTGTTAAATACCAGCTGGTCTAGCTGATTAAAATTACCTCCGAGTTGGTATTATAAAGATGCCTGGGCAGCGTTGCTGTATTAATGGATTATTGAGTGAGCGATGAAAACCTTGGCCAGCTGATGCGTTTTATTACAGATAGGCTTTATGATGTGTAATCACTGTAATTTTTATAACTAGAGGAAACAGGAAAAAAAGAAGAACCTTCTTTCTCCCCTTACTCATAGTGAAATCAGTCGAACCAGATTTTTTTTGCCAGTCTGTTACTTAGGAGTTAGCTAAATAATTTGGGTTTTAACAGTTTCTGCATATGTAAGACTTTATCCACACCTACACATACACAAAGAATGAGAAACTGTGTTCAAGGCTACCCCGTGTTTACCTATTTTACATATGCTTAGGTTTACATGTTGGATATTTATTTCACCCTTTGACTACCAGGCGAGTGCTGCAACTGGCCATATGAGATAAACCCTTGTGCATTATTTAGTGACTGAGCCACACTGCGAACACACCTCATATTCTCCAGGTTTAGCAATTCAGTTGGTGAGGTCTTATGCCTGGTCTCTCCATCTCCTTCCTCCCACATTCCCCTCCCCTTCCAGCAAAACCTTCACACAGTATGTCATTTAACAATCTCTCAAACTTTCTTCCCCCTTACTAACCACATACCTTGTGGTCTTGTCTTCTGGTAGTACTTTAGTTTGCTACCAAACTAAATGTGCTAATTATGAAAATCATGTAACTGTTACCAGTTTTTGAGGTTTAATAAAATATAAATGACTGGATACTTGGAAGATTCAGATATATTGGTGAAGTACTTCATTACAGGTGACTTCTGTTTTGAGGTGCTTCAGCATTCAAGCCAAATGCCATTTACTGAAAGCATCTCAAGAGAAAATACTGCATTTTTTTCAGGAACAGACATACACCAAAAGCCAACTAGTGATACCTGAAATTTTTCAGTGGAATGGGTACTGCTGAAATGTAAAAAAACCCCAAAATTTAAAATATGTCTTAAGCTCTTAAAATCTTCTTAAGGAAAGGTAGCATTGCTTGTCTTTTTCCACAGTAGATAATTAGTATTAGCTCTTCCACAAAGTTAAGAAAACAATTCTCTATAATGTTCATGAACTGATAAAAGTTACAAAATCGTACAGGAAGGACCCTATGAAATGCAGCTGGGTATTATTCCAGCCCATAAAGTATAGAGACAAATTTTTGGGAGCTGCCATGACATCACATGCATTCACCTGCAACTTCTGTTGAGGATTTTTTACTCATGCTGGTGGAGTTTATGTGAAGCCCTGCAGAAAGTCTGACATTGAGTAGATCAAAAGATAATTTAGATCAAAGATAAATCAAAAGATAGGTTAAAGCTAATTTAATTAAGAAGTTTGTTAAAGGTGAGTCTTAGAAAGAAATTTTGGTCCATCCAAGACTAAAACCTTCTAGGTGCTCTCCTTCTTTATTCATATCAGTAGAACCTAAGTTGTACTACGGTGCAAATGTGTGTTTCCAAGTCCAACACCTGATAATGTGAGTACGTGATATACATCTCTGATGAATCACCTGGCTGTTCTGAAACACTTTTGCACTGCCATGACTAGCTGTTGAAATAATGATGCTAGTCGTCTGCAAATGGAGGGAGAAAAGCATGTTTCACCAGGTAGATATGCTGTAGATAAAAAAAGACCTTTCCACTCTTTCTAATTTCATCTTTTTTCAATAGAATTGTATTATCATTGAGGTTGGAAAAGACCTCTAAGAACATCAAGTCCAACCTAGCACTGCCGAGTCCACCACAAAACCACATCCCTAAGCGCCACATCTACGCCCCTTTTAAATACCTCCAGGGATGGTGATCTCAGTGCTTCTCCGGGTAGCCAGTTCCAATGTGTGACAACCCTCCCCAGGGAGAAGTGTTTGGCAACATGGAATGTTCTTTCTGCAGAACGTCTGAGCAGGGGTAAGGTAGATGGGCAAAGCCATTAGGACAGGCCAAGGAGGAATGTGTGAGGTGAAGCTACACCAAGCTGTGAGGCTGCACAGCTCCCTGCAGTACGTAATGAGAGTTGTGCCAGTCTGAAGCACCTCGGCTTTGGGCCGTGCCAAGTGCAGCCGGCAGAGCCGCAGCCGGCTGCTCACAGGGGCATCGCCATCCCGCACCTGCCGTGCTTCCATTTTACAGCTGCAGCCCGCGCGCATCCTGCAGGCAGAAACCTCTTTCAGAAGGGAGGTGCATTTTCACATTTGTTCCAATAAGAAAATAAAATGAAATAATAAAATAGTGATGGTTTTGGTTTGGCAAAACCCCCACAGTTCCTATTTTCTCAAACCATGTGACTTTCATCCCTCTGCCGGGAGCCAACAATGGGTCCACAGCTTGCAGCCACGAGTGAACAACAACAGCTGTCTGTCCCAGCTACTTTCCGTTTTTATTCCTGTGGTGCTTTCCATACACTACTCTAAAAGCATTTACCCCTTGGGTAGAGCTTAGGTGGGGTTTTCTGGGGTGCTGGCCATGCTGGGGCTGCTGCTTCCTACGGAAACTGCTGGCACTCCATGCCTTGCCCCAGCAAGGATGGGGTTCAGATGGCAGCTGTGGAGTCACTGCAACTCCAGTCCAAATCCCCCAAGCAGATGGGGGAATGCAGCTTCTCTGTGCTCTCTAGCTGCATATTT
Organism: Erpornis zantholeuca; assembly: GCA_013400515.1. Lineage (NCBI taxonomy): Eukaryota > Metazoa > Chordata > Aves > Passeriformes > Timaliidae > Erpornis > Erpornis zantholeuca. The sequence continues at coordinate 29,580 of VZTN01022013.1, forward strand.
TTCGTGCATTTAGTGAATTTCCAACCTGAGCAACCCTCACAAAAATAAGTGACAAACACATCCCAAATCTGCAGGGCTATGATGCTTTCTGGATACTTCTGGGCTGAGGCATATTTACATGGAGACACATGGAGAAGTGTCTCTTGGATCTAACTAGGGATGGGAAAACACCACCTTAGTGTAGAGAAGACATAGTTATGGCTGAGACATAGTGCTAAACATTAAATACTCCAAGTTTCCCACAGAAGGACTACTTGAAGTAAGATTTATATCACTGTCATCCATGGGGATCCACACCAAGACAGCCAACTGGAAGCACTGAAAAAGTAAATTATCCTATCTGGGAAGGAAAAATTAAAGGAAGGCAACTCTCTAAAAGCTAAAATATGCTAGACAAGTACCTTTGCATTTGCAGTAAATACATATACATTGATAAGCTCTGAATTAATGGTCAATTTAACACACATGCTAAATTCTACACAAAACAAGATTCTTAATTCACTTGGGTTAATAAACATAAAATTCTGATAATTACAGATACAATAATGTCATATGAGCACTTTAAACATATGCTGTGGGAATTAAATCCTGGCTATTCCTGCCCACTAAGGACCAGTTTTTAATCTTCGATGCATGATATGTAGTAATGGATTTTACGAGTTGACTTTTTTAAATTTGATGATCAGGTTAATGAAATTTATAATGATATTTTTCACACCAAGTTCAAAATAGTAGTTAACTCCTTGGCAGAGGAATTCAGATTGGACATGTAATGGATGTACCAGCAACGGCTGATGTGAAGGGATTAATCATCATTTTAGACTTTTATTAAATTAGATAAAATGGGATAGGCATGAATCAGAATATATAGCAATTAATCACTGGACTTTATTGAGTCTTTTAAAAATCTTATTTGCTCCTGAGTTGACAACTAATCTAGACCATTCTGCACCAGTTTGACAAACTCTCCAGATAATGACTGTGACTAGAACATTAATAATATCATCATTTAGCAAAAAATATTTATTCTCTATGTAAACTATTTTTTTTAACATTTGTGGGTGCATGAAGGTAATATTAGTCACACCACAGCATTGTAATCTGGGTCATCGTTTGCTAATGAGATCTTTTGTTTTTATAAATTTGCTTGTTTTTTTAAATTTAGGTAATGGATAGACCAGTGTGTACAGGTGACCAAAGTTTTTAGTATATCCAACTAGCACTTAATGTAAACTGTTACTGCTATACACACTGGAATTGCTAGAAAATAAAAATTACTAAAACTTTTGAAGTTTATTTATTGATCACTGAGAACCACCCCAGCTAAATTACCATAAACCTCAACATCACAACAACTACTAATCCAGCTAATAGGAATTAAGGGAGATGGAAGATACATAATAAGCATCTGGGGGATATGGAATTTATCCCATGAGTGTAGTAAAGAGCTCATAATTTAAGAGTGCCAAAACCCAAGTGCATCATGAAGGCCTTTCCTCACAAGTGACATTAATTGCATATCCCACAGATGCTTATTACATATTCTATTTATACCTCTGAGAAGAAAAATATTCGTTTAAAGTTTAAAGGTTTAGTACTGCTTAAACACAATGTAACACAGCTGTCTCATGATGTCACAGGGAATATCAAAGGCTGCAGCACAGAGTCATAATGTAAGAAATAGTTTAGACAGAAGATAAATCAGGGAATGTGTTTCAGCATGAGAGCCCCAGAGCTCAGATGTACATTAAAGCAGGATGTATAACTACGTACACTTCAGTTGGATTTGGGATTACACCATTAAAAAGGTTTTTCTGATTACAATTATTGAAATAAGAGAAAGGATAATTAAATCTACTTCAATTATTTTAAACAATTTTTCAGTAAGTAGCATGTCAAACCATTAATACTAATATATGAATTGCTAAAGTCAAAGATGCCATTATCTTTTCTATTGCTCAGTCTATACAAATATAACTGTGTCATCATTAATACAGTTTCTATATTATTATGCTGTAAATTTTCTGTGAGGACTATTTTCTTCTTTTGACATTACTCTTTCGTGATTTCTTATAGATAATTGAGACAATGAGAATTCTTTGATTCAAGATGTCCCATATACCTAACTGTAATTCCATTAGTAAAAAGACCCAAACCTGGTATTGATGATTTTGTATATCATTCCTACATGTACTTGTTAGAAATAGAATAAACTGCAAGGTCTAAGCTTAGACTAACAGCTTATACAGCATTCACTGATGTATGCTGTAAACAACTAAAGACTTTGTTTAGATGTGTGGAAACTTGATTTAAACACTGTAACAATTATCCCATAACATACAACATGTTACAGAGTTCTGCTGCTACTCTGCAGATGTGGGTATGTACACAGATTTATCCAAAGTATGAAAATATTTTTTACTAACTTCTCCACTTCTGTGAATAAAAATGTGGTAGCATTATTGGTAGGAGTAACAGCAGTCAGAAGCTGCAGGAGTTTCATTATCTCGTATTTTCTGCATTATATTGTGCTGGGAACTTAAAAACCAGAAAAGATGAAATTTCTTTTCTCTCTCCACTTTCTCAATACCAAGAACAAAAGATATTGCTTCTGTGGCATTCAAAGATCATTGTATTGGACACTTTCTCAGACCAAAAAGTGCACAAAAGGTAATCAAAGGAAGTATGCTAACCATGGTCCTAATTTCAGATAAGGTGGTAAGAAGTAAAGAAAAGCAGATCATTAAAAGTGACAGATGACAATATAAAAGTCTATGAAAGGCAATGATCTCTTATGGACTTCTCAAGCTGTTGCTATATTGGGTGATGCCATTTTGCTTCTCTGACATTTTGGAAGAATTGCTGTTCTGCTGTCAATACATTCCATAGTGAATAACAAAGTCTAGGTGCATCCACTGCCTTTTTTCCTTAGAAAAAGAGCTATCTGGAAATTCAAGGGACTCATCACTGGCAGTCAACACCAAGCTGCAAATGCTATGCTAAGAGTGTTTTCAGAGGAAGAATATATAAGGGCAGCACCCCCAGCCTTCTGTAAAGATTCAGGTATGATTCGTTCATTGATTTCAAAATGCATATTGGAAACCAGCTCCTACTCTTGTCTCCTTTTGGTTTTCTTTACTAGACTATTCTATTTTGCAATGCTGTGCACAGATTTGCTCTTCTTGCCAAAATCTGTGGAGTCTTCCTGCTAAGTTATGTAACTTAACCCTTTAGGGCTATTACATTCAGTACAAGGTGTGATGAAATATTCTCTCAATTTTTACAGCATTAGCTTGGTGAAATAATTCTATTCTTAGAAATGTTTCTCCAACATAATTTGTCATGCTTTACCTAGACTAAAACATTGTGAATTCATACAATATGCAAAAGTTACACAAAATTGTGCAACCCTAATTAACAGCACTACTCTTGAGCAATCTATTCCTGTGACCTGTGTTAATGGATTTTATTCTTCAGATATGGATGGCTTGCTTTAATATTTCATAGGATACTTTTAAAAATTCTTGCTCAAAACCACATCAGAACCAGAAAAGATACTCAAGGCATGCACCTATTTGGAACAAGACTTTTTTTAAATTGATGAGGCTTCTACGACTTTAACAAGATGTTGGAAAGAGGTTCACAAGGTCATGGAGAACTACTATCCAGCTCATCCATTTTAAAAATTAGGACAGATTGTGGCATTATTTTCAGGGCAGGATCTTTTACTGTTGCATGGACTTCCAACACTATCATGTAGCTTTCCAACACAAAAACTCCCAATAAACGAACTACCAGAGAAAATTCAGAACATGGAAGGGGAATTATATAGGTTGCCTGTAGGATTCCCACCTTTTTCCCCTCCCTCACCCGAACCTCTCACCTCAGTCTGTAACATCTGGTTAGACTGAAGGGCAGGGAGAGCACTGTCCATAGGGGTAGAAATGGCTATCCGAGAATTAATCTTGGTGTCTGAAGTGGCAGCAGAGTGACTTGACTACCTGGTGAATTATTACTTTGGTGGGCAGGAAACCCAAAAAGGAAGCATTCTTCTCAATGCTGACACTATACTGCCTTTGATTTTCCCAATTAACTGCATTCTACTGGGCAATCAGATGCTTTTAGAGAAAATGCAGACTGGCCATATTCCTACAGAATTACTATTTCACTAATTTTCAACAACATTTTCATTAGTGATGAATTGTGGTTTCAGGATATAATTTTCTGCTAAAATGAAGAACTCAGATGAAAATGACCCTGAAGAGCCAGATGATTAACATGCCCTCCTAGGCCAAGGGAGGCTCAGACAGAAGACTGTGCTATCCCTAAAGTTGACATCCGACACCTTAAGGCAGTTCACTAACTATTGCGTTTTTCTCAAATGCAATTCCTTGTCATCCTTCTCCCCATCTATAAAAATCCAAAATGGCCTACTTTGTTCTGACATGGAATAATGACTAAGTATTAAAAACTTAGGTTTCTTTTAATGAGGTTTACCTCTGCTTCCAACAGGCCGACATTAAGCACTGAAGTACTTCATGCTAATCTGTTTTAAGATTTCAAACAAAATTTTCTTAGCTGTATTACCCACTACATCCCAGTTCTGTATAGCTTCTAAATTTTACAATTTAAACATTAAATTGTGTTTACTATCTCTTGGTATTGCTCTTGTTGGATTCTAGAAGAGGGTCCTCTTTGTGTGGCTATTTTTAAAGTGCATCAAGATGATGCAAAAGATTTTGAGAGTGAACAACTTTGTATTAATCTTCAGATTACTTTTGGATATTGACTTTTATCTTAAGGACTGATGACAGGATGATCTTTCCTTGCTGGATGGTGCACATGGTTCTCTTCAGTACTTCATTTTAATTTCTAAAGGTATGTCTTCATAGGAAAATGAAGGACTTACGAGTCACATGTGATCACATGCCCATACTAACTTGATTCATATAGACTTGGTAAGAATAAGCAGTGAGGATGAAGCACTGATTAACCAAAACATGAATTATCCACAGGATTGGATTCTACAGGAAATGTCTGGGCTACCAGCAAATGCTGAAGTCCAAAGTGCTGTATTTTGCCTCCTAGCAGCATGTCAGCATGAGCATGCTAGCACAGTTTCATTTTTAGGTATATGCTGAGATAATTGCTTCCAGCAACAGTTACTCGACCTCCATATTGCCTGTGTTGTACCAATTTCCAAGATGAGCTTTATAGACTAACTTCTATGTCATTGAAAGAAACAAAATGATGCACTAAATTCAGCAGTACCTGGTTAACCTGAATAGCTGATGTGATTTAAATATAAAGAAAGCAAAGGGGAAGTAAATACCTGATATATGGAACCTTAAATTCCTTACTGGAGTAGAACTTCCTCATATATTGTTCTGATTTTATAGTCAACAGCCACTGTCTACATAAGTAAAAAAAAAAAAAACAGAAAAAAACCAAACCAAACCAAACCAAACCAAAAAAAACCAACCAAACAAAAAACCAAAAAAAAAAAACCAAAAAGAAAAAGACAGCCTTCCAAATGCCTGTCTTATATTCCCACTAAATTCATCACAGGTTTAAGAAGAAGATACTAATTCTATTCAAATACAGTGGAATCTAAGCCTATTTATGTTAAATGCTACCAGGTTTTTTTCTTTTTAGGGTATGTGACAAAAGTCAAAATGGAAGCTTTCTTGCTTGTTTCCTTCCCAGATAAAGATAACTCCCTGTACTTCATATGGGAAGCACATCACCTGCATCAAGGAGCAACAAAATGACAAATCTGCATTCCATCCTCACAGACATCCAGTACTACTCATTATCATCTCAGCACATAATTATGCAGCAGGAGAGTAAAACTCTGACAAACACTTTTGACACCTCAACCAATCCTTCATTCTGTTTATAGAATGGTCTTTTACATTATTCACATGTTAAAATCTTAACATGTTAAAATCTTAATCTTTAGTCAGAGGTAAGACTAAAATACAATTTGTGACAGTTGGGAAAAAGGATAAAATAGCAAGTTCATCATACTGTAATTTTCAACCTAATACACAACAAGAAGCAGCACAAAATTAAATATATATTTTTTCAGTCAACGAACTAGAAGGCTTTTTGAGAAACTCAACAAGGAGGAACAGATATCTATCACTTAAGAACATGAAAGGGTCAATAGCCTCACTTCAAAACACAAGAAAAGCAGCTTTTAGAGTTAAGCAGGATCTGCTTTCTGCCTGAGGTAAGATACCTACTGATCTTCAAGAATTGTCCTGATTTATTTGCAAAGACAAAGTAATTTGAATTAGTAAACCATTGCAGTCAATTGGTATGTCAGCTGTAGCTGAGGCAATACCCATCTCCATCAAAATACATGGTAGCATTCTAAAGTAGCTTCAAATGTGTTTCCTTCTGTGACCTAACTCACAACTTAGAAAGGCTTCCTCTTACAGTACTTTTTTCACTATGCAAGATAGAATTCATAGTAATGTCTTCAGATGTCTGAGTCAGCCCCCAAAAGCTCTATCTAAAAATCCAGTAGACTGTATCTTGTAATTTCTGGGACCAACAGTGGACACTAACCTTTTTTAGAAATCTGGTCATCTGGCACTAAATCCTCAACGAGCCCTCTACTGACAGACAAGCTGGGATTTTTAGTTCATTAAAATCTATTTCACATATAATGCTTTGTTTAATTCAAACAGAAAATAAATACTGGAAATCAACAGCAATTCCAGATACTAAATTCATGATTAATTTGGTCCTGGACATTCAAATGAGAATTATTACTTTGGTCAGAAAGACTTTGTGTTTGCTTAGTCTTGCCCACTTCTGGATACTCAGTGCCAGATACTTGCCTTTTAATATCAAGGCCAGATTTTGGTGGTTCCTCTACTACGTGAACAATAGCTCAAAGTTGCTTTCACTGTAATTGCTGTCCAATTGATTGATGACACTGGATTAAAAGCTACAGGGGAAATGTAATGGGTTTGGACCATGTCATATATTATCTCATTTTCTTTTAGTGTGAGAATCCAAAGTAAGCTCAGGCATCCTGGATCTGAAAAGTTCTCCTTAGCAAGTCTGATCTTTGATCTACTCTTTTTGTAGTTCATGAAGATTTCTTATTCCAATAACTAGCGGAATTTTAATTTTTTTTTTTTTTGATACAATGAATATGATTTATGTCCCTTTACTACACAGGTAAATCCTTTAAATTCTCCCTCCAGAGACCAATCTGATGATGCAAAAGAATACTGCCTGGTACCATAATGGCACTGGCGAGGAACTGGAACAGGTGGATGCCCCACAGCAGTGCTCATAGCAAAGCAAGTAAGAACAGTAATAGGGGAACAGCACATCTGCTGTTGACTTTACCGTAACATAACCTTTCCAACGCTATCTTCAAATCTGCACTCATGCCTAGTTCCCCTGCAACTTAGTTTGCACCCTTCTCTTTTGTTTTTCATTTCTTTGCTCCCTGAGGCAGGCTTTCCCCTGAAGTGCCATGGTGGTACCAGCCTACCACGATGAGAGCAGTACCAGCCCACCACCATGAGATGCTGTAGGCAGTGTCTCTCTGATGGATGGCCACAGAGCAGAGTGGCAGCAGGAGGCAGAGTCATGGCCATGCAGTGTCCTGAGAGGCCCTTCTGTGCCGAGCTAAAGCCACCATGAAGTATTTACACTCCCTTCCCGTGTGCTTTATTGTCTGTTGGAAATGTGATTAGGAGGAGTTTGCTTTACCAGTATAATACTGCCACCAGTGTTATGATGCAGAAGCTGGTGAGTTTATGCCAACATTTAATTTTTGTTCTTAAATAAAGCTTTTTATCCTTATGCCTTGTCATTATCTTTCTGTGTATTATTTCTATACAACTGTATCATATATATTTATATATATATGGCTGGCTGTACTTATTGCATGCAGTTCCATGAGAAATTAATGTGGTGCAATATAATTCACCCTCAGTACATAAAATAAAGTGGTAATAATGATATTATGTGTGACCTTTCCAATTGATTCATATTTTCAGTGAATTGTAAAAGAAGTTGCCTACTACAAATTCTTTTAAATGAAAGAAAGTTTCATATAATACAGGTATATGAAGACTTTCCTCAAACACTGTCCTTTCTCAAGCTGAGAGCCTAACCTGCTTAATTTGTTCCTGCAAACACTGGCCACTGCAGAAAATGCAGTATTGTTTTGCAATAATTATTTTGTACTTTAACATGAATTAGATGTAAGGGTCGAAGAAATTAACAGCAGAGTACCAATTAGTTAGGACATTAATGACTGCTAACTCATCTAATTTTAAAATTAAACTGAATATTCAATATGTCAACCCTTCGGAATATCCAATCTTTCTGTTCAATCCTAGCAAGTTTTTCTTTTTATTTAGAGAAAGGTTTATTATCAGGAAAGCATGTCACTGAACTATTAATGTAATCAATTCCATTTTATTTTCAAAGCATTCTTGTACTTGACTTTACAAAGTACAAAATTAGATATGATTATTTAATTATTATAGTTTGGTTAGACTATTCACAGTACCACCAGGCGAGTGAAACAATGTTATTCGGCAAAACATTATCTTGGGGTCCAGGCTAGAGACATGGCAAAGCAAGAAGACTGCAGAATGGTAAGGCACAAAACCTTTATCTCTGTATTGCTGGTTCCATTTCAGCTCATATTAATAGCAGCTGAATAATTACAGGGACAAGCAGTGGCTGACTGCAAGGGAATGAAAGTGAAGTGAAAAATTTCCAGATACAGAAATTCCTGTGCTAAGACTGCTGCTGTCTGTGAAACCAACCTGAACTTCCAGAGCATGGCAATTTGGCATAGCCAGGACCCAGTGTACCTTGCTGTACCTAACTGGGTTCTCCTCCCAATCGGCAATGGAATGAGACAGCCAGGGAATGTGAAGTCTGTTCACTGCTGCACTCTGAAGAGAAGGCAGTCTACTGCTTTAAGGTAAAACTTCAAAACTTTGCAGCAACCAAAATTAACTAGTCATACCACACGTACTGAAATGCCTGTTAAACTTGGTCTTGTAAGCAAGTAAGCATAATTTCAGGAAGTGTAAAACCACATTTTATTGTAAAGCACAGTTTCTGAAAATAGAAATGTACAAACAGCTAGAGTACCTGACCTCCCAGCAGAACAAGTCTTGCTAGTGCTTGAAATATAAAGAGAAGCATTTGAAAATATCAAAGGATGGAATGAACTGTATGAAAATGCAAATAATTGTTTCTGCCTTGCCCCAGAAGGTTACACAAGGATGCAAAGTATAAAATGCTTTATTTTAAAATAAGTGAACTTTGTAACTTGTACAGGTCAGGGTAGACTGTACTAAATACAGGTCTTTCAGGTTGAGTCAGTTCTCTACAAATACCATAATATCTTTTGAGCAAAGTTCCAAGTCTTTCTTCCACCATTTGTGTATTTTTTGAGTGGTATCAAGGCTGACAGATGACTATTTATTGTTGGTAAATCTTCAGCAAAACAATAAACTTCAACAAAAATCTCAGATGAATTCTGTACTTCGGCTAGGTTAAGTAATTATTGATAACCTATGTTGTTTAAGAAATGCAGTTTCTAGTTCAAGAAATGTTAAATAGAGGAAAAGATACAGCATCTCAGACTGTCAGCTGGCTCACTACTGGAAATTACTACTCTGAGGAGTTCAGAGAAGTTCCTCATAAAAGGTGAGAATAATACAACACAGTCATGCTCCTTTCCCTTTCTTTTTTTCCTGTCTATATCAAATCAGAAATCAGAGCAGGATATGACCTCACAGGTAACCTACTTTCCTCTTCTGCCAATGCACACTCTGTCTGTATGGTGCATGTATGCACCACCCATTTCTGAGAGCTTTTCAAAGCCTGTTTTTAAAACATTCTGATGGTTTTTCCTTTGTTAATTTTGATATACTATTTTACAGTCTAACAGCTCCCTGTTAGTAAGGTTTTCCTGATAGTCAGCCTGAAGCTCTCTCATAATTAATTCTCTTAACTGTAAATTTCTTTATTCAGATTCAGTTCTATTTATGCCACACCATACTGCATTGTTCTTCTATTATTATAATATTATGTTTAGAGCTAAAGTATAATGTTTTCTTCCAATTATTTCTCTTACTGAAAGGCAAAATCTTAAACTGACACGAATGCCTACATTACAAATTATTTTTGCCCCAAAATATCTGTTTGCAAATTTCTGGTTTAACTTATTTTATTCTCTCTTTGTTTTCATAAGTCTTCATAAATGAAACAATGTATTTTTGTTTTCCTTGATATTTATACAGCCTACTTATTCATTACTGCCCTTGAAGTTTATTAGGGATGCTTACTTTCTCTTCCAAACTAGTGAAGATATTAAGAAAATATACTGTGCAAAAATATTATAATAGGTCAATCTGTCCTCTTTGTCCTTTTAATACCTTGAGTTTACTTATTTTTCCTTTCCATATAGGTAACTCATACCTATAAAATGCATTTAAGTAAGTTTTGTAGAATTACATTTATCTTCCTAATATAAGCTATTAATAAGTAGTTCAACTCTTCTCTTGAGAGTATATTATGTTGCAGCATTTTTTCATTTTACGGTAACATCAAATTAGACTTCAGTGTTAAGTACTGCAGTTATGGCCTGACATTTACACAGTCACCTTTTCTTTCCCTTTCTCTATTTTCCATTGAGTTGTTACAATCCACAATTGCATTTGGAATTATAATTCCTATAAATATTTTTTTTTCATTTAAGGCAAAACCAATCTTATTTTAAATCACTCAAATAATAATTTTTAAAAAAGTGTAACTTTTTCTGTCCCTGCAACTGCACACATGGCTTGCCAACTCCTTAATGAATGATCAAAATTAATCAAATGTATAGAATTACACACAATGAAGGCAAAACCACATTCTTCAAAACCAGAGTCAATTCCCCATGACTCATGGTTCACACAAATTGCACACTCTGTGTTGACCCAGACTGACTACAGCAACTATAAATGGTTTGGATTCAGTGATACACAAACACATGGATAAGACCACAACCAAAGCCACACCTGGCCCAATAAGCTCCCCCTGGAATGGGGGTAGACAATACACAATGAGCTGACTGGATATGAAGCAGCTTCATGGAAAAGAGAATACCTGGGCTGACTCTGTACACAGGCAATTTATTGCACCCTTGCCTTCACTTTTACCATGACCCTCCTCTCCCCCTCAATTACCAGCATCCAAGATGCCAAAACACAGTAGGGAAAAGTTCATTGATACTAAACCGCTGATAAAATTAAGTAAATAAACCACTCAATGCTGTATAGTTTTTGTGGCCTATTATCCCATGTGTTCTTACAGGAGAACTCCAAGTAGACTCTGTACTTGACTCATTAAGTATAGGAGTCTTCATCATCTTCTCTAATATGTAGCTGGATGGACATTATCTGAGCTGAAAATGCCACTGTCACAACTACAACAGTAGGATGGCATTTACTGTAATGCTACAAAACAAATGAGCTCTAAGAGATAAGTACTTCTTTCTAGTCCCATTCCTCTAATCCAAAATTTAAGGGAAAAAATTCCCTAATATAGTGAAACAAAATCCCCAAGGAATTAAATTAAATAATGCTTCGCAAACACTTACAGTCCGTAAATCTGTGGAGCAATTTCCAGTCGGTTCAGATGCATGTACAGCTCAATATCGTGTTTTTTCAGCAGATGATCCTGAATTTGATTTACTTTTGCTACAATAGCAATAGATGGCCCCAAGTCCTGAGGCCTTGCAAAGGGCATAGGTGTTATCATCACGTCTTTCTCCTGCAGATACAGAAAACAGGGTGAATAAAACAACCCATGAAGCCTTTTTGTCTAAAGGGATTGTGTACAGGAGATTCTGTTTGTTGTAAACATGGGCTTCCAAATAAACATGGTAATAACTCATTTCTTTTACAGCAGAAGAGGAATCTCAAGTATCCACTTCTGCAGAAGGTATTGTGGGATTCCCCTTCCCAGGAGTGCCAAGGAGTGCCTGTCATTCTGCACATCAATTTTTACGTGCGTGCTTTACTTTTCATGCCCTGACAAAGTGTTGACAGCTTTATTTTAGCTTTAATATCAGCAGTCTGAGTCAGTCCAGAATAAAGCAGATGAATGGTAACTCAGTAGAGAATATATGCCCTCAGAGGACAATAAATTGCATACCAAATAGGAAGTAACTTATTTTCAAACAATCCTTTCTAAACAGGCTTCCCTTGCACAGAAAATCTGGTGACTGCACCTTAAAACCTATGCAGCACTGATAAAGCATCAGAAACTTTTAAAGGAAAAAAGAAACAGAATAATGAGACAGCAGTTGGTTGGACCTGAGGGCTGTGCAAACTATGCCATGATCTACAGCACAACACACATCAAGTGAAAACCAGTGGAGTATTAGCATCCTTGAACGTGATACTGCTTTAAATTTGTTCTTCTTGCAAAAGAGTGAAGTATTATTGAAAAAAAGACAGAATGCAGCAAGAAAATGAACTGCACCAAATAGGAAACATGTAAAAAGCAGAAAGAGAACCAAAAATTGGCAAGGCAAACCTATCAAAAGAAAGACCGGGGGG
>VZTN01022013.1:42203-54294 GCA_013400515.1 Erpornis zantholeuca
AAGAAGAAAAAGGAGGAGGGGGGGGGGGGGGGGGGGGGGGGACACGGAAACAATGAATTAAGCTGTTAGAAACAATGTTAAGTTTATAAAACAGGGAAAATTGGGATAGTAAGAAGAGAAGAATTTTGCAATGACTTTGCTACTCTGATCCAAAAGCTTCACTCTGAAAAACAGTTGCTGTTTTTTTACACTTTTGCTCAATATATTAACAGAGAAGCATTATCCACCTCAAAGGGTTAATAATTTCAGGAGACCTCATTGCATTTGACATTGTTAAAATACAAATTCACTTGTTTCAATATTGTGAAAAGAGCATTATTTTTAACATTCAATAACAAAGAAAGTTTGTTTTTGTTGTATAAGCTATTTCCAAGGTTGTTTCCTATGGTTATTTCAAAATCACTTACAACATGGTTTAACATTCAAAGGGCAGTGAACATTTATTAATGTCTACCAAAAGGTCTATTTTTTATGTTGATCTTCTTTGTTTGAAGTACCTTTTCTTAATTACTCAATTTCTGTACTGCAGAAAATATGGTAGGATGTTGAGCAGTGATTTCTATATGTTTCTATTTAAGGACCTGATTGATTATAAATTGTATCTTAAAAACTGCTTAATTGTTGCTTTGCTATGGCAATTGCAGTGAAGGGACTGATCTGTCCATTATAGTGTGGTAGTTTAACCATGGTATTGTGGTAGCAAGACATATTCATCTAAGATACTCTAGCAAATCACTTGAAAAAAGCTCCCTCAGACTGTCAAATAAAGCTCACTGACATAGCTTGCATTTATTCAAAATCTTTGCTATTCTAACAAATAGAAATTTGAAATAAAACATCTAGTGTCTTAGAGGCTAATCAGCAATGCTGTTACTTAGTTAAATACTGAAGTTCTTCACAGCTGCAGGTACATTGAGAAAGAGTATTTCTCCTACCTTATTTTTTAAATTATTACATTAACTTCTTTCTTATGAAGTTGGGCCACCCACTTTCTACCCTGAATTTTATTTTTGCATGGTATGACTATTTCCTATAATTTCAGACCCATTTCACCATTTTCTTGGTCATATGTTAGAATGCAAAATATTGAAAATAGGTATCTACTATTCTTTTTCTATACAGAAAAGGACTCTTAAAGCATGATATGGTAACATTGCCTTAATGTTAAATGTCAGTCTATACTAATTTTTCATAAACATATGAATTTATCTTTGAAGCCAATCACCAAAGTCTGTGATCCTATGTATTTGTAGACTGTGCATACTGTATTGTTTGGCATGCATCTGGGGTATGAACTTTATTGTGGTTTATTCAAGTTGACTTTAACTTCAGCTTGACCACTTCATGCATTCATAACTGATGAATCAAAAGACCAGTGTTTTTAAGCTTTTCTTTATTATAGGCATAAAACCTTATATAGAAAGCTCAGCATCAGAATCCCTCTGCTTATTTGAACTTGTAATATGAAAAGACTAGCTATTACTCAGTTTAGTCTTTACACCATTAGTTGTCTGTGGGTTTCAAGCCATCTTTACAAAATTACAAGACAGATTATTAAACCCTGGCTCAAGTGTGGAAAGATTGTGAATATCAAAACTAATGCAAGCTTCCTCTGTGCCAAAATTAGAGTTATTTGTCACTTGCAGCATTTGTGCACCTTGGCATAATGCAGCACTGACACATTGCTGACTGTCAGACTGACTGACTATCAAACATGGCTAAGAGCATCCAATAGTACATGCTGGCTTGCCATTTCTAAAAGCATGAGATAAGTAAATGGTATCCATCAAAATGCAGTTTATCAGTATCTCAGAAATTAACCCTATTAACAGAAATCTTCAAGGCATGACAGAATCTGTGAGGAAGCAGCTGCAGCCAGTAACAAAGCCTTGCCTGTCCATGCCTCCTGATTCCGTGTACTCCACCAAGAAGCTCAGTGGATGACTAGAGCACAACAAAGTCATGTCTGTTGTCTCCTCTCATGTAATTTGGTTGAGAAAATGACAATACCTCTAGTCAGTTGAAATCGCTCCAAAAATCACATAGCTGGTGTGAAACCAACAGCCCAAACAGAAAGATGCTCAAATAAACTAATAAAACCAAGCCGCCAAAATGTTTAACTAGAAACTACCCACAGTGCTTGTGCCTAAAGCCAAGTGGCCAACACAATACTGTGCCCCTGCGCATAGTCACTATATAATTATTTGCCACATAAGAGAAAACACCTGTTTCCTTTGGGTGAGCTTTTAAGCCTGGCAAAAAAATTTGGGTGCGTGTGTTTAGTTATCTGTTACTAACATGAAATACAAATGATCAATCCTAAAGGATGTGGTTCACAGTAAAAAGAAAAAATGAGGGATGGATCAGAATGTGCTACACTGTTTATAGGAGAGCACCAGATTCACCCCTAAGAGCAATTTAAATATAAATACCAGTGAAATGCAGCTGAAAATTTCAGCTAAGTATTAGGAACAGTCACCAAGCCCTGTCCCAAAACATTACCTACCACAACACAAACTGGAGTGGCTGGTAGCTGATACTAATACAATTTATATATTTGTGCATTTAGGAAACAAATGCTACAGCAGTAGAGAGGCTAGGACATAGTACAAGTATAAACTGCGGACAGATTTCTCTCATTAACCACTAGGGAATGGAGTAGCTGGAGAAGCTCCTCTAATGGCGATTGGGAGTAATGGAAACAACTGTTGGAGGCTATAAAATGTAACATGTCTCTCAGAGCACATGCTTTCATTGCTTCCTTTGTGAAGATTCACTCTTTATTATGTAGCTAACCCTCAAAGTCATGATTGTAAAAGGCATATGTACAAGAAAGGATTATTAAAGATTAGACATGTTTGCAAAGAACAAGAACAAACAACTAGATATTAATCCATTCTCTTTGCATTGTTAATTTTTTATGCCATGAAAGGACTGGAAAGGGCAATGTAAACTTTCACCTTCTACCCAAGTACTGCAAGTTTGTAAGCAGACCTAGTTATTTCCTGGAATAACATTAAGCCTCAGAATTTACCAACTCTGTCACAGAAATTGGAACAAATACATTTGAATACACTGAATTTTGAAAAGCTACACCCAGAGAAACATATCTCTCAGCCTTGTTATTGAAATAAAAGCACCTATGCAGTAACTTCATAAAATTTGTATCTCATATGTTTTATCCCTAGCTACTGAAATTATATAAAAATCCAAGTAATTTATAACTGTAGATAGCTTAGGCCTAGATGCCAATGCTCCATATCTGATAAAATATATAATACTTTAAATATTTCAAGAAAACAGATGTTTTTAAACAAGTCCTGGGTGAACAACTTTTTCTCCATTAGACTGACAAGACCACCATTCAAACTAGTACTCCCTAATTACAGTTTGCAACTACAGGTTTTGGTGCACACACATGGACATCCAGAACCAACTGAATTCTCAGTAAGTTTTTGTTAAGTCTAGATACTGTCCCCATGGTCTGTGCGAAAAATGCTGAAGTTAATCAAGATGAAACTAAGTTTGCAGGCAAATTCTTCTAGGATACAATACACTGAAAGTCTCAACAATACCTATAATACTGTTAATAACATTTTGCTAGAGCCTCCACACATACGCTCAATCACAGAAATAATTTTCCAGAATTATAAAAAAAAGGGAACTTTATTTAAAGAGAAAATAGAAAGGAAAAGAAGCAGTCAAAGGAAATCTTGAGCAATTGACTGAGGGAATTATCCTTCTTGAAATGCATGAAAAAATTTAGTCAAGGACTAGATTGTCTCTAGAAGGTCCTTGCAAACGAGGGTTCTGCAGAACTAAACAGAACTAAACTGAGAACACTGCAAACGTTTTATGAAAGCAGCAACATACTAAATTCAGCGGTGCCCATTCAGATACACAAGAGATCTGAAGGCACAGACATTCCCTGTGTTTGAATATCCTGAGGTTAAAAAGAAAAAGAATGAATGAAATTGAGTGATTATACCAGGGAAAGATACACCCTGACCTTTGATGGACAGTCTGTGGTTAAATTTTTGGTTTCACACAAATTGTTTGTATTGTAAACAGCTGAAAATAATTCAAGCCTTAATACTTTACCTACAGGCATTTATTTAACATGACATTTGCACAGGTTTTGGGTACACAGAAGTGCCTGCGACAGGCACTCCTTCAAACACTATGCAAGAACATCACTTATATACAGAAAAATGCTTGCACACTTGGCTTTTGATTACCAAGTGATCTTTCAACAGATAGGAGGATATTCCACAAGTGCTTATGACCAAATCCTGAAGAACCTTTAAGAATTGTAAACTTCTTTGAGACTGCTTTAACCAAGTTAATAGATGTATAATTAGCTTTAAATAACATCAATCATATTAAAATCACATTTGATTAATAACACAAGTACATTTTAAAGCAATATTTACCTTCTGACTGTCATGTTCAAAAGTTGAAAACCAGTGTTCTGCTGTTTTCATAAGACATGTGAACATTGCACTGAAAGGGAACAACCCAGAAACTTGGTGTTAAAAAATGGTGTCAATTACAAATAAGAGGAAATAAAATATAAAGAAAGTTGTTAAAACTTACTAGGCATCATGTTCCAGATACTCAGGATTCAAAAGAACTTTCATTTCCTCACTGAAAAAGGCAACAGTGAACAATCCAAATGTGAATGTTTATTTTTGGTCAGCGTTCTGCATGTACTATTATGTATTTATAAGCCAACTTTCATATAAAGTGCAAATGAGAAAACTAGTCTTTTTAATTAAAAAGAGCAACTACATTGAACAAATGAAGTCTTTCCTTTTTATAAAGATCAAAAACAAATTAGCTGCCTTGTCTGTACTACAATGAAGTAACCATCTAATTATTCCAAATAACAAATTACTGAATGTCACAATGTATTATTTGAATTTGCTTGATCTAGAATAATTGATTGCTGCACAATCTATCACTGTTTGTCCCAAAAAAAAAAAAAAAAAAAGGTTACTGGTCAAATATGCAGTATCAAAACATTAATTTATTTTGTTTTAATAGCCTGTATTTTTATTGTACTTTAACAGCAATTAATCAGTGACAGCACCTCTTTTCCATCTACTTTGCTGCTTAGCTCTACTTTTTCAGTGGGGATGGAACAGAATGCTGTACATAACACATGGTTATTTTAAGTTACTTAACACTGAAGAGCATCTTCTAGGTAATTTTAGGATATCTAAGGACAGACATTGAATAAAAACACACACTGGTAAATAATCATCTTAATGCTTAACTGCCTTTGGGCAGTAACATGGAGGAGTACCTACAGAGGTTATATTATATTACACACATAATTAAATTGGTTTTTATTCACAGCTGGACTCCAGAACAGAGTGCAAAAAAACCAAATGAAATGTCCTGAATATCACAAGAATGAAGCTAGGGGTTTTTTTTGTTTTGTGTGTTTTTTTTGTTTGTTTTTTTTTAATAAAAACAAAAGCCTTACGTATTGGGCAAGAATAAAAGCAGACAATCATGTGATGCAATATTTTATATGTATGAATATGACTGCATGCATACACACTTTTGAAAGAAATGGAGGATCAATAGCTAAACATAATGTTACTACCAAGTAAAAGAATAGCTGGATATCGCAGCTACAACACTGCAGGTGATGAAAGTAATATCAACCTCAACAATTTGTCTTCAATGATTATTTCCCCTTGTAAGATATGAAGAAAGAGAGTTGGTGGCAAAATGTCTACTCAGTGAGTGTAGCTTGCTAATCTGTCTCCTCACTGCTATGACAAAAAAAAACCCCACTTCTGGCAATAATGATGAGGTGGAACTGCAAGTAGGTATGCAAGCTTTTAGATCAAGGTTTTCCTTAGATTTCTTGTCTCCCTATTTTTTCACCAGCCAATGTCTGTGAAGGGACCAATGTATAAATCTCAGAAGCTGTAGTAGGAAAGACAAAATAAGGATATTCTCATCAAAGCACAAGGATGCAATGATTTCTGATAATAATTTATGAATTTTAAATAAAGAATTCTGGAACACATATTTATAAGTTTAAGATCAGCCAACTTATTTTTTAAAGAAAACAGATTTTTATACAAATAAAATACAATGCTTGCCTTGGCTGTGCAGCTTCACTGGCATGTGAAAAAGCCTGGTGGTCACAATGTAGGATAAAGACAATGGGAGCTAGAAGTTCATGCATGCCCTAAATAGAAATGGAAAAGCAAAAGTATATTTAGATTTTCCAGTCATATAATAGCTCCTAATGCACAGCATAAGGCAGATGGCAATATTAGGTGCAGAGTAACTAAAAGCATGAACAGTCATTCACATTCTTAACAGAACAGTTTCATAATCAATGGCTTTTATCTTAAATTCTGATTAAATCCAAGTGTTTATTCTTCTATAATATACAGAAACAAGTTAGTCTCCCTTTTTCTAACACAACACACAACAAATTGGCAATGGTAGGCAACCCTGCACCTGGCAGTTTACTTCAAGATCTATGTTCATAAATATGAATTTTATTTATGATAATTATAATAATGATCTTCAGTATAGAGATCTGCAATAGGGAAAAATTACAAAATGTAAAATTATTTTGTATTTTATAATGTTCCAAAACCACACATAAATGTGTAACAGTAGGCTTCAAAAGAGACAAGGGTAGCTATTTGGAAAAGAAAACGAAACCTTAATTTCTAAGGGCATGAAAATTAAAATAAGTTTTTGGGATTTTTGGTTTCCCTTCTTTTAAGTTGTTATGTTAACATTCAAAATAAACTCATTAAACACAATGCATAGAAGACCTAGTACTGTTCCACTGCAGAGTACTACTTATATATGCAATCTATATCAAGATACAGAAAAAATATAGAAACATGCAGGAATCAGAACAAAAACAAATGAGTGGGTGGTTGAGGACTTGGGCCAGCTTTAGAAGCATGGCTGGGCCACTCAGGAGTGTTGGGATACCAGTGTTGGGACTAGGACAGCAGGTAGGAGCTACACAAGCTCCAGGCTGGGGCAGGGGTCAGGCATACAGGGAGGAGAGCCCTTTGGTGATGGAAGAGATGTGGGATGAAGGATCGAGATCTGTCTGTCTGCCTCTGGACATCAGGATCACTCTAAGGGGAGGGAATTCCTGACCTCTGCCCAAAACCACCAATTACAGCTGGCGCTTGGTGCCAAGTCCTCAGGCTACCCCTGCTGGGACTGGCTCTGGATGGAGTCCTTGCCCAGCTGTAGGAGCAAGAACCTGCTGCCAGCAGTGCTCCAGTTCAAGAGTGCAACTATTTCACATCATGTGGAGCCTCAGTCCTGACTCCAGGTGAGTGCTCTGGGCAGGCAGGGGTTCCAGAAAGACTATCTCATCTATCCTGCAGCAGAAGGAGCACTGGGGCTGGCTCATCAAGCTCAACTGCATTTCAGGTTGCTGCCAGGAGTCAGATGATGTGTCCCCTGAGAGCAGCTGTTCTACTTTTAGTGGTTGCAGTTCCCAGCCAGGAAGCCTCTGCACTTGCTTTTCCAGCCCTTTCAGTGATGGACAGATGTGAACACTGGAAGTGTTACATGCTTGTGAGTGACCTTGCTGCACTGCTGGTGTATCAGTTGATCTGAGGAGTATCCAAGACCAGGAAGTTAGCTTAGCTTAGCTTAGCAGCTTCATGTGTACGAACAGATCCACTAACTACTAAAAACCTTGAACTTTCATTGGCAATAACGGGCATTTTCCTCAAGTGGGCTGAAGTGACCCAAGAGGCAGCTGTGGAAGCCCTCTCTATGCCATTAACTATCTTAAGTATATTTGGATGCATAGTTTTTGAAAATTTTGACAAAAGTTTTGATGATCTCTCTGTATGCCATCAACTAAAATCCTAGGAAATTTAATTTTCATTTCCTAAGGACTGAGATGACTGTTACAGCCTCAATGGCAGGGCTGAAGTTTGGATGCTTTCTTTTCCTTCCTATTTCTAAACCTTTAGGGACTACTTTGAAAGATGAAGTCTAAAGAGAAATTCAGTTAAGAAAAACAAAACCCAAATATAGCCATTTGATTTCAGAAGCTGATGTAAAACACAACAAATGAGTTAGATTACAAATCGTCAAGTTTAGATTTCTTAAAATAGTAAGGTCATATCAAAGGAGAAAGGTCCAGGATTAGACAAAGTGGCGAAAAATTAAATGGCAATTAAGTGGCAAAAATATCTAAATAACCAGGGTTGTACTTCCACACGTACAGCGCTCGGTTAATTAACAGTTCCACATCTAATCTTTTATTCGCCCTGATATACTCAACATGAAATAGTAGAAATGGAAATGCCAAAAAACTTGACTACTGAAAAAAACTACCACTAAGCTGTAAACATATAAGCGGAAGAAAAAGAAAGAGGACATAAAATAAGAATTAGTTATAAAAGATAAAAGCACATCACACATTCTTCCAACATAATAATATATCAACTCTATAATAAAATAGAATCATAATGTGGCTGCCCACATATAACAAAACCAAAACAAACAGATGATGAAATATCAGGATTTCAAAAAGATACCTCTGATCTTTCAGTTACAAGAGTACTTCAAATGTTTAGAGATTTTTAGCTTGGCAAGAAACCTACCAGTGTAATATGCATACACATATTTTTTCAATGCTACTGTTTGCTAAAACTCTTTAGTGTTAATAAATAAGTTGACAGAGCTCAGATAATTTTATGACACTTCCCAGCTACAACAAAATATTGATTTCATAATACAGTCTATGGTTTAGAAAGAAAACCAGAATTATAGCATTTTACAATGACAAGTGAATCAATGCATTTCAAAATGATATTGACTTCTCTAAGGGCAATCAAAGCATGAACAAACAATAGTTAGCCTAGTGACTTAGCTTAATTTTCACTATTTTTTTCAGTGTAACTAGGACCAGATTTTTTTCACCAGTCTTACAGAAGAACTCTATACTTAAAGAAGAACTCCTTTACATATTCTTAAGTTATTCTCTCTAGATTTTATATTTACAGCTGATATTTAAAAATTCAGCAATCCCAGGGAAGATTCTGTCTTTAAAATCTGTATTACAGCTTTATCCATTTGACTAGGGATAGAAATATATTTTTCCTCATCAAATAAAATGTTCTTTCACGCTGGCCAAAAAACCCCAGAAACCCTACTACAAAAACAATTTTCATGCATACATGCATATTAAACAAACATTATTGATTGCTTCTTGTAAGACTATATGCTGATGCTATGTAATAGTTTCAGTAGAATGTTGAAAGTATGCAAATTGTCAAGGAACTATAACTTTGTCCAAATATTTTGAAAGACACCATTGGGTAGGGATAGATGCTGACAGATAGAAGTATCAGTCTTCATTCATTGGCCAAGTTTTATAATTTTAATGGCAATTGTATCTTTTGTACATGGCCATACAAATGAGATAGAGGAATTCTCATGGACTACAACAGGACCAGTCCCAATGATGGAAACTGCATATGAAGACAAGCTCCTTAATCTGGGCTTTGTATTCAGGTCACCGAGGAGACAACAACCTGGAGATGATCTGTTACTGATGAATAAATGGTAACCTTCATTATTTTCTCAAAAATATGCTAGGTTTTGCTGTAGTGGAAATTAACATGGGAATTGGGGTTTGAGTCTGGTAAAAACACTACACCAAGGAGACTGACTACTAGATAAGTATTTGATAAAAGAAGGAAAAAGCATATCCTGTTGCTACCATAGGCTATTTCTTTTCAGCTAATTCAGAGAAGGGTAATGATGGACACGAAAAAATGTTATCTAGAAAGAGAGGAGCATGGGGACAAAGAAGGAGAATCTCATTATTAATCTAAAAGGAGCATTATTTAAAAAAAAAAAACAGTCAGACAAACCCACCCTTTTAAAATGAGGTAAGAAAAAAGCAAAGCTCCTAATAAAAGTAACATGTCCACAACAAGAGAGGAAAACCACAATCATTTGCTATCTTTCAGATTTGCACAGCACCGCAAGACTTGGGTGATATACTGAACACACTTCAGAGGGGTTAAATCAACAGTTTTTCACGATCCAAATTAATTTAATTTTCGGCACTTCCTCTGTCCTTTTTGCTGTTGCAACCCCCTCCTGAAACTACCACACTACTGATGCACACCAGTTGAAAACAGAGGTAAAGAAGTTTTCTTTGTCAACAGCCTGTAGGCTCACAAAATTGAACCTGTTCTTTTATCTGCCTATGTTCATTTAGCCCACCAAGCAGTCTTTATTAAAGCTGAGGCATCAGGCAGTCAAAGTTCATTAATACCATTTATATAATCTCTGCAGATTCAATTAACTCAGCAAGACATTCTACTACATGATAACAGTCTCATTAATTCAATAAAATCCCATAACTATTAACAATATGGTCTATGTTAAACGGGGTGTCACCTAGTAGAAAATAATAGCTTTAACAGCTTGTGATGAAACGCAGCACTTTTTTTTCTTTTTAAATTTGATCTGGCTAAATATCCCATCCCTATATAGAAAGGTATTATTTCTTGGTAAGGAATCAAGAGGATTTTAAATATGAGCAGGGGGTAATTAAGTCCTTTTAAGTCATATCAAAGGGTAAAATAATACTTCTTGTTCAATAAATGATAGACTAAATTAGTTGGAATGTGTTCTTCCATTTTCCCATCATCAGTACTCTGGCCTATATTCACTAGAAAGAGGAGGCTGAATACTGCGAATAATTTTTTTAAGCAGTGCCCTTCAAAATACAGCTCCTAGATCTCATTTTTATTGTTCTTATGCAAGGCTATTCCTTGCTCACTGTCTATCAAGCATTAGAAATAACCAGATGATAGATGTTTCATTTGTTTGATAACTATATAGTCCATTTTTTTAATAATCTCTAAGAAGTTCTTCTGAATTAACTTCCTTCAGCTCATGCATCTTTTGTTTCCATGAAACAACTCTATTCCCTGGCTTGAGGACAGGGTCATAGACTATGTCTGAAAGCATAGATTGTTTTATAAAAATCTTCACATGTACTGAATCTCTGTATTTTTGTCATGACAAATTTTCTATCTACCTAAAGTTGGCTCCTCTACAGTTTACCCTCTGTCTGTTCACACAGAGTATCCCTTGGTTTGTAAATCTCTACTCAGCCTACAGATAATTATGTGAAGAAACAAATACAAATATACTTGGGTTGATACTCATATCGGTCTTGCTACATGAATACAGTATCATGTTTATAGCTACTTCCAAACCTTCAGAATAAATGTGAAATTAATTAAATTATTAACTCTATGGATGCAGACTTAGTGCAACTTAGGCCTTCTTTACCATTTTATCAAAAACGGTTTGAGCAGACTCTCCTTCAAGTAACTCTGTAGAAGTGGTATTTTGTAGCACCCTTACCCTTCACTCAAGAGGATTTTGTCAGCTGCACTGTACTTGAATGCTACAAGGTTAGGTAAAGATTTATTTGCTAACATACTGCATGGCTTTAGCACTTTGGGGGAGAACTTAAAATATTACATAGAACTTAAAATAGTAAACTTTGTCTAAATTTCAGAAGTCACTATTTATGCTTTTTGTTTATTCAGTACCATTTTAAATCCTGCTGAATACTTTCTTTCCTTACCTAAGCAGAGAGAGCCTTTCTTTGTTCTATTCTTTCTTAACCAATGACAAAGAAAGAGATGTTTATAAAGAAATTTAAAGTTAGAAAACTTAGCAACCTTAAAGGAAACAATTTGAGGTACCGTGTTATGAGGAAAAAGCATATGTTATTCAATGAGCTTACTTACCAACCAGCTGACAAGCAGCTCTTTGATTACTTCAGCATTATGATACAACTTCAGATACAACAGAGGTACATTATTGTCAAACCATATAGAAAATGTTGAGTCAATGAATGCCACCTGTACAGTATTTTCATTACCTGTTTATAAAGCAACTGCTCATTTTCTCTGGCGTAGCAGAAGAGAACATCTGTAAGAATCTTCCTTACATTCTCTTGCTGGAAATATTGCATTTCAGGAAAGCTGAAAATGAAGCAATACAGCAAAAGTAAACAACAGAGCACACAGAA
>VZTN01022028.1:1454-13738 GCA_013400515.1 Erpornis zantholeuca
TTGACTGGCAATTAGTTGCCTGCCTTTGAGATGGTGGCTTGAGACCCTATCCGCTGACATAGGAACTGAAGTTGGTTATTGCTTCTAGTGTCAATGGCCAAACCACTGCACTGTCTTACAGGTGAAGGCTCTCCTTTCCTCATCCATCTTAAGAAAGGAGTGCATTCCCACCTGTTTTTTTAAGGAATAACATTGATTGCTTCCAGTGCTGCAAGGCTGCAACATCAAGGCATTGCTGGTTTCCATGACTTTAATCAGTCAGTCTGTCCTAGCTGATTATTTTTACCAATACCTTGTAAATGCCATGCATTTTTGAAACAGTAGATCATGGGATAGAGAAGCCTCACAAGAGGCAAGGTGTTCACTCATGCTAACAGTAGGATTTCTGGTATGCTAAGCAGGAGTCAGTGACAATTAAAGGAGAGCCGAAATACTGTTTTTCATATTCTGTCATCTCTGGGTGACAATGAAGAGAAACCAATAACATCCAGTGGAGATGGCACCCAAATGTGATGGGCTTCCCCACCAGCCAAATGCCACAGGTTGTTCTGATTGAGCCAACCTTAAATATGGAGTATGCCTGAGCATCCCTTAAACAAGGAGATTAAATGCAAAGTGGTCATTTATACCAGTATACCCAGCCTGTGAGAAGTGTGTGTTAACTGTAGAACAGGTACCATGGGTCGTGTTGCATGATGTCAGTAGAAAATACACACACATAATCTTGCGAATGTCAGCTCCCCTTATGTCTCTATATCCTTGAGTCTTCCTTCCAAAGCAGCTCAGAGCTCAGCAGAGAAGCGAGGACTTTTTCTGTTATTTTGTGTGTTGATCCTGAAGTTTATGTTTTATTAAAATTTTAGAATTTCCAGGTGAAATAGAAGTATGAGCATTTGTATCACCTGCTGTCAGACCGTCTCATTTTAGGAGAACTCTGCTACACAATACAGGCAAGTCCTGGTTCCTGCCAATTTGTGTCTTCACTAGAACTACATTTTCATTTGTGTGGTTTTAGCTGTATTCACAGCTTGCATTTTGCACCCACAGATAAATAATTTTATCTTGGTAACAGAGGTACAGTCAGTCCCAGGTGAATTGATTTGTCGTCATCCAAAGCTATTATCAACCATTCTTTATAGAAATGATGAAATAGAAATTGATTTTGAATAGTTATTCGTTGCATACACAGGCTCTTTCATTACATATTTTCTTAATTCTGGTATGATTTTTCTGTGCTACATTTCTTTTTCTAAACTTTTCTTCTGATTTCATGCCTGACTTTTTTTAATGCTACTAAATGATTTACTGAAGCTCTACAGGTGATATTTCATTCGCCAGGGAGACTGAGCTGAGTGCTGTCCCCAAATTCAATACAATATTGTGTTAGAATTAATATGGATATTGATGCAAAATTAATGCAAATAGACTCCACATCTAATCCCACACTCCCTCACTTAAGTTCACTGGCAGCAGCAGCAAGTTACTTCTTTGATTTCAGTGCTTGATATACAATATTTATGAGAGGTTGCACTTTACAGCTTTACTTTGGTTATCGTTATTCCAGTGCACATTAAAACAGTTTTTGGAACTGAATTTGTTTCAACACTGTTGTCAAACCCCACTTAGGCAAACCTGAGTTTGGGCTTTGGCGTATTTAGCTTGTGGCTTACCCCAGTAAAAGCTATACCGCCAGCTTCCTGAAGGTGCAGAATGTAATTAGCATTTTGCAGGTTGTACCTGTACAGGACCATGCAGGACACTGCTCAGAGTCATGAGTGCCCATGATGTGCATGGGAGTATTTGACCATTTAATGTCTCACTTCTCCTTTATATGTCTGCAGAGTCTGGCTAGAGTGCACTGTTATAATGTAGCTGGTATAACTAACAATTAATATGAAAGATCAGGATAGAAGTCATCACCAGTCTTCAGAGGTCTTAACAGATTGGTGGGCCATCTTATCCCCTCACATAGTCTGTTGCTGTATCTTCTGAGAATGGCTGAAATCTTCAGTGACCTCTAACCTTGATATGTTACTGTCCTGTATTTTACTGGTCATATATCATTTTCTTAATTTCTGTCCATTTAGACAGGCATGATCATAAAATCACAGGCTCATGAAGTGGTTTGGGTTGGAAAGGATCTTAAAGGTCATGTAGTTCCTACCAGTCACCATGGGTGGGGACAGGTGTCTGTCTCCCTTTTCCATTCAAATATGTGTGCCCAGGTAAACAGCTTTTTGATGATGATGAATAAAGACTGGTTTAAACCATTTTAATCATCTTTCCCTGCTAGCTTCAGATTCATTGAAAATGGTTGTGTTTATACACCCTGGCATGTAGTTCGTGTATGACATTTGAGACATAGGCTTAGGTTTAAAATGTAGCTATTAAAATAAATTGGGCATTACATACAGTGGTTTTTCATTGTACAGCAGTTTTGGTTTTTATTTTCTTTCAAGAGTTGCTTTCTTAAACCTAACTGTCCCAAGATAGTTTTGTTTATATTTTCACTAAGCATGAAACCTCATACTGATCAAGTGTGCAATTCAATGACAATTTACATTATGGAGAAAAATCAATAGATATTCCTCTGTGGTGTTTTGGTATGGGAGACAAATACCCATCAAGAAAACTTTCTTTTGATCATTCTTCCCCTTGGACTCAGCATTGCATCTCTCCCATCAATCCCAGTGTACATGGCTGAATTTCAATAGAGAAGCCTCTTTCCCAGGCATCAGGTAGTTACTTCTCCCAAAGCAATGGGCAGAGCAGAGGAGGGGCTTTCTCCTCATCACCTTGTGGATACTTTTTCTTTGGACAGCTGTGGCTGTTTCCGTGAACAGGAGACAAGCAGACCTTCTTGGGTACACTAGCAGAGATGCTTCTTTGGCTTACAGCCTCTGCCTTTTGCTACTCCAGCATCCCACTGTGTGGTCCTTCATAGTGTTTGAGCACTGTGGGGAGGAAAATGCTCAGAAGCATTTCAGCAAAGCAAAATAACATGCAGCAAGCTACTTGCCTCCACCAAATCAAGCATGGGTGTAATTATCCTTTTAACCAAGACACTTTCAAACAGACCAGGAGTGACTGAGAGGCAGTGAGAGCAGCCCAATGATAGATTTAAAGTTCAACAGAGGGGAAAAAAAAAATCATACAAGGATTTCACAAGCAATGACACTTGGATGGTATTTGGGAAATGTTTTTCTTTCAAGACTATCTTGCGATTTACTATGGGAGTAGCACATCAAAGCTGCACTGACTTCAAAGCTTAGAACCACTTACGGCTTCCAGCTATTACTAAAACCTACCACTTCACCCTGCCAGCAGCTCATCTCAGCTGCCTCTTTAAGTTACACCCATCTACTTCCTGCCTTCTGATTTTGGGGAGGGAAAAAAAAATAGCCAGAATAACTTGTAAATTAAATATAGCTGTTCGCACTGAAGCAATGTCAAAGTCAGGGGAAAAAGGCAAATGAAGGCATTAAGACATTAAAGATTTAGTACAAACTCAACGGTGATTTACATATGCACACTCTCATTTGGCTGACTCTAATAAAGCTGTCTTTGAGGAAGCTCCCTGAGAGAGTGTTACCCCAGGGTAACAGCCTCTGAATGAGCTGTGCAAGCTGTGTGGGCTGTTATTGAGGCCCATACCTGTAGCTTGATACAACCAGCAATGCCATGGCACTCCAGAATATCTTCACATATTCACATATATTCACATACAATGAAATTAGTTCCCATCCCTGTTCCATAGGGGCAATGCACACCCGCTGTTCTGCAGGGAAACCTTCATGTATCTCAAAACAGTATGCTACTATGAGGCAATGATCACCATTTATTGCTGCGGTATTGTTGATTCTTTTGTATAAGCGGTAAAGATGTTGGAGGCAACATTTTTATATTGTATATTTTGGCAGTCTCTGAAACAACTCAGTTGTAACAGCACAAGACTGTGCTATGTTCTCCAAATCGATAGAATAAGGCTAAAATGTACCAGAGTGGTAATTAATTGCAGTACTAATATTGCTCAACACTTTAAATTGGTACATTGTTAGTTTCTGATTGGGAGATTTATGCCTGTGTTTTAAAAATAATACATTAATTTCTGAATACAATTTGTCTTGCAGATGACATATTAATAGGAAGTTAGGAACAACTTGGTCTTTGAGTTTCATATAAGAGTTTGTATATTCGGCACAGATCAATTACATACTCTAGAGCTAAATGGCATTAATCCATTTACAGACATTCATTGCAACAAAGAGAAATTACCATTGAAAGAGCCAATCTTTCATTAAGGAGAATTTCTGTTTCTTTGCATAGTCTTACATTTTGAAATTGCCTTTTTGAGTCTTTAAAGTTGATTTTATTTTTTCCTTTACAAGGAAGGATTTTGGCAGCAGTGGGGATGCTGGTGACTTCTCCCAGCTGAGCTGGGACAGCAGAGATGGCCCCGCATGGTGCCAACCTGCTGTTTGTGGCCATGGTGTCCCATCAGGGGGTTTTCTTACCCTCACCCACACACACAAATTATGTGCTTCTGCATCAGACATGTGGCAGATCTCAGTACAGAAGTGGGAAGGTAGACAATAGGTTGTTTTGCCTGGATGGTGGTTGCGACTGTATACAATTGAGTTATTGTATACAGTAACTCATGGTCAGTTGACAAAAAGAGTATTCTATAAAGCTGACGTATGTAAAAAGTGTACAGCGACTTCCTGTTAAATCCGTAATAGGTATATATGGTTAGTTTATGTAATTTCTGAAGAACATGGCTCTGCTTTTAACTTGTAGAGGGGTTGATAGGAGCTTCCTGGCTGGCTGATGATGCAATCAAAAAATAACGTTATTAGTAATAATTACAGACACTCAATCAATACATTTATATATTTTGCTGTGTGATAGGTTTTTTCTCTTCTTAATAAATGCACTTCTCTCAAATAAACTGTGCAGTCCAGTAGCAGCAGAGTCATTTGAAGTTCATTGAAAATACAGGATGACATCATGTTTCCTGTCCTTATGTTAAACTTGGTGTATTAAGTTTCTCGCACATCTTGCAGCATAGAAGTGTGATATACAGCTATGGCATAGCAGGCTAACCATGTACAAATTCATGAAGTACTGCTGGATTAGCAGGAACCAACAAGGGTGTGCAAGCATGGAGGCATGATTTCTGTAACTTTTCATTTATGACTTAATTAAAATAACAGGTTTGGATTTTGTTGTCTGTAAATAACGATGCACAAATCATCTGCAGAAGCTATTGTTTCATGTGCTTACTTTCACAACATAAAGGTTCTGTCAGTTAGCTGCAGTGCATACACAAGCAGAGCTGGACTTCAAGTTACAGATCAAATATGAAAGGATACAAGAAATTATTTTGGATTAGTGCAGAAAATTCAGGAAAGCACAGTGAATTCCTGAACTCACAGGTGTTTGTCTAAATTTCCTATTCTTTTTCTTTATATATTCTTTGCCATTTTAGTGTTTTGTTCCCTTTGTGTTCAAAGACGGCAAGATTATGGCAGCAATAGGCACTGCAGCCTACATTTAAATGTAGCTGTGATATGGTGGTGTGCAAAGTGTTCTTCTAATGTCAGGCTGGTTTGATCCTCTGTCTACATTATTAAACCTCTTTAAACACCTCCATTATAGTGCTCACCTTGCTTGACTTCAAAGAGCAGTGAAGCTACGTAGAGCAAGTGATCCGCAACTGTGCCAAGTGGGTTACCCATGGTTACTTAGAAATGCTAATGCATAATGCTGTGTTTATGAAGTTATCTGTTTGCTGTTCTGCAACTCTAGAATCAAAATAATAAAATTACTGAGATGAATACTTTGTGATAAATAATTACTGAGATATTCTGTGATTTGAAGTAATTGCCATCACCTCTTGAAACCTTTTCCACTGCCATCTCCACCTCCCCCCAAAAAAGAGAAATTAATTAAAGAGATTATTTTGGAGGAAGGCAAAGTTGTAACTGTTACTGAGGAACCCCTTGAGTGTGGTCTCACTGAGTCACTCAAGAAAAGGATGTGGATGAATGCCTGACTTATCACTGAGAGTTTATTGGGAACTAATCTGTTCAAAATGTTTGGACTAAGCTAAAACCTGTCTTGCTCATCTAATGAAAAAGGTCAAAACAGAGAAGAAAGTGCCATGGTTTATGTTAAGTGACACTGTGCCCTGCTTGTCTAATTTGATTACATAGAGCTGCTGAAGCCTCAGGCAAAGCTGATTTTAGCTATAATCAGCTTCTTAACCTTTTGAGAACTAACATAAACACTACCTACTAGTGGTTAATTATGTTGCTCTACTACATACAACAAAGTACAAAGGTAAAAGTGTAGAACTGCACTAACACATGTTGTGACAAGATCACTCCAGGGGATTACAGCCCTCCATGTTTTATCTGTGCTCACTGATTTCTTTCTTAAAAATTAAAAATGGGCTATGAGCAGGGACTATCAGTTTATTGATTGCAAGCAGCATTGCCTGCTTGTGCTACTGCCTCATCTCAAATTCCTCTTACATACTGAAGGGATGACCTACTGTGAGTTGGACTGCTATGGTGGTGGATCTGCTATTTCTTTAATGTTTAGGATTATCTTTGTTCTAATTGCTTACTTGCAATTAAGCATGTGTGCTCCCTTCCTCTGTGATGCGCATCTTCCAGAAAGTTTTGTAATCTCTTTTGGTAGAAACACCATGACTATATGAGACACCTGTCTCTAGGTAAGATAAATGGGATATATTTTCATTTCAGATTTTGCATATACATGTATAGGCAAAAAGTAAAGATCTGAGGCACAAAACTGGGCCTTTGCAGAATCTGTATATCCTAGCTTCCTGTGTTTTGTGGTTCATACACTTCCTCTAGTTTGACAGAAAATTTGCATTTCTGTGGACTTCAAAACCTTTAGGAGATTTCTAAGCAATGGTTTTTCAGTGTATTTTAAATTTTCTGACCCATGATGATCCCTGGTGTTTATATAAGGAAGTCTTGGTCTACTCATCTTACTTACTTGCTTCTCTTGTATTTTTACTACTTGGAGGTAGCATGTTGCCTCTGGGTTTTCCACTCTGTAGATATGTCTGTTTTACTCTTTCTGTCCTACTGTCATCACTCATCTCCAAAAGTCTGCTCGGAGTAGCACCCCTCATGACTTACCATTAGAAGCAGCATTACCAGGGGGGTTGCAGGGCATCTTTATGCTGCTGGTGCGCTCCACTCGGACTCAGCGGGGAGTATTGTGGTAACCCAAAAGGTTATTGTATTACATATCTATCCGTGCCCAGAATTGTTACTGTCTCTTGATGACCCTGCCGCCGGCGATGGAGAGGGCTGGGGTGGGGAAGAGCGTGGGTTTTGTCTCACTGTCTTCTTGGTCTTTGCTTAGGCAGGGACTTTTCCTTTTTGGCTTCTCTTTTTGGGGGTTGTTTTTTTTCGTCTCCTCAGAGAGACTTCAGGGAGCAGCTTTGAGCTGCCTGGAAGCGAGTTCCATAGCAGCCCGCTGCTGCCGCCTCGCTCCAACTCGCCATCGGGAGCCAGCCGAGGAGAGGACGCTACGGAGTCACCCCAGCCCAGACACATTGCCTTGGCTGCTCCTGCTGTCTCCTGCCGAGACAAAGGTGGCGTCCCTCTGCAGGTTCTGGCCCTGACTGAGTTTCCAGCCACCGTCGGAGCATGTCAGCTGCCTTTCTCAGCAGAACTTAGCTACTGGAGGGATAAACAGGGTGGTGAGGGAAGACTGACACCACTTTTCCCTTTGTCCTTCAAACCATGTACTCAGGGACATCCACAGCATTTTTGGATCTCTGTTCTGGGGAACCCGTGAGGTTTAGCAGTTTTGTATCTGGTGATAATTTGTTATTTCTTGATTGTTGCTGTTCTCTTTGTTAGTAAATTGTTACCTTTTTTGTGTACATCTGCTCACATTCATAACTTACTGGTGGAAAGAGATTGGTTGAACCCATAAAGGGAGGCACCTCATTCCAGAGTGTTCTCCTTCAAATTGTCTTATACCAAGACAGGGGACATGGTGAAACTGGACCACCGGGTCTCAGGATGTTCAATGCCTTCAGCCCACCTGCTTCTTGTGCAAATTGTAGTGAGATGCTATGGTAGCAGATAGATTAGCAGAGATACAGTTACACCAAGGAGATAGATGAGCCTTCAGATTAATTCAGATATTATGAGCTTAATTCAGATATTTTTTTTCTTAACTAGGATTAATAATGACTAGAGTTAATGAAGTAATAATACCAAAAAAATATTATTGACACAACAACTATGATAAATAATAACATGACACTTGCACACATAAAAATCTTGGTGACTCTATATATACAAGGACATACACAAGTTATTTACAAGGTTAGAGTTGGTTTCCTTTTCTTGCAGGCAACAACTGTATGGTTTACCTTACACATATTTATCCATGTAAAAAGTAGGGAAATTGAGCAGAAATTGGGCCAACTACTAGCTTCTGAGCATCAGAGACGTCGCAGGTTTTTAACTGACTCTCTGCATGGATGTGAGTGGACCCCTGAGTTCTGGACAGGAATGAGAAAACTCTTGAAATTTGCTGAATGATTTCATGATATGATCTTCATCTCAGGCCCCATGGTTTTCTACAGGAAAGGGGTATGCATAAAGAAACTGAAGCTGACTGTGACCCCTTTGGATTTCTTGCAAACTTTTTGGCATTTCAGTATCTAGCTGTACAGGTTGTCTCGTGTTCTGATGGCTCTTCACAGCCTGGAAGCTGTCTGCACCACTGGGTACCTTCTGGCTGTGCTCTGCATTTCTCTGTGGGAGACATGTTGTTCTGCAAACACAAAAATGACCTCATCTCTTGGTTGCAAATAAATTTTTCTAAGGTTTCACATGGACTGTGTTTTGCCTCTACAAGCCACCATGTAACACTTTCTGTGACCTAGTTTAACAATCCTCTTCTCCTGCTTTTGATTCACAGAAGGAAAAAGAATTCAAGTATTTGTCGTGTAGATTACTGTGGCATTGGTTGCAATTCCTGAACTGATAATAAAGTTCTATCCCTAGCAAATCTGGACAGGGTTATTCTGCAGCAAGGGTCTGTTGTTCTTCACCTCTCCTTCACAAAAAAGGAGTAGGATCACATTGTCTTCTGTTCTAGCTGTCAGAAATGAGAGGCAAAGAGGCATGTTTGCAAAACCTGTCTGTCTCCACATTTATAACTATATGTTTTCAGGCCTCCTTGTTTCCTCAATACATTCCAGGGGTTTTTTTGGTGTTTTGTGCCAATTTTCTGCTATGTGACTACCTGCTTTGCTCCAGAATTGTTATCTGGGGGCTGTTCAAGTTCAACTAATTGCTGTGGATAATAACAGAAAATGAACAGCAGTAATGCAACAGACTTAGAGCAGTGTCTTTGTCCTCCAGAAGGAAACTTTGGTGCCCCTTGCATAGTAGTTAATTTCTGGAGTATGTGGGACAAGAACTGGAGTTTGTCTGTGTCTTACTCACTGGGTAACTCTGTGGTTGCTCACAAAGGAAATGAGAAAATTCTTTTTTCTGAATATCAGAAGCAAGGGAAAACAATGCTGCACCATTACTGCTCTTGTCTTGAGACTGACAGCAGCTGTTTTCCCTCTTTGAGGATCAGCCTTTATTTTCATCAGCCACCATGAGACATGAAAGCACTGCTGCTCCTGACTACTCATGTACCTCACAGTACTGGGATAACAGCTATAGCAAATTTTAATCCCAGCCTAGCAGAAGTGGGACCCTGAAGAACAAGAGTGAGGCTTGTGTTGGGTTGAATTTTATCAGGGGCTGAGCAGAGAGAATCACAGGAGTCAAGCACTATTTGGTTTTGCCCCCTGGAGAATAAATTGCTTTGCAGCAGCAGATACAAGATAAGTCAAAGATGATGCATGGCTGCCGAAAAGACAAACCTTTTACAGCCTACTGCTTACAAAACTGTTGGTAATGTGTCAGCCCAGAGCCTCTGTATGCTGGTGGGCAGCATGGCCCATGGTAAAGGACAACAACTAGAAAACCTGGAAAGGAAAGCAGCAAAAGTGATAAGAAGTCTACAAAATGTGGCCTTAAAAAAAAGGGTGAAAAGAAGAAAAAGATTTAACTTAAAAAAAGGGGACTGAAAGAAGAAAAACATGCTGGAAATCATAGGGTTTGTGAAAGAGTGTTTCAAAGAGGAAAGGAATAGTCTGTTCTCTGCAGACCTGGTAAATAGTAAAACACAGCAGGAAAAGCTTGGATTAGATGCTAAGGAAAACTTTCTAATGGTGTATTTGGCTTTACTGCCTTCAAGTGCTCCATGGAGGAGATGGTTAAGAACAGGGCAGACAGATGTTTGCCAAAAGGGATGTAGGGGCATTGGCATGGTGGGCTGTGCAACATCTCTGTCACACCTGCTTGTTCCTGGCTGTATGAATGGGCAGAGAAAAAGAAAGCTAAGTGACTGAAAATCCAGATGACACAGATTATCAGGTTCATAGTTTTTAAGCTGTTTTCATAATTTTGAACACATTCTTGCTGTCTTTTTTAAAGATAAAAAAAACCACTATACAATACAATCATGGAAAGCTCTTCAAGCAGTGTATAATAGAAATATTTCTTTATTACTGGAAATTTTTAGGTTTGCTTTCTGGCGGGTGTGTTGGGTGACATTATCTATTATGCTTGTCCTGATGCAGAGGACTGACAGTTGCTGATAACCGTGTCCTCTCCGGTCTGACATACAATAACAAAATAAAGTCTGTTAGGAGATGTTAACCAGGAAGATACAATCCCTTGTCATTGTTTTTATGTCTGTAATGTCCCCCGTCAGGGAGTGAAACAAATATATCACATTGCTGAGGTGGTCTGTCACACAGAGGGAATAACAAATAAGCCTTAGTAAAGTGTTATGAACAGTACCTTTATGAATTTGTTGAATACATCTATACAACAAACAGCTTGAAATTTGGATGTCTTTGTGAATATGCTAACAAGAAAATGAAAAAAGGGAAGCATGTAGTTTATAATAAGTAAACAAACTGTTTGTACACCATGATAAAACACAGACAAGTAAAAATTGAAGTCCGCTTTTTCATGTTAACTCCAGAACATAATGCAAGCAATTCACAGTAAGTGAAATTAGTGAAATAAGGTGTGCTGCTCACTTTGTTTCTGGTCTTACAGCTTGTAAGTAATTCTTCACTGAGAACACTATTACCTTTGACAGGCATTGTGTGGGCTGTGGCCAGCTTCATTTCCACTCTGTTCCAAGGAAAGAAAGGAGCAAACTGCTCTTGTATTTGCAACATATTTCCACTGAGTGGATTGGAATGATGATATTGCTAGGGGGAAAAATGCATAAACCAGATCAAAACACTACCTTGGGAATCTTTTAATTTTTTTTTTTCTTCCATGATGTCAGATCCCCAAACTCCTGGGATTTTGGACAGTGAGGACGCTTTAGTAAATGTGCAGTGAGAAAACTGCCAGATTGAAGATTTCTTTAATGTTACTGTCCAAAACCACCAGCCATGCTTGAAAATAGTAGTTCTTAACAGAACATGCACTCTCACTATGTGACTTTTAGCTGCAGGGGGCAGGGCATATGCTTTTAGTGCCAAAAAGTTGTTTTGGTTTTGGATTTTTTATTGTGTTTGTGTCAAACTTTTTTAAGTTGTGCTTTTATGTTTTAAGCTCTTTCTGTGTTTCAGTGTTCAAGGCTTGCCATGAAAGACATAAATAGCTGCAAAAGAATCCTGAAAGCCTGCACATCTTATAAGAATTTCTGAATTTATAATTGATTCTTTGTATTGTATGTAGACTAAGGAGATACTCAGTACACAGTGATGTGTTAATTCACTTGGAGAGGTGGTCATTTTCTTTCTTTTTTAAGATTAATCAAGAGACAACATTTTGGCCCTACAGGGTTCATGTGTGGATTCTTTAATTCGGAGTAGGCATCCTTCACTCAGCCATGTGGGATTTAATGAATCAGTCTAGAAACTTCTGAGCTCACAGTGTTTATGTCAGTNAATCAGTCTAGAAACTTCTGAGCTCACAGTGTTTATGTCAGTGTTGTTATCATTGGGGTATGAAGATCCTGAGTGCTTTTTTAGGAGATGTCTAGCATCTTCTTATGTTTGACCATCAGTTTCTGCACTAAGAGGCTGGCCCAGGGAGCCCTCTCTTCTCCTTTTCTGAAGCTTCACTGAAATCACACAATCACAGAGATCACAGCATACCTCTCTAGCTTTTTGGGGTGTCCTGAGTAACTTG
>VZTN01022043.1:0-14691 GCA_013400515.1 Erpornis zantholeuca
ATTTTGTCTTTGTCCATATCCTATAAAAAGAATACAGAAGGTGTTTAATTTGAAATGTTTTGTAACATGTATACTTTACTATTAAAATCTTCAGTTAAAGCTGTACTTCTATTGAAAATGTTGTTACTTCTCTGTCATCTGCCATGATAGTGCTGAACAGTACAGAATTAGCCTCGGAGAAGTGGTGTGTCTTTAATTAAAAAAACCCAAAGGTTGAGAGAGGTAGTAACATTAGTTTTGTTCTGGCTGAATCAGGTGCTTAGAGTTTTAAGCAAAGAAGTGAATGAATTCGGATACCTCGTACTAGTTTTATTAGGTAGTTTTCCATCACAAGGTATAGGGAAGGTAGCTTGTATTATTTATTCTTGCCCTTGTATATGAAAACTTTCTTCAGGCATTACTTCTAGGAATGTTAATTGTGGTCTGTGGTCACAAAAGATGATCCTTTATTAGTGAAGTTGGTTGTTGTATTTGTTTTCCTGCATGTGTTTTTCTGAAAGTATGGGTAAAAATGATCTCATGACTGTAAAGACCAAAAAGAAATAAAATAGATGTGTAATGTCATCTTGGATAACATGTCTCACAGCTTGTTCTGTTTTGTCTACTTCTTAAACATAATGAAGACTGACTTAATTTGATGTAATAAACCATTTTTTTCCTAATAAAATTATATAAATGAAATTAAATACTTTGAGATCTCACTTGTCTGTGGCAGTCTGTGAGAGGAGATTCAGACAAATTCAAGCCAAATCTAACCTGTTAGATTCTCTGCCTTTCTGACCAGCTTGATTTATTTTCTTGCTCTAGCAACAGGCATGATTCATTTTTGTCAAGACTTTCATGGAAAGAAAGGATGAAAGGAAGGCTGTTTGTGACAGAACTTTGGTGTTTCCCCTGGATGCACACACCAAGATAAAATAAAGAAAAGTGGAGAGTACGATTCTGTGTACAGTATTGAGTAACATTCTAAAAATTGAATTTTCAAGGAATAATCTCTTGTGTTCTTGCTTCATAAATCTTCTTTATGTATGCAGACATTGACACTGCATTTGTTTTTGCTTTTTTCCCTCCTTTGGTATGTTTTTGCATTACAGAATGAATCTTTTTAAAGGCTGTTGTGTACACTCAGAGAACTGAGAGGCTGTGATGAGAAGATGGGAAAAGACATAATTAAACCTTATTATTTCTAGAATAGATCACCTAATAATAAAATACAGATTGGTCTTCCCTTTATAAACCCTGTTTTTCTTGCACATGTGATCTTTATATTGGAGGAAAGTAGGCATTTCAGCTTTTATTTTTTTTCAAATGAGCCCTCTTAAACATGAGTAAAATAATTTTAACAAATACTTGAAGAGTATTTAAAAATAGAACTGCACAGTAAAGTTCTTGATGCCTGTATAATTTTTTCAGGTATATCCTAGAAGTTACAAAAATCTTGATTAGTAGTGCATTTTAATAGCTTTTATATTTTGAATCTTTTTTTACTTTTAAGTAGGCAAGGAAATAACTGTAATTCATTATTTCATTCCTGTTGCAGTTACTATTATTCAGATGATGTGTGGCCGTGGTGTAGCAATAGGAATAAGCAGGATAACATTATATAGATAGTATATGAGACAATGAGGAATGAGATTCTGGGAATGATAATCACATTTTTATGTGATTTGATCTTACGATAACAGCAGAGATCCAAGCCAAGAAATGAGTTTCACTAGCCGTTGTCCACTCAATGTCACTAGCCATTACCACTCAAGCATGGTAATATTATGTGGGTGTTCTGTTAGTCTTAAGTGCATTCTTAAAAATCTTACTAATTTACACTTCCAAGATTCTCTCAGTAAATGAGTAGAAAAATTGGCAGGAATAAAAAGTTGATTCACAGTTTCTCTGTTTTCAAAGGTGAGATAAAGATTTAAGTGTATCCAGGTCTGATAGTAAGTGTGGAAATAGTTATATCAAAACAAACTGTATGAAAGTTAGGTTGTACTGTGTAATTGCACTTATTTTGTGCTGTAAAGGACAAGCTATTTTAATTTTTAGAGATAAGTAAAATGCGTTTTGTTTGCAGGCACGGATGATATTGTAGGGCCAGAAGGTATGGAGAAATTTTGTGAAGACATTGGAGTTGAACCAGAAAATGTAAGTTCATAATCCATTTAAAAAGTGCTTCATCTGCTGTGATGTGTATGAGCCAGTCTTATAGCTCTTGCTTTTCCACCAAGAATTAAAAAATTCTTGTGAGTTTAAAAAAATTCAAGAAATACAAGCTAGTGAAGTTTTGAAACATACTTGGGAGCAACTTGCCATTATTTTAAACCCCAGGCTGTCAGCCTGTAAAACCTCAATTTGTCTTTGCTGCTACCCCTTCTCTTTCACTTTAACATCAACCTTCAGTCTCCCCAGAAAAAGAGAGATCTTAAAAAAAAAAAAAAAAAGCTGATGGTTGTCTGAAACAGTGAGACAACATTCAAGATTTAATATAGCAACTAACAAACAGGTAGTGTTTCCCTTGGGTTCTCTAGGAGAGAAAGGTATTTCAAATATTGTGGGCAGTAGTGGCACTACCATTATACCATTTCTAAAAACAAATAAGGAATATAAATATGTTTGCAGATACATATTCTGTAGGAGTGTGCATATATATATATATGAAAAAAAGTTAAAAAATAATTGTGCCTTTTACAGCATTTTTTGTAGTCCCTAATTTTTTGTTCTTTAAATGCATTTGGAAGTCCTGTCTTTTGCAGAATTCATGGAGCATCATATAAGTAAATGAGAGTTGTGGCTTTGAAAGATGTACTGGAAAAATAAGATGTAATTTGCTAATTTCAGAGTTTATGAGAGTAATAAATGTTTTGATTTATACAGATACTTGGATATACAAGCAGGTATTCTGATTTTGCATTAAAAGCTATACAGAGCTGCACTAACGTTAATTAATGGCTGAGTTGGAAATTTAAATTACTTAATTATTTAATTATTTTTTCTCCTTGCAGTTATCCTGCAAGTTTTTCTTTCATGTATTTGTCAAAAGTGTTTTCTTAAGTTGATGAATAAGATAATAATAATCTTACAGCATTGCTTTATTTAAATTGTTTATTGCTTTGGTCTTCTGTGTGAGATGTGAAAGAGACTGTTTCCTTTTGGCCAAAACGGAAGTTTCTGTGTGTCAGCCTCTGTTTAAATGTGGGTTAATGTTAGTTGATCTAGCTTTACTTAACATCTCCGTGAATTGTGGGATCATTATTAGCTTTCAAATAATTGAATTTTGTGGATTGCAACTGATGTTTATTGAGATGAGGGTTTAAGAAATGTCAGATATAACTTGTCAGACTGCTACTGAAATTTTGTGGTTACTTTGGGAAACCTTTTCTGTAGCTTCTGCACCAACTTACCTTCCTCATTGTATTGCTCATTAGATGACTGTGCAAATTCCTTTGAAGTTCCTAGTGATAGCTTGGGTGGATGTTCACTATATATTTGCACTGTTACCTTCTCTTTATTTGGGTTGTGTACAAGTTTGTCGCTTACAGGGTTTTTTCTAGCTTCTAAAATAGCGTAGCAAAGTTCTGAACTTTCCACTTATACAAGTAAAAGCATTTGTAGCCTACTAAGCAGTGGTTATTTGAAAAACATGGATTTTTTTGTTAACTCTTCAGTCTGTTTTTTTCCTCTTTGAAACAGGTAGTTATGCTTGTGCTAGCATGGAAGTTGGATGCACAAAACATGGGCTACTTTACATTACAAGAATGGTTAAAAGGAATGACATCACTACAGTAAGTGCCTTGAAAATTCTTTAAAGTTAATTATACTAAACATAGCTTTTCAGAAAAAACAGACTTCTGTGCTTTGACTCATAACACCTAAAGCAGAGAGCTCTACCATGGAGTAGACGTTATAAGTTTTTGGCCTGATTTATGATGATATGCTCACTTAGAGACAACTTGAAACCTGAAGTTGCACATGTAAATACAATTGAATTAAAATGTCTGCAGTCTCAATAAAAGAGAAATGTCATGAGGTTTGACATTATTTCTGTCCCCAAGGACACCTATCTTTGTTGCTGGATTGCATGAATCTTTCAGATATTGGTATGTTGTTACACTGGTTTAAAATACTGAATACTACAAAGCCTTTCTGTAACTCTGCACTGTTCTTTCTAAGAGTTGCTGTCTCCAGTTAAGAGCTTGTTTTCATGGCAAAATTAACATAAATATAGATGAATAATCATGTTTTCATAGAGAGATGGAGAAAGAAAGGAAGAACTGTGTTTTGACTTACCTTCCAGAAGAGAATTACTAAAACTGTGTAGGAAGTTCTATAGTTTCAGCAAGATTTCAGAAGTATTTTTCACTGCTTTGATTTCACTGCAAACTGGTTGTTTGCCATGCATGGACAAGCTCTTAGTTTAGTCTTTTGGAGAGTGCATTTTTTATGAAGCCAGTCAGTCCCAGTGTAAGACTTTGCTACTTTATCTAAGATTGTTTCACACTATGGGTTTAATAAGACATTTTATGCACAGAGACTCAAAAACATGCCTCTACAAGTGATGTGTTTTGAACAGGTTAATGGGGGGATACATGTTAGAGATTCATTCCTAGAACATCAGACATCTCTATAAGAATGCAGACTCTAAACTCACTTGGTGCTTGTTTTATAGGTGTGATACTACAGAAAAATTGAGAAACTCCCTGGATTACTTGAGATCTTTATTAAATGAGCCTACCAATTTTAAACTTATTTATAGATATGCCTTTGACTTTGCACGGGTAAGTACTGTGCATTTGAAATAAAAAAAAATTACTGTCATAAATAATAATTGAAATACTGTATACTTCTAAGTTTGTTTCTCTTAAGGTGCCACTGAAGATTGTTTCTAACAAATGGAACCATTTGTGTTCTAAAACAGTATATGCAAGATGTCAAAACCAGAAAAGTATATAGGATGTGTAATGTTTAGTGGTTTATTGGCATGTTTTGTTATGTTTCTGCCTCAAGCCATTTTATGACTTCAGGGAAATCATTTAGGCCCCATTCTGTTGTGTATTGGAACTTTACCACTGAGTTCCCCAGACTTTATAATTACTGTGGTTTTTCTTACTCTGAATTTTGTGAGCATAAATGTATTTAAATCAGGAAGACACTTCACACCTTTCAGTAGCTGGTAAAAATGGCTAACATGATAAAAGCTGGATATGATGCAAATACTGATTCAGAAGATTGTTGGAATGGCTTTAATGATGTTTTCAGTATTTATTAAACAATACCCTGCTATCAGTATTCTTGCTATAAAACATGCTTTGATAAAATTTTACCTGTAATGGAACCCATAATATACATAAGACTATTCCTACTTGGAGGGAGTAATAGGACAACTTTTATTTTCTGAAGTAACACTTTGAAATAGAATGCAGACATCCATTTTGCTAATGTGATGGAATGTACAGAAGATTTAACACAAAAAGGTAAAACTGAACCTCAGATTTCAGTGCAAGAGAACTAAAGATGTTAAGAAAATCTGCAGCAAGAAAAAGTAGCATGAGAAAAATAAGAAGAAATTGAACCAATAGCAGTTCTGATAGTCTCTCATTAGCAACTCACATTTTTGGTACATCATTGCTTTCTGCTTCTCAGCATTCAGATTTATGGTAGTTCGCTTTTAAACAAGGAAGCCTGCAGCTGAATATAAAAAAATGCATGGGATTAGTTAGTATGAGAGGAGAAAAATAAGCTGTATCAACCTCTTAATTCCTCCTTTGCTGTATGAAGATTTATTCTGCCAGTTTTGCTCAATGTAAAATGCAAAGGCATTGCCTGAGAAGTTCAAGATACTGATGAAATATTTGGAATAGAGAGCAAACCTGCACCAGCTGATGGCCTGTCAAAAGTAAGTGCAGAAACTTAAATGTGGATAGTGTATGGGTTCTTTTCAAGAGGTAC
Organism: Erpornis zantholeuca; assembly: GCA_013400515.1. Classification (NCBI taxonomy): domain Eukaryota; kingdom Metazoa; phylum Chordata; class Aves; order Passeriformes; family Timaliidae; genus Erpornis; species Erpornis zantholeuca. The sequence continues at coordinate 5,944 of VZTN01022043.1, forward strand.
CAAACTGATATGACAAACTGTGGTTTTGGAAAAGAATTTAAGCTTTGAGACACCGGTGCTGTGACTTCATTTGTGACAAAAACCTCCTGCAGAAAACCTCCTGCAGACTATGGAACTTTGAGTCAAAGTAATATAATAATATAAACTGGAGAATTACCAAAACAATATTAGGATAATATGATTATTGAACTTCGATACTACAAACTTGGGGAAAGTCTATAGGAGAATGGCATCCAGTAAGAATAGAAAAGAATGCTGACAAAGGCAGATATATTTATAGATGCCAGATTAAACTGGGCATACTTTTTTTCAGGGTCATTGAAGTGGTTGATAGAAAAAAGGTGATGGTTTCACATTTGAGAGATTGTATAATTTCTGTCCTAAGGATAAATCTTTCAAGGAAGGGCTCCATGGCAAAAAAAGCACTTGTCTAAACTTCCTAAGTTTTAAGAGAATTTTTTCTGAAAGAGTCTGTTGATTTGGCACTTAAAGTTAGTTTGTGAATAAAAATGTATCATCAAGGTTTCATGTGGCATGCACAATTCAAATCAGCATAGATTTGAGGAAATTATTTAAAACTCCATATGTTGATATTAAGCATAAATCTATTCCTCAATCTATGTTTGCTCTCGTCATTGCCACGTTTGAGAACATACAGATGCATGTATTATATGGCTTAAATAGATCTTTAGTATGTAATACTACAGGGAAAAAAATCTCAGGAAAACTGATATAATCAGTTTAAAACAAATAGTCAGATTTAACAGTTTGTTAATATATTCCTTCAACTGTATCCAAGGAATATAAGTGTCTGGAATGTATGCTAAGAATGCAATTGGATCATCTGTTGTGGCAGATGTGCCATTAGGCAGTTGGAGGTGGGTAGAAAGGGCTTATCTGAACAATTTGTTCTGATCAGTAGTCAGAGAAAGAGAATGTAGGAATGTAAATATATAAGGCATGAAAAAACAGTGTGGCCAAAGTGAAGGCAGTAGAGCCTGATTTCATTAATACTTTTGTGTGTGGGAAGAATTCAGACCATAAACAGTATGTAAAATAAAATGTATTCTGACATCAGTACTATTTCTGCTTAAAGGTGTTTGTGACAGAAGTGTAGATGGGCTTTGGAAAGAGAATTAGTTTTTAGAACGAACATTTTGATGTTGTAAATAAATGAAAGATTTATATCATACTAGTACAAAAATGCCTTTGCAAGTTTCTTTTTCATCTTTATTACTAATTGAAAAGCTTTGTTCATCCTGGAATTTTCTTTATTTCTCTAAATCCCTCTTGGATTTACCGCCCAGAATGCAAAACAGTTTCTCCTGTTTTCAGAGTTGCTAGTCTCCCCACTTTACTTTCAAAACAAGTCTGCATTACATTCTGTCTACACAATTTTAGAATTGAGGAGTGTTTAGTATGAAATGAACATAACTTTGTGACTAGGGCATTCATTTGTTGACTGAGAACTGGAATCTTGCTCAGTCATATCCTTCCTATGTGACAGAAGACAATTCAGTTATAATTTGAGCTTGTTTGGTTTTTCTTTTAACTAAAGATGGGTATTCTGTAATACATAGAACTGCATTTGTACAGGTAAGACATAGGGCTCAATTCCCTTTGTCGTGGGCAGCTAGCTGTCTTGCTAGATCTGTTAGACACTCCCTGTATCCAGAATATCCCTATATTGGATATGTCCTGTTGGAGAATAAGCTGTCCGTGAGTCAGCAATATGCTCTTGTGGCCAGGAAGGCCAGTGGTGTCCTGGGCTGCATTAGGAAGGGCATTGCCAGCAGGTTGAGGGAGGTGATCCTGCCCTCTGCTCAGCCCTGGTGAGGCCACATCTGGAGTGCTGTGTCCAGTTCCGGGCTCCTCAGGACAAGAGAGACATGGAGCTCCTGGAGCAGGTCCAGTGGAGGGCAGTGAGGATGGTTAAAGGGATAAGAGCTTACCACTGTCTATCAGTATCTGCAGGGAGGATGTCAGAGGATGGATCCAGGCTCTTCTCAGTCGTGCCAAGCAATAGCACAAGAGGCAATGGGCAGGAACTGATGGAACAGGAAGTTCCACCTGAATATGAGGAAGAACTTCTTTACTGTGCAGGTGACTAAGCACTGGAACAGATTGTCCAGAGAGGCTGTGGAGTCTTGTGGAGTCAAGGGAGCTTGCTGGAGATATTCAAGAACCACTTGGGTACAATCCTGTGCCATGTGTTCTAGGATGACCCTGCTTGAGCAGGGGGTTGGACCTCATGACCCACTGTGGCCCCTTCCACTTACCCATTCCATGATTCTGTGATACCCTGTATTTTCTTAGTTTAGACTTTGCAGTCTGCAGTCATGAGTATGTACAGAGAATGAGATCTACATTAGCTAATAGAGAAATTTATTTTTAGTGATATCATTAATTTGTGAATTTGTAGCTTAGTGCTATAACCAAGGCATGAAAGTGCGGGGGTTTATGTCTAATTTCTCAGCAAAATTGGATTAATTTCTTGACAACAACAAATGTAGATAGATAAACTACTTAGCAAAATGGAATTGTACACCTACGTGCTACTTTGAGATGTACAGAAGTTATGTTACTAAATATATTAACTTTGCCACTAATTAACAAATGCTGGGTACAAGTGCTGTTGCTTTTAGTCAGCAGAAACAAAAAAATCAACTCTTAAGCGTTAATATCCTGCTGTTATGTTGAACCGAAACTGGACAGTCCAGAGATGTGTCTTGGTGTGCTGGTGTATTATGTTCTTTCTGTTCATGTGATAATTTAATTTGAATTTTATGTAGTCAGTTAGAAAACCAGAACAAAGGTCCTCCTTGGCTCACTCTCGCAGAGTTAAGGAACTGTCAAGTAGTGCTGAGTGTCTGTTGACAGTCCGTGTAGTTGTAATGATAGGGCAGGAAATGGGTACAGCACTGCAATTCTGAGCGGTGTGGCTGTGCAGAGGATACCTGCAAACGTGGCTGGGGATCCGATGGCCATTGCTTACTAGGGAGGTCTGAATTCAGAAATGACCTTATGCCTCATCTGCCTTAATGGTGATTTTTTTTTGGGAACGTATATAGAAAGCAACATGTCCCTGTAACAAGCCATTGCCTGTAAGGAAGGAAATTTTACTGGGAAGTTGTGGATTATTAAAAAACACTGTTAGATATTGCTATATATGATTTCTTTGTTAATTTATTTTGTGCATGAGTGAGCTGTGAGGGAAGTGAAAAATCCTGAATTCATGCTCTGTTTTCCTTTTTGACCTTTTCATGCAGGAAAAGGACCAGCGCAGCCTAGATATCAATACTGCCAAATGTATGTTGGGCCTTCTTTTAGGAAAAGCATGGTCCCTTTTTCCAGTATTTCATCAGTTTCTAGAGGTATGGAATTGGAAACAGAATGACAGGGGGTTTTTTAATCTGTCTTCTCTGATACTTTTCACTAGAGGTAGAATGAACAGCTAAGAATGCTCTGTTCTGATTTAGGATATAGTAAGCACCAAAGCAGCATGTGCAACTTGTTATCTTTTCTTTCTGCCTTTTTCCCAAATTCCTATGCTGTTAGGGTTTGTGTAATGCAGAACAAAGTATGGAATGTTATTTATTTGTTTTTGGACTTATATTTTATGTATTTTTGGAGTTTTATTTTATGTATGTTTGCCCTCTAAAAGATGTCTTAATCAGAAGCATGATTCAACACTAGTTTAAATACTTGCTGGTTTAATCCTTTTTAGTTTTAGATGGCACACAGATTAAAATAATAATGCATCACAAAGTTTACATTTTCTATAAGAAAATCTGAGTTTGAGACAGTTGAAAATACATTTTAGTAATTTCTTTTTCTTGCCTCAAGCAGCAATCAAAATACAAAGTTATCAATAAGGACCAATGGTGTAATGTTCTTGAATTCAGCAGAACAATTAACCTTGACCTCAGTAACTATGATGAAGATGGAGCCTGTAAGTATTACCATATGTTGATGTTCTAAAATAATTTATTTCTCTGAACTTAATCATTCAGTGTCTTTCATAAAATTTTGTAAAATACAGTTATTTGATCTCTCTACAGGGCCAGTGTTGTTGGATGAGTTTGTGGAATGGTATAAAGGAAAACAGATGACATAGGAGTTTAACTATGCACAGCCACTCAAGAGTCACTGTTACCACAGTTATGTCAGCCATTAGCCATAAACTGCTATTTGTATCAAAGTGCATGCTGCTTTTCTTGCACTGCATCCCTTTGGCAGGGAACTTTTGATGTTTGCTATTTAACAAGCTAGCTATGCTTGCTGTTTAGCATTGTTCTCTTTGAAGGCTGCTTTGCATTTTGTATTTACACTACAAATTGGTGAACTTGCCAGAGTCTTCACTGTGATTATGTGTATATTGCTGTCTAAATTTTGTATATGTGTATAAAAAAAGGCTTCACCTAGGGATTATTTCTGCAAAAATGTATTGTAAAAATAATTTTGTGGCATATTTCTAATCATCACTTACATGTCTGTTGAAACTTTAGTTATTTTGTTTTTCTTTTGGTCTCAAATGTAGCATTTCAGACTTTCTGGATATAGTTATGTGAAGAACTATTGTCAGTTTCAATGTTACTACTTGAGATGCCAATTTCTGAGAAGAGAAGACATGCTGTGACTTCCTTCAACCAGAATTCGCCAAACCTGACCTAATACTTTATAGGAATGAAACATTGGTGTCTTAAAAAAATATATATACATATTAATATTTAAACACTGTAATAGTTGTTCATGCCACAGATGATTTCCATTTGAAGAAAAAAGTACTGACTTTTTAATGTTAAAACTGCAGTAGTCATTAAAGGTACAAATGAACAAATTAAAGTACCTTTTAAAAATGGGGTTTAGACTTTTGTAAATTGCCTTTGGCATACTCCTTTTAATTTTTGGTGTACCAAGAGTGTTTGGTCTATGTTGTGATCTAGTGACCCAATGACATTGAAAGTTCTAGCTGAAATTAGTAGTTTGGGGAATAAAGTATGCTCACCCCTAGCACATACACAATAAAGATTTGGGGGATTTTTTTGTTTGTAACACTAGTCTTTCCAAGGGCCTCCAGCTTTGTATTTCTAAGTACTTAGAAATATGGTATCAGAAAAAATACGATGTTGAGTAGTCAAAACATTACTGTTTCTTTCCTTTTGGAGGTTAAAGTTTCCTGGCAGAATGTCCATTGCAGGCCATGGGCATGTAAAACACCAGCATTAAATGACAGTACTTTTTGGTAGGGACCACTACCTGTTTCACTCATTTCTTTGTCTGTATAGGATGGTTCTAGTGATTATTTTGGGAAAAAATGAGTGAATGGAATAATGTTTAAGTTCTGTAATTCTGTCACGTTGTCTTTGCCTTACCCTTCTTTATTGAGTAATGTTAGTGTTGATATTTATAAATAGGTCCTTGAAGTATCCGGTGCTATTAAACTTTGATCCCTAAGGATTTATTAAAATGTTATCGATTCATGGAACATTCAACAGCAAAGGGCCAGTGGGTGTTTTGGAACAACAACATTATTTTTGGTGGAAATATTTTACAAGGTATTGGCAGTTTTGTTATTTCCCTAGAATGTGATCCACGGGAACAGGAGGAAAACGTTTTATGTTGAAAGTGAAATTTTCATCCATGTTGAAGGTTCGATCCTTGCCGTCAAGTTAGGAACAACTGCCATTGACTTGAGTCCATTTGGAATTAAGCCTAGTTTAGCAAAAGCACATTAGTTTGCTGCCCTGGACCAGGAGGTTATAATTGTGGTGCTACAGGTGGTCAGTTGCGTTCAAATCTGTTTGTTGCTGTTGTTGGGTTTTGTTTTTCAAGCTCAGCTGCCAAAGACAAAAAATGTTTGTATCTCTTTGTGTATATTTGTATATACATAAATATACAATATATATGCATATACAAAACCTAGAATTTCATGATGCTAAGAAGAAAATACTACCTTTCCCGTGAAATTTGCATTTCCAAACACTAAATAGTGCTTTCTAAAGTTAGTAGTGGTAAAAAATGCACATTCAGTGCTTTCTCGTGTACTAGAGCACATAACCTTAATTCCATGTTTGATGCCAGTTTGCACAAGAAATTAATTGAGTGGAGTGTGGTATTTAATGTTTACAATAAGCCTCTTAAAGAAAACACACGTTTTTTTAAGACTTCTGATGTAAATGTGTATATTACAATAGTATTACTGTAATGAAATACCAGTGGAGCTGCTGGTTTAGTTCTTAAAAGAATGAACTTAGAAGCAATATAACTTAACATTAGGCCGAACTGTGATTGCCAAGATTTTAAGTGAAATAGCTGTAATTGTTCTTAAAACATTAAGCTAGCCATTGACTCTAGGAAACTGTTCAGCATAAATTGGTGTGAATCCTCCAACAAATACAGGTTTGTATGAAGGGTTTTGTATGTCACAAATAACTGAGCTTCCAATAATGGAAGCAGGAGCCAAAGATACTTTTAATATATTACTGTTATAGGTATAGCTTTCATGTAACAGGGTTGACAGAAATCTGTTCAGCCAGGTGTTGGCAGTTTTGCAGATGTTTATCAGAATACAAAATTTAATTAAAAGCAAAGAAATGGGAAAAGAAACCTCAGAAAGTACTTGTGCTGTGTAAGCAAATAAACTTTTTTTTTTTTTTAATTTGGATAAAAGTACTTGGGAATGATGGAAAGGAAGAATGTGCTTGGAAGTGGATCAGATGCTGCAAATTTTTTCTTCCATTTGAAACAGGATGAATCTGTTGCTATCATCAGGTTTATAAACATGCATCTTCATAAAGTAAACCACAGATTCAATTACACCTAGTAGAGACAGCTTTACTGACATTTATAGTGAACAAATGGACTAAAATGGACCTGTGTGGCTTGATAAGCTTCCCTCTGCTATCCATCCTGCTGGTTTTGCTATATATGCAGGAGATCTTAACATTGCCTGCTCCTGTATATTGGAGAAATCTTTAATAGTTGTGGAAACTTAACTAAACTACTCAGTTGATCTTGTATTTCGTACAAGCATGGCATTTGCTTTTTTGTTTATCAAGCCACCAAATAGCTGATGTAGATTTTTTTGTTGTTGTTTGATTGTGGGCTTCTCCCCCCTGCACTTTAGAAAAGTAATGTACAGAATACACTGATTTCTGGGACAAGACACTGAGAGGTCGTTCCTGGAAAAGTATCATGAGTCTTGTGCTAATCTTTCTGGTGTACTGTTATTGAACTTATAGCAGAAATTTGATGATCAAGGTACTGTTCATTTTTGGTATTTGGGAGATGTAAATTGGAAAGACAGTTAGTGAAAGGAAAACTGTCCAGAGACTATAGGAGCTGACATTCTTTGATAGATGACAAACATTTGAAGCTCTTTAGACTTAGTAATCTTAAGAATCTTTTTCAACCTAAATGATTTTATTAATATTAGTAATCAAAACAGTCCATGAATTACATTACTTTCTAAAGCAAAGTGATATTTAGTATTTAAAGTATTCATATAATTCTCTATTACTGTTGTTTTTTCACTTTTTATCTTTTCCAAGGAAAGCAAGTTGAAGAACATAGAAATTGTTGAAATTATTTATGTACTTGATTTTTCAGTTAAAACCTCTTTAAAGTTGTCTTTAAGCTACAGTAAATACTTGGGTTATCTTTGTGTAACCATTTCTAATTCTGTAGAGGCTTCTCCCATTTTACCACAAACATATGTATTTTATTTCATCACAAATATGCTCACACAGTCAAAATCAGTTACAGCTTATTGCTATTTGGTTTATATTCCCAACTTACTATTTTTAAGGACAAGAAATGGACTTCAGTTGTGTTAAGGTTTTCCCAGATTTCTGTTGACCCTTGGTCACAAGTCTAACAAGTAGTTTGATACACTTGGAGTGCATATAGACGGCTTTAAAGGTTAGATTGTGCCCTGATTTTAATTATAGCTGCTAACATACCTCTTTCCAGGCCTTATATTGTGTCTTTTCATATTGTTGTAAAAGTATATAGAATCCACCCACAAACGAAATAATTTGTTTTCTGTAATTGACACTAAAATTCAGCTTGAATTTTTTTGTTTGCCTTTATTTTTTAAATCCTTGCCTGTTCCCCCCTCTGTGTTTGTGTGTGCATGTGTACGTGTGTCAAAATAGCACCTACTGACACTGCTGTTGCAGGAACAGCAGTTAACCTGTAACTGTGAATGCTTTACATCTTAGTTACTTGGGTATTACATAAATAAGGTGTTAAACTCCTGCGAATCACAATATGATGAAAATACTATTATGCCACCTAACATGAGTTATTCTGGTTGATTTTTAGGTCTTTTCATGGTGTTGATGTAAAATGGCATCCCACAAATAAACAGTATTTGTGTTGGTTTCAGCAGCTGACTTCAGATTTTTCTGTGATTCATACTTCAGAAATTCTCATATCTGAACATACATCAGCATACATTATCAAGTGTAAGCAGAGAACTTGTGTGTAGGATTTTGTCACCCTTGTTTCTAATAGTAAAGCAAATCAGCATTTAAAACTGTTGAGAACAGGTATGTGTTTCAAAAAAGTTATGGTTCAAGTGGAGTTGTGTGTGTAAAACAGTACCATAATACAAAAGTTTTCAACAGTAAGTCAATTTGAGCAATGTCTCAAAACAAAATTTTACAGAAGCATGATTGTTACCCATTCATCTTGGTCCAGCCTTTTGACCCATGAGGTCCTCACAGAAAAGCTGTTGATGTA
>VZTN01022098.1:0-19118 GCA_013400515.1 Erpornis zantholeuca
TGAAAGAAAAAATTAATAAAATTAACTTATATAAAGCCTTAACTAAATAGAGGTTAACAAATTTCAGAAATCTCTGAGGAAGTCTTAGAAAAAGTTTAATTTCTTTTCCTCTTCAGAATCCAGCATTATGTTTCATGTCTTCTGAATATTTTTTTCTTCCTTTATCTGTCTGTTCATAATTTAGATCCAATGAAATGCAGATCCAGAAAATATATACATATGTAATCTATATCTTTCTCCTTTACTTCATCATCACTGGCTTATTATAGATCCTTGCCTTTTCTTCCAGTGCTTTCTTTTCCTTTCTTTCTGGCTTTGGATCTCGTGAATGGCTGTGCAATTTCCTTTGCTATATTAAAACTTGCCTCTTTTCTTCCCCCTTAGTGCAGCACAAGCAAACAAAGGACAGTACAAGGACAGAGAAACCATCATGAAATGCCTTTCATTTCACAGTTCTTTTCATCTGCTTAACAAATAACAGAAACCACGGTTAATCATTGCATACTTCTGGTTCCCTGGGCACTCATGGAGCTCTCCATATGGTCTGTTCAAAATGGAGGCACTTGCATATATCAGATCTAAATTATGCAAAAAATATGATCATATAGTGGAACAGAGTAATAATAGAGAAGATATCTACCCAAGAAAAACAGAAACCTAGCTAATAATCACTCTACATTTCCAACTCCCAGGGTAGGAGAATATCGTACTAAATACATAAATCTACATTCTGACATTAATTTCATAATATTTAAAGCATATTCACTCTTGAGATTTACATATTGTTCCTTCATGCAAGAAACCCAATATCATAATGAATTATTTTGTTTTCTTCATTCCTCTCCTCTTTTTGTCTTTTGTTTTCTCCTTGCTCTTGATATGACCAAGCTCTTTTACATCCTCTTCTTTTTATTTACCATTTATTTTGCTTTCCATTCTTGTTATTTTCTTCATCCTTTACTATTTTACCACATTTTTTTAAATTAGCATGCCCTAAGATAAGCAAGGAGGTTAAGTAAAGAGACTTTATTTGCCTACAGAGAAAAGCTGAAAAAAATTTTACTCTGGTGCTAGAGGCCTTGAATTGAACAATCTGTGGAGAAGGTTACAGATGCACTTTACTGGTGAGCAAAACTGGTTACAATTTAAGCTTTTTGCTTCAACTTTGCTTTGCTTCGCTTTGCTTCAGGTTTTGACAATGGTACATTGGCATTTTGAGCCAGGGGTACTATTAAGCAAAGAGAGCAGGACACAACAAATACATGAGTCCACCCCTAGCTAGCAGAAGGAGACCAGACTCTCAGCTGGTGTAAAGAAGCATCCAGTCACCCTCAATGCAACTGCACATTTGGATACCAGGCATTGTTATCATGGGCAACTGACAGATGCAATCACTGCAATCACTGCAATAGATTAGTTCCTTTCACTTTTCAAGTGAAAGGAAATTACTGCAAAAAATAAAAAGGAACATGGAAGAATATTGTGACTGAAAATTCAGAAATCAAGAAATGGTAAAACTGAGTTTTCCTTAGTTTTCTTAATTTGGCCTGCACGTGCTGCAGACTTAAGGCTTAGCCTGGTTAGTGTCAGTGCCTACCTCAGCAGGAGGACAATGTTGGCAGAAAAGGTGTGTAGAAATATTTAATGTACCTTAATGTGTAAAGTAGCATAGACTAAATTTTCCTATAGACATGAGAGAGAATATGTGTTATTACACAGTCTTAAACTGGGTAACCACATTCTATTTTCCTAAGCCTTATTCGAAATAAGAGATGGACAGTTGCCTGCACATGAACCAGAGCTGAGAGGTGGGAAGAAGAAAAACTTAATGAATATGGCTAAACCTTGTGCCAAACACAGCAGATGAGCTGGTGCTGTCAGATTTAAAGGTCTAGAAAAAGCAAGGAGAAAAACAGCAACTGTTCAACTACAAACTTACAAACTGTTCAACTTACAAACTTAAGCACCTACACTACACTGACAAAATGAATGCCAGAGCTGGCTGCTAGCAAGATTCATTCTGATACGTTTTGAAGATGTTATATATGTGTTTCAACAGGGTAGAATCTCCTATTCCTGCATTGGAACCAGCAAGGTTAGCTTGTCACCTTTGTCAGGGGATTAGACCAACTTTGTACTAAATGAGACAAGGCAAATTCCCTGTTTTTCATTCCCCTGGCCTTGTAGGGAGATGCCAATCACCTGATGGGTGCAATAATAGTTTATGCTGCTCCACCCACTTTCAAGAACTGGGAATGAAGTTTTTGAAACCTCTCTCAAATTGGTTTTAATATTTAGTAGAAAAGATACATTAAATTTTGTATTCTTGTTTTGCCATATTCACATATTTTCTTTTGTTTTAAAAATACATGTCAGAAAGGTACACTTTTTTTAAAATAAATTGATTTTTGACTTGAAGCCCTAAATCATAGTGTAATTTTTTTCATAACCCAGGTTTCTTGATAATGGAAGATATGAACTTAGGGTTATGTACTATTAAATAGTATATTTATTTAGTAGATTTACATAGTAGATCTGAGCCCTATATTCAGGAAATACTCAGGTAACTTTCTTCCCCTTAGACAGCTTTTAATGTGAAACTTTTCTTGATATTTCCAGATTAAAAATTACCTAATTGTATGCATGTGTGGTCTGTATTCTGATGGAAACTTATGATTTCAGGAAACTAAAATCAGTTTTGAGGATTATCTCTCACAGTATCCCCTCTTCCAATAGAGAATGGAAGAAAGACCTGTCCTCCTTATAAATTGGATGCATCCTGCAATTCAGCCTTTTACTGTCACTGTACTGGAATTTACTTCCATCTGCTGCACATATATGGTGTGTTCTGTGTTTGACATGTCCAAATAATTTAGTGCATGTTTAATTTTAAGCTTAATTATTATTGGCACTAAGCACAGATAAGACAATTCAGTTTAGACTTTAACAAAGTAGGTCTAAAAACTGAAAGGACTTAAATTGTTGGGGTTTTTTTCATTTGGATTTGCTTCTTCAGCATTCAAATGAAAATTTGGATTTCATATCCTCTGCTTGATGGTACTATGCATCTTTTCCTCTCAGGGAAGTTCAGATTAACTTAATTAGGCAAAAAACTATATTCTCATGAACATCAAAGCAATGTTGTCACATTGTTCCACTCCAAGAATGACATATAAGAACAAGTCTCCTTAATAGTATTGCTGGTTTTACCAGGTATACTATTAGTACAGTCTGCTAAATGCAATTATTTATCTCTAGCACAAAGGATTGTCATATAGCTTAACCAGAAGATAGAGCCCTTTTGCCTTAAAATATGACTAAATGAAAAGCACTAATATCCAGTGCTTTGTAAATGGTTTTCACTTCCATTTTCCCTATGTGCAGCTACCACCCTTTGTGTGTGTGAGCAGAGGAGCAGTGTTCCCATGAGTGTCTGCACACACAGACAGGCACAAGCACACTCATGCACACACCCTCCTTAAGACCAACAGGAATGTGGAGACAGAGAGAGAACACGAGACTCCACAGCCATTCCTCACCTCCTCTCACTGGCTGGAGCTGAAGCCCTCTCACAACACTATCTTTCCTCTCACCTTCCTTCTTTCTCACTTACAAGTCTCTATCTGTTTGAGGTTGATTGCTTCTAAGCCATTTTAGGAAATTACTTTTATTTTTCTTTTTCAAAAACTTCCTATGGGGATGTTACTCTGCCCCAATAGGGTTAAAATGTGGATATTGTTTCCCACCTGTTTTTAAACCAGTGACTCTATTTTAGGGGTCCAGATGTTTCTCTGCATGAAAACAGTCTCAGGAAGACATTGATTTCCTAATTACTCTGTGGATATATTTTCAAACTTCTGAAGTGGACATGGCAACACTAAAGAATCAGCATGGAGCTGAATTCATTAGAGATATGCTGAAATATACTGTCTAGGACTGCAAATTGCTGCATTACAACTGAGCAGGCATTTTAGCCAAAAATTTGCTTGGAAGGTGTTTTAAAGATATTTTTTGTAATATTTTGTTTATTAATGGAAGGAAATGTGCTTTATTAGCCAAACGAAGATAAGTCTAAGGTTCTCAGATACGAGTTTTAAGAAAGGCTATGGCTAGGAGGGGAGAAAACACAAATAACTAATTCAAGGTGAAAAAACCCAGGCATATGGAGCCATATGGAGGATGGCCTAGATAAGAACAAGAGAAAAATTCAAAGCAATTAGTTGTGAAGCTCTGGGAGAACAGCATGGATATGAATTTATGAATGTTGCTTGTCTCAATCTCAATTTGAATTCAATTTATCCCTTATCCCCTTCTCTTCCTACTTGCTTTAGTAGTGCAGAATAATAAAAAGAAATAAATCTTCCCACTCTTTCTATTTTGAATAGGAATTAATCAAATCGACTGGTTGTTCTGCATAATACATTTTGTTGTGACTATTTTCGCCAACACATGCAGATTTGATGCATTGTGTGATTACTGTTTCTGCAAATCTCAGACACCTAATCATTTCTTTCCTTACATATAGTGAGAAGAGATAAGATTCAACTAGAGTCCGAAGAAAATTATGTGAATTTGAGTATATTTGGTGCAACGCTTCAATATTAAACATACACATCCTATACATATGGGAGATGCTTCCCTGGAAAAGGGGCCTGAAACTTCTTGTACTGAAACTGATGTCAGGGAAAGCTTTTGTTGGGCTGAATTTGAGAGGATTGCCAAAACTTGCCTATAGGCTATCAATATACTGTAGTGAAATATTACATATCCTAAGATAGAATTTTTCCATATTGGCTTAGCAAACTCAATTTTGATTGAAAAAAGCCTAAGAAAGTGTATAAAGATTTGCATTAAAGGAATTAAATCAGCTTAAATTCATGACCTTTGTAATTCCCATCATGAGTTTGACAAGCTCTAAATCCAAACACAACAAAAGCCAGGATAAAGGAAGTGGAATACTGCCAGGAAGGGTACAAGGTCAGTTTCCGGGTATCTTAAAAGCTAACTGTGTGGTCTCAAAAATATGCATAACTATGTGGTTCTTTCTCAGCCAGTCCCCTGTTACTCCAAGCAATTGTGTCTTTTCATGCCTATGACAGACTAGGTGATGATTTTTGTCTCTAATTTTATCTACAAATAAACCTAAATAACTATGTCTACAAACATGTCAAAAGGTTTAAGTAAAATCTGAAAATGTTTTGAGTTCCAAGATTACAGATACTCAGGAAGTCCAGAACATTTAGGAGTTGTAATAGTGTTGTATTTATCAGTGTTTTACTCTTGTACTTTGATCTCCACAGTCACTTTCCATTTCAAAGCAATAAAATATTGAACAATTCCCTCAGATGTTGGTTTCTGCATAAGAATTCTCAGTTCTTTCTAAGATACCCTGCATGAGAGCCAGCACTGGGATAGGAAATGGCAGATGGCTGAATTGCGAAGAATCAGAATTGTATAAATGAAATTTAAAATATGACAACTGATTTCCATATGTGCTCTCTATAAAGTTACATTTAAGCAAATAGCTTGCATTTCTCCTTGCCCAAAATGGGATTTGACCGGGGGTATAAAGCTCAAGATCTGCTTAATTGCTTGGCTAAACAAGACATCAGGTATATAGGGCAATAAAAGACAATAAAGCTGTACGACAGCTACATTTCCCACTGCCTACGTTTTCCTTTGTATTTATTAGCCTCCATATAAAACTTACAGTTTACCAAAGAACTCTTGTTTTCGATTCCCAGACGATGGTTGTGAGGAATTCGCTAAAAGACCAAATGTCACTCATTGTTATTACCTGTGTGGCTCCATTAATATAAATGGAGCCACTTACATATGTAAGGTAAGAAGCATTTGGCCCATAAACTGCTCACGTTCAGTACTATAAATCCTTAATTTTGCGGGAGTGGCTCTGGTAACACACAGAAAAAAGAGAGTTGTATTCAGACCTAATATTTGCATACTATGTAATATATTTGTGTATGTCCGTTTTTAGCTGCATAGATAGCAAAAATGAAGATGCATGTTGCCATAACAGTGGCAGTATTGGAATATTTCTCCAGCCTGCTCCAATGTCTATATTAAAATGCGGAGGAGAAATGTCATAAGTACACTTCTTGAAATAGAATGGCACATCAGTAACAGTGTTTAAAGAGCCTCTGTTCCAAAAATGAAATGTCCATTTCATTTATACTAAACCTGAGGTGTTTTTTTTTTTTTTGNGTTGCCAAGTGAGGGAAGATGGGGATGGTTGCAAAGAAACATTTAGTCAGTAAAACACCATGCTTTCTCATAATGTCATGCATCTCACTCACAATAATTCTTTCTTATTAACTGCTTGGGAACAATTTATTTTCCTCTCAGGCTATGAAGGCAAGTGCAAGTGTAGCAGACTCTGGTTGGAGCTGATAAGCCATCCTATAGAAGCAACACTGCTGGCATGATGAGATTTGTTAAGAGGACAATATCCCATTGGCTCAGACAAACCATGCTGTATATCAAACCTATCAAGAATACTATCTGCAAAATAATGCCTTTATGTATCTGCCAACTGCCACAGAAAGCTCTCTGGCATTCCTTTGGAAATATGGTTTGATTTTTTAATTTTTGTTTTGTTTGAGCCATTGGCGTATACAACAGCTGAAGGCTCGCCTAGTCTCACTTAAATTTACAGTACTTTAAAATCCATCCTCTAAACACACTAAGCAGGAAACTGCACTAAATAAACCAGAAAAAGATTAATCA
The DNA here is from genome assembly GCA_013400515.1 of Erpornis zantholeuca. Lineage (NCBI taxonomy): Eukaryota > Metazoa > Chordata > Aves > Passeriformes > Timaliidae > Erpornis > Erpornis zantholeuca. Next base: position 6,745 of record VZTN01022098.1, read on the forward strand.
CTGATGTAAAAAAAAATCAGTCTTTATGATAAAAGCATAAGCAAAGTAAAACAAGTAAAACAAGCATCTTTGCATCGTTAAATTATTGCTTTATCACTGTTTATAATGTTTTAATCGAACTGCACAATCTTAAAGGAGGATAAATAAAACAAATAACTTTTAACCTCATTATTAAAACACTATCTCCTTTATCATCATCATTGGTTTTGAAATATTTTTTTCTTTTCAAGTGATTCTTTTTGCTATTTATAAAACTCTTAAACTCTTTCAGATGCCAAATGTTCAAATACTGTCCTGCTCAGATATTTTTTGCATTAAAATAACATCCTCAACTGTTTCTAATGAAAATTTGTATTGGTCAAGGTCAGTAGGGAAATATAGTTTTATTTTGGGAAAGCTACTATCAAAGACAGTAGAAGTTTGATGATAGGAAATAAATTTGCATCTCAAAGAGTTCTAAAAGGCAAAAAATATAACTTAAAGTTATCTAAAACTACAGGCGGAAGATTACTTTTGTGTACTCAATGTTCACATTCTGGCAGGAAGAATAAAGATCTCATAAAATTTCTGGGAGAGTTTTTCCTGTTAAATCTGTTGGTAAGTCTCAAGTCGAACTGTTCAATAATTGTTTTAGGGGCAATGTCATGAACAATGCAGACGGAAATTCTACTTCTCCTCCACTCATTTCATTACAAATATTTCTAGGAGATCAGTACTTATCTGAGTAGAGTACTCAGCTTAGATCATAAATACTGGACTCCCTGAAGAGATTAAATTGTGCAAAAATATATTCCTACTGTGAATTTTGCTTTGCAATGTGAAGGGCAGCTTTCATATCTGTAAAAGAGGAACATGAGTATTTTTGCACTGGAGGAATGAGAGGGTGGATGTGAGAATTCAAGTATTGGATACAGGAAGAGTTTGTCTCACTGTTCACCAGGACCGTGTAAGAGCAATCTGCAGGCAGATGGACAAGCAGAGAGGTACCTCCTGTTGCAATGAAAATTGAATAATATTTCATTTTTCTTCAGACACAATTTTCCTGGGGTGGGCTGAAGATGTCTGTCATGACAATGCCTAAATCCTTATTACAGTAATGTAGCCTCTCTCCAAGTCCCAGACGTCCCCTGATAAAACTCATCAATCTGAGTGAACCTGCAACTACTTGCATTTATGTAAAGAGGGGATGAGGAGGCTGGGATTACTGACGAAGCAGGACTAAACCCACTCCTCAACTGAAATCCCACGTTTCTGGCACAACTATATCGTGGCACCACTCACATATCTGTGCTCCTATTCTTCATCAGTCCTCACTGTGGAAGTCAGCCACGCTGACAAGGGCTCAGCTAAACAAGGGCTCAGGGACTGTGTATGCAAGTTGCTCTTGCACCAGGTATGGAGAATACTCAAATACACACATGCACAGGAGTGGGAGCTGGATTAGTTCCGGTAGACAGTCACTGCAGCAATTTTCCTAAAAGAGAAATACTTTCTTTTTCTTTTTCTCTTTTTATTTTGTTTTAATTTAAAAACTGGTAAACATTTCCATGGTTACAGTTCGCTGTCAGTCATGTACCTTTAGCCTTTTGATGCAAATGCTTTCAAACACTGGAAGCACCTCTAGCTCTTTGTTATTTTTCCTCTGACTCTGTGTATGCAGGGCTGTTTTATGCATGAAAGAGCAGTGGACATGTATACCATTGTCTCAGCCTTGCAGAACACGAGGATAGCTGCTTCCATGGAGCTTACATGCCCACAGAATCAAGTCAAATAAAGTCTGTTCTTTCCAGTGGTCACAGACAACCAGGTTTTGACCATCGGCTGAAATGGATATGATCCATTTAATCATGATGCACAAGGCCTGAGGCACTCAGCTACAGCCCATAGTGAGAAAAAGGAGAAAAGAAGAAACCATGCTCCACCAAGTTCAACAGTTATGCTGCTGGCTCAAAAGCTGTTTTGTCCTGCTTCTCCACAGATATCCAGCACTGAACACACAGTGGTACATTAGGCAGCTCCACCTCCTCCTAGTGAGATGTACTTATTGGAAAGAGTTATTAAGAAGCTTTTAGCTCCCCTCAATATTTGGGCTGTAATCTGCCATCCTCCTTACACGGGCCACTCAGAGGAAAGAAGTTTTTTTATTTAACATAATAAATAAATGCAGTCTTTTCCAAAAATGAAGCTTAGCTACTAATTAGCACTTTTTGATTAATGCAAGCAATTTATGAAGATTACACTCACAGTGTTCAGTTCAACAAAACACTTCAACCCATGCCAAACTTCAAATTCATCTCTAGTAAAACATCTTAAGAACATAATTTCCTTCCTGTAGCAAAGCTGATACCAAGAAACAAAATCAAAACTCCCTCTTTTAAAAAAGACACTCCAAACTACAGGAATGCTATTGAGAGCAACCAAGCAGTTTATTAGCAGATTGAAATTTATCTGTATAAAGACATAACAAAAATTTTAACTAGCAAAATTTCTTCTAACAATCACAGCTTGATATCACTCGTTGCACTGCAGCCTAAGCTCTCAGCTGCACAAAATGGCATTGGGAGCTGGTCTGGAATACCTGTAGCTGAAATCATGTTGTCCTGCTCCACTAAAGGGGGGAGCCAGGAAGGATTCTTTTGATAGATTTTCTGACGAAAAATTAAACGCAAAACACGGCAATATTATATCTGAAAATTGTTTGTTGAAATAAAAGGGGCATACAAAAGAGGGCAGAGGGGGAAAGAAACAGAAGACAGGGGCAGCATTACCACAAGGAATTCTGAGCGCTCTGTCAGTGTCACATGCTGTGCAACTCCCGTGGCGAGCTGGGTGTGATTTTCAAATAGCAGCAGGCTGCGTGTCCCTTCTGGCACGGAGAACAGGCTGCTGTGGTTACAGGCGTGCTCCTGGAGCCGTTCCAAGCTTTCAGAGTCGGGATGGCAGTGGTGGCAGTGGCTGTGACTGGGGGAACACGGCTGGGTACGAGCGGCGGTGGCGGTGGAGATCTTCAAACTAGTTTGCAGGAACGGTGGCAAAGCAGGCACAGGCAGGAAGGCAGGATCACAGCGAAGTAGGGAAGGGAAGGGGCCAAGCTGACCTTCCAAGAGACCCAAAGCAAATAGACCTGGTGGTGTTGTGGCTAGCTGCTTTTCGTGTGCCTCCAAACTNTGTATTTAATTCCGTTCATAAAAGTATAGCCTATGCATTCAGCTTCTGAAGAAAATATTATGAATATTCCTGGACCCTAAAGCTTGCATTTTAAATTGCTTATACTTTTATAGAATGTTTCACACTCTCCACAAAATTCAAACTGGCCTTCTGGCAACTACTGCTCCTAAAATCTGTCTTAGTTTTCACTAGTTGTCTATAACATCTTTGGCATTTATGTCAGTAAGTAAAAATCACAAGAAGAGGCAGGCACTGACATCTTCATAACATCATCCAAGCAATAATTCCTGCAGAAGAGATTATATTTTAGTGTCCTGCTCAAGCTGCCCACCTAAATGTATCTCCAGTTTATCCCAAGATCCAAAAAATTGGCATACAGCACTGCTAACAGCACACTGCCATACTGATAGATGTGTATGCGTTTAAGCAGCCAAATGATGGGATATCATCTCTGATGGTCATTTCAATTGTTGCTTTCCTAGCCAGGAATATCATATCTGTCGCTTGTTTATAGGGTTTATGCCTATGAGTGGAGGCATAAACCAGCACTAGGTCAGCTCTGTGGTATATTCATTCAGAAAACTAAGGTCTGCTGTCCCTGGCATGAGACATGGTTTCACAGATCTAGTGTTTGCTTTGTCTTTGAATCTCTAACAGTGGGTTCCATTGAATTGTCTGGTAAAACCTATAGTACATCACCCGAGGTTGTGAAAAAGGTGTCCAGAAATATTAACAACAAATTGAGTTTTGAAGCAAATGTTGTTAGTGATCCAAAGCTCTGAATGAATGGTGCAATCCAAAATCCTTAATATGCCGTTCAATCACAGGGAATCTCCCAGAACCTTTTAGGATTGAACAGACCTCCTGAGATCATCTAGTTCAGCCCCCCTGCTTAAGCAGAGTTTAGAAGAGAAGGTAGCCTAGTACCATGTCCAGACAGCTTCTGACTGCCTCCACACAGTGTCTGGGCTGGAGTCAAACACAGTTCCAGTGTTTGACTGGATCGACTCACAATAAAAGCTTTTTCTTGTGTTCACATGGAATTTCATGTTTCTTAATTTTGTCCATTGCTTCTTGTCCTGCTGCTGAGTGCTGCTGGGAAGAGTCTGGCTTCCTCTTCTACATTGTCTTATATCAGTTATTTTGCACACTGACAATATCCTTGAGCCTTCCCTTCTCTAGGCTAAACAGCCCCTGCTCCCTAAGCCTTTCCTCACAGTAGAGATGCTCCAGTCCTGTCATCATCTTTGTGGCACTTCACTGCATTCTCTCCAGCACATCCAAGTCTCTCTTGTACTAAGGAGACCAGAACAGGAGCCAGAGCTTGATGTGTTTCCTCACCAGCACTGAGTAGAGGGAAAGGATCACCTCTATTGACCAACTGCAACAATCCTACTAATGCAGGCCAGGATGCTGTTGTTTTTCTTTGCCATGAGTATGCATTGCTGGCTCACAGGCAGCTTGTTGTCCACCATGATCTCATATTCCCTCTCTGCAGAGCTGCATCAAGCTGGTGGCCCCAATACAAAGTGGTATACATTCTACCACTGATGCAGAAATTCACATTTCTCTCTGTTGAACTTCGAAAGGATCCTGTCAAGCCCAGTTCTCCAGCCTGTTGGGATCCCTCCAGATCACAGCATAACTCTCTGCTGTATCATCCCAGATTTGGTTTGTATGCTAACTTGCTGGGGGTTCACGCTGCCCCGTCCTCCAAGCCGCTGATGAAGATGTCACACAGCACTGGTGGCAGTACCAATCCCTGCGGTACACCACTAGTGCCTGGCCTCCCCCTGGCCTGACCATTCAGCCAGGCTCCACATCTAATATCTGCATATTTCCAGTGAACGTTTTAAGAAGCAGGCTCCTACACTCTACATAGAAATTTATTTAGTTGTGGGTATTTCTGGCTGCAGCGTATGCATCATCAGAATTTAAGCTTTACTACTGAGTCCAAGCAATGCATATTTACGTGATTGTGCCAAGATGTATCTCCATAGAAATAATTAATTTAATTCCTAGTTTGTAGTTATGCTAATTCTGGTATTTCTTTTCATATACAATTCTGCCAAAGTAGGTGGTAACTGGGTGTGATTTAACTTTTCATCCACACATGAGAGTAAACCGGAGCAACCAGTTTCATCCCAGAGAATTTGGATTCAGCTGCCAAACACAAGTGGAAAATTGTGAAATGTGATTTGCTAAAACAATTTCAGTCGGAAAAGATTAATTACATGCAAAATGAAATGTCTGATGGCTCCCACTAATTAAGTCTCAACCAAAATGTTGTTGTAGTTCCCATTAACTTGTCATCTTTCTCTTTCAAATTTAAACTGAAATAGATAATTTTGGTGAATTTTAAGAAAAGAAGATTTTTTTCACCAGAAGAATCACAGTTTAATTTTAAGGATAACATGTACGCAGTAGTGCTGCCATACATATCACTAATTTTTAAGTGACCCATCAAAATGTAAAATTTAATACTCTACCTTATGTTTTGGCCATGGGTTTGTTTTTTGGGTATTTTTTTCCTGAAGATGAATTCATGAATGCTCTGTGAAACGGCACTGTTTGTTTTCAACTTGCTGCAGCTCTGGATCACTAGTTTAATACTCTGCACTGCTTTAATAGGAATCCACATCAAAGTGGTAAGCTTCCTTCTGCTGCACCAGACAATAGAGTTGCTAAACATTAACAATGCCCCCTGGGAAGGAAGGGAAAGCACATTCCTAAACTCTTGTAAGTCAGAGCAAAATTGTAACAATCTCTGTATTTGAAGGCAGAATAACATCAAGAAAAACTGTTGGAAAGGGACTTGTCAGATACCAAGCACAAAATTCAAGTTATCAGGATAAGAAAAAGTTTTATTTCTATTTGTTACAATTTCAAAGTAAATAGCTCCACAGGGTTAAAAAAGGCAGCAACTTTTAAGTGGGAGAAGAAGACCCTGTATCTGGCAAGTGAGTGTATTTCTTTTTTTACATTATACTCTGTAACCCATTTGTATACACGGTGTTATAAATACATCGATTTGTCAATCGACAAATATACACAAGTCAAATTGTGTATATCAAAGTAGTCAAAATAGTCCTCCATATAGGTTTATAAAATGATAGCACATTGTAGAGCTATAGTATTTCTTAAATGTATCAAAAGACACTTTTCAGTATTTTTTTCTACTATACATTTTACTGAATGAACAGCCCTTAATATTGGAGGAAAGGCTTACAAAAGACAAAGCTGCAGGAGAAGCCATAGATTCCCATAACCCTTTGTCCATCTTTAAGCTTTCAACCTTCTATTTATTTTTTTTTCTTCTCAGATGAAATGAAATGTATCAAACCCAGTTCTGTTTCTGCCTTTTAAAATATCGAAGGTGAAAAAACAGGAAAGATGTGGATAATGTGGTAAGCAGAAAAAAAGATCTGTGAGAAGGGAATCTTTGTTCTGTATCAGCCATTGCCAGAATAGAGAAGCAGCTGTTCAAAAAGAGAAATGAGAGACTACATATTCCTTTTAAACATAAGGGACAATAAGGTCTACAAAAGCATATGTGTGATATGCAGGTCTGCAGTGAAAATCGTATTGTAACAGAGGCAGGGAATAGGCGTGATGATGGTTAGGGTGATAGAACAAAGGCAAAATATTGCCCTAGGATACACTCATCAGTGTTGGTTGATTAGACAGTCCCAAAACAATACTTAGAAATAACATTTGAGGATAAAACATCATGGATATTTGGCTAAGCACCTAGCAGTATTCAAGTCACTGGGGAGATTTTTGCTAAGATCAGCTCTTTTGTGTTTGGCCGCTACACTCAGATTCATTTCCTGTCTCAAGGAAGCTCCCTTACTAGAGGAGACTCCCCATATGAATCTGGGCATTTGCTGCAGCCCCCTCCTTCATCAGCCCAACCTTTCTTATTGTTGGTCATTCACATTCACTGCTTTTAGATATTGTCCTGTTCTCCATCCTTCTCTTCCATGAACAATGGGTTCAATTTCCATTATATGACCCTATCTAAAGGCACTTATCTAAATGCTCTTCAATATTCCAGCTAAGCTGGGTTCTGCTTTTTCAGCTATGTGTGGATTTGCATAGATTTCCTATCACTTCTTATGAGAACTTTTTCTCCCCATATTGATTTAGGAGATTAAAAAAAATCAAGTGTCTTTTTTCTTTCCATGTACTTGCCTGTATTTATTTTCCTTAGCAAAATGACCAAGTCCTGTTCATATGAAATAGCTGGCCTGGCACAGTTGAGAGAGTGGTTTTCTTATTATTTAAATAGAACTATAATTTTTCACATGCAGAGAATGAGAAGATTTCTAGGCCTTTATCCATGCTTAAACTTCCTTCGTCACCAATTTTTATAAGCCATTAATAGCAATTCATAGCAAACTATCTCAGTCTGAAAATGGGGAGTATGATCTTATATTTAGGCTTGCCCATAATTTGGCAACGAACCCTCAAACAAAACAGAAATGTTTCTCCTTACTTTTGCAACCTCTTTTTTTGAGCCAAAAATACACAACCCTGGAAATTGAATCACTTTATTACATGATTTTAAATTATTTTTTGTATGTCACAAGTCACGGCATGGAACCTTACTACCTGTTTCTGAAAATTATAGAATAACATGAATATTCTGGTTATATTTACTGTTCTCAAGTAGTTACTGAATTTGAACATCTTCTGCTGGAATTCAGATTAATTTAACAGTGATATGACGTTGCCTTTTTAGGATGAACCACTCAAGGTAAAAGGACCTCAGAGAATGGCTGTTATTGAGCATAAACAGGAATAGAATACATTCCCACTTCTTCCCTTTTATCTTCCCTTTTTTCAAAAGTGAGTATATAGACACCTCTTTTTGAAAAGTCCTCTGGTTTATTCTCAAACCTCCAAAAGGTATGAAATCAATGTGAAGACAGTTTGTTTGAATTGCCCCTTTGTGTGTTTAATACTTTGATGGATTTCACTGGATTGATACCAGAAGCTTTATTGTTTGAATGCCCCTGATGCCTCTTGGAATTTGTCAAAATATGGTTACTCAACACAGACCTCAACAAATGGTTGTTCACCCTTACTGATCTCTTCATTACAGCACTCATCAAAATAGTGCACCATCTATCTATCTATCTATCTATCTATCTATCTATCTATCTATCTGCATTCTGTGTAAATGTGTATTCTATTCATGTGATAATTCTATTTTTGTCCTTTATCAAGCTTTGTTATTTTTAATAGCCTTTCCTCCATACGGTGACATCCTCGTAGAATGACCTTACCTTATTAGTGTTTCTGCTCCATCTGCTTTACCAAGCTAGGCAAGTATTGTCGTTTGCATTGTTCTATCAGTCTCTTGGCATTTGTTTTATCTTGATCATATTCCTCAGCAGGAATCTGACTCCCATCCTGAACACATGCTGTTCTTACACTGTTGGCAGACAGTGTACATAATTAACCTTTTTGCCATTCGGTTTTGCCCATAAAAACGGCTTCAGAAGGCATTTACTCTGCTTTCTTTTACACTTCCCCAGAGCACAGAAATCACAGACTGTATCTCTCTGTTGACCTTCTCACACAGAGGTACCAGTCACACTGGAATAAACCAAAGCTTCATCCATCAGCCTGATCACAGAGCAAAGGTTACGTGGGCTTCGTGAAGGACCCAGAATCCAGGCAATGCCTAGCGGGAGTTTTATCCCTCTTTCTATTTTCAAATTTTAAGCAGAGAAGCATCTGAGTAATTTTTGGCCAACTGTACCTTCCACAGGTATCCTTTTGTTTAACTACAGTGCAGGTTAGAGTAGACAATAAACAATTCACCTGCTCAGACACACACCTATTAAGCAACATACTTTTCTGATCTTCCCCGGTATTTCCACATAATTAGATTCTGGAACTAAGGATGCAATGTGGCTTTCCCTAAATAAAGTGTGATCTTCACATGGGATATTAAAGCAGCACAGTTCTGCTGACACCACTTAATGTCAGATGAGAATCTGTCCTCTGATTCTTTATTGAGACATGAGTATAATCAGTGCCATTAATATCTTGCCAGAAGGCACTAAACCTTCTTTTACAGTTTATTGTTTTTGTAATTTTTTCAATTGTTTTTGCTGCTGATTGGAAGAGGATGTTTGCATCACTGATTTCAGCAAGGCTTAGAGGAATAAGGATGCAAAAAAACAGGTTTGCACGTGGACATGTTTCTGAATTTATAGTATATTTTTTGGTTCATCTCAACTACATTTGGGAGGGCAAATTGGTCTGTAATTTGGGGTAATTCTATGAGCCATTTTGTGCCGTGCAAAATTTTACCAGATAAAGTTAGATAAAATTGTGCTATATAAAAGTAGAAAGCCACATGCTCTTCTCCACTCATTTAATTTAACAGGCAAAAGTAGGCAAACGGGAAAAAAATCCAAGTTATATATTTAAAAAAAAAACAAAACAGGTTATTATTCAATAAACAATGTGACTGATGAACATTATCTAAGCACAAATATTGTAGAGCAACAGAAAGGTGCTGCTGAGTAAAAAATAGTTATTTTATGGAGAGAGTTGTGTTCTATGTTGTCCTGCAGTCCCCTGGCCTTAATTCTTCCCTTTTCAATTCCTGTCTCTAATCTGACTTTCCCTCTGTAAAGGGTGGGTAAGCCCCATGCTGCTCCTTGTGTTTTTTCTCTACTTTTACTTTTTTTCCATCAAAACTGAGTATATAGCTCGATTTGTCTTCATTACATGATCAGTTTTCAAGTGCAAGCACTTTTTTAATGCCTATTTTGTATCTGTATAGTGGTATTTTGCAGTCTCAAAAAAATAAGGTTGCAGTTGCACTACATGGCTATTGTTTGAAGCAGGAAACTGAAGATTACAAGTCCTAAGAGCAAGATGGGAAATCCTGCAGGCTTCCAGAGAATCTGCTTCCCTCTGAAGAGGTGAAAAAGCTGAATTTACTGAGTTAGTATAAAAACAAGGTCCTGAGCATGCATATTTTCTTCCCCACATCCTACAGCACCCATGCTTAGAAAAGGTGGGACACATGTAATGAAGAGAAAATATTCCTACTGACAAGGTCACCAGTTTGGATCAGTTTGAGCTCTGGATCTCCCAGATTTCATCCATGACATGCAGACTGCTAGCCAGAATCAGGAAACATTTTTTTCCCTACTGTGGACTATACATAGTAATATCCAGCACACAGCACTGGGTCACTGGGTACCTTGTTAAAGTACTAGGGAGAGCAACATGTTACCCAGCTCGCTTTCCTGAGGAACGCTGTGAATTGCTGCAGAAGCCAGTGAGGACCTTTCACTAGTATTTAATTAATTTCTCGGTTTGGTGAAATGGGGCAAAAGGTCAACAATTCAGCTGTAATACCCTTGATGGATGCAGAGGATGACACGTGGGACGCCTACATTGTTTCATGATTAATAGGTTTCTTCCCAGCCAGTGTAGTGCTGAGTGTGTCCAGCTCTGAAAGGAGAGAAAATGTACATCACCTCTGGGTACAGCTGAATTTTACTCCCAGCAGCACCCTGGCAGTAGGACATTGGATGAATTCTGTCAAAACATGTTTTCACATTGGTGCTGTGGGACTCAGAAGAAAGAAAGACTGTTGCATGTTATCAGTTGAGGCTCATTGAGAAAGCAGCTACCTAGACACCAGCCAAATCAAAAATAAATGCTATATAAAATGCCCAACTATTTTTATAACCTAGCTCAAAATGAGAAAAACAATGAAAGCCAGAGTTTAAACTGCCAGTTCATCTTTAATTTATATCTTTCTCTGTCTTTCCCTAGAGGTTTGCAGAACAGTAGAGGAATGATATAAACTAATGATGTGACATGCAAATAGGATGAGCACTTTCTCCAAAAAAACTCAAACCCCAAAAAGCCACATGGCATTTAAAAAAAAAAGACTTAAAGGTATTTCAGTGAGGCATTGAGATTGCTGGGGTTTTTTGCTCAAGGATGTAACAGTAAGGTTTTCAATATTTTTTCAATGTCATTTTAAATTGAGAGACATATCCATTGATTTACCTCAGTTGTTAACAATGTAAAATTGGAGAGGATTTTTTTTTTTAAATCATATACACAAATATATATGACACAATAAATGACACCTGCCTAATTCATCTTCTAAGTGCCCTGCTAGGAACACCATGCCTCTCCCCTTTGATTTAATGGAAATGAGTTTCAGTGACGTACAGTGAAGTGGAGACACCAGGTTCTTTCTTAAATTGGGGAAAATATGAGCCCCACTACCTTTACATTTTATTAGTTCGTTGCTCTTTAGTGTTTGGCAAGACAAATAGAGTTACATACTGTGAGTGACTCAGAACAGAACTTCACTATCAATCACCTGCCTGACTCTGCACAAATTCTGTAGGGCATTCAGGACATTTTGCTGCCTATGAATATTTCAGACAAGATGAATCCCTAACAGCTTCCTGATGGATTAATACTGGAAAGCAGGAATTTTTCTTGTTTTATAGAAGTTTGTCAAAATACTATTGCCACTAAAGCTCTGCAGTAACATGTCTTTTTAAACAAAGAAACTAACCCAGGGGAGTATAACAAGTCATTTGAAGAAATTACATTTAATATATTAATATTGCATGAACTGCAACAGCAGAAAATGGAGAGTTATTGCTCCATTGTTATGGAGTTTTGGCTTCTAAGCCTTTAATATGGCACTAATGAAAATGATCAGTTTATCAGTGGATGCTTTAATAAAGCCACCTCCCAGGGAAAGTCATCCAAAGGTGCAGGCTATGGGCCTGGATCTGTTGTAAACCTCCAAATGGTTCTCCAGGGCTATGGGAGAAGAGTCTCTAACCCTGAGAGAAGTGTGGTTCTTGACTGTGTTTTCATAATAACAAGCCATCTTTCACTGCCAGAAACTCTGGAAAGGGACTATTCTACATAGAGAGATAGCTCTGATAACCCCAGCATGCAGGCTCATCGTTCCAAATTGCATATTATGCAGAATTGCTCTGTGAATCCATTTACCTGGCCAAAGACCTCCAGCCACTGCTGCAAACAAGGCCTCCAAAATGTTTAAGATGCCTCTATCAATAGTGATTTTATAATAAGGAATCACCTTATTTTAATTTTTTTATTAACATCTTATTATTTGAGCACAAAGATGGCAGCTTTATTTTAAATACATATTGGTTATGGTCCACCATGCA